>WFKH01011925.1:7002033-7028029 GCA_016163765.1 Magallana hongkongensis | reverse complement strand
TTAAAGGACAGGGTACTAACTACCCAGGTCTAAAATACTTGGGATTATACTGACTCATAGTCTTTGGAGATCGAGTGAATATATATATACGTACTGTAATCAAAGCAAGGATTCAACTGTATATTCAATCATTGTACCAACCATGGACTCAGATATTTTTTTGGAATACGCAAATAAGCATAATTTTTAGTTGGATGTATGTGCATTATGCATAGACCTGCTGGATTCTGTGTTATAATTATATAGAACATTCATAGATACTGGCTAAAAGTACCAAGTTAACATTGGAATTAAATGGCTAATGAGTTTTGCATTGTTTGGTGACATTCTCAATCTGTTCAGTGATATCCTAAATGTTTTTATTGGAATATATATGGAATATGTTATCCTAGAGCTGGACTTTGGGTATATAAATATGCACCTGCCTGACGATGATAATTAAGTGTTTAAATAAGTGTGTGCATTAACTGACTGGGAGTTAAAATTTAACCCAAAACTGTAAAGTTCTCTGGTCAGTAAAATAACTATGTCCTGCTATTTTCTTCCTTGGAGAGTTCAACTTTTTCTTGGTAAGAATATATTTTGTAGTCCATAGATACACAGACAGGACACTCACAGAAAAGCATTATATAAATTAATAATTTCATGATTATTTTGAATTGTTCATGTATGATTGTATGTTTGTAGTTGGTAATTTTTTTTAAATTGGATGACTTATTGTGGAATTCTGGTGGCTCATTTTTTGTGGTTTTTGTGGGTAGCCCTCCCCCACGAATAAATTAACATCCTTAACAAAAATAAATTTAGAAAGAGTTATCTTTCTTACTGAAAATAAAAACCGGGGCATACACAAAATTACATCTCCTCCATTAAGCAAAAAACTCACAATCCACGAAATTTTTATTTTTTATTTTTTCAGATGATGAGAGCCGACTTCTGGATGAGATTACCCATAACATGGCGACGAGTCGGCTCAAGGCAGCTCACCGAGCGGACCCCTTTCATGGAGGTCTTCCAAAACTAGACACAGCTCGCTCACAGGCGACCCACAACAACCCTGTACCCAGGGTCAACAACCCTCCCCACGGTCAGTATCCAGAGGAATATGTTCCCCAAAATAAGTCAGTAGAAACAAGAGGGAGTAAAAGATGTGTAGGAATAAGTCGCCACAGAGAGAGAGAGAAAGAGAGAGAGAGAGAGAGAGAGAGAGAGAGAGAGAGAGAGAGAAATCTTCAAGCTTATGAGAAATAGAGAGAGAAAAAGAGAGCCAGAGAGAGAGAGAGAGAGAGAGAGAGAGAGAGAGATACCATCTCTTCAAGGTAATGAACAGAGAACAAGAGGATCAAGAGAGAGAACTATGTGTAGAAAGAAGATAATTAACTTGGATGAAAGCAGAATTGTGATAAAACACTAGTTTACAGATATGTATAAACAGAGAGTACATGAGTAGGAATTTTTAGAAAAAATTGTTTACTTTAAATTTTACATTTCTTGTTTAGTTTTAGAGGCACTGGCAGTAAGAAAACAAATATTTTTTCATGTCTTGAAAATTGTTTTGTAGAGAGAATGAATTCCTCGTCATCATTTCTAGATGACACGCCCCCAGATAATGCTACGTTTTTGACAGGTATCAATCAGTCCCTTTAGGGGTGTGGCTCATAATCGCTATAGAAATTTGTTACTATGGATACTAGCCGGCTACTTTCAGCTTATCAGACTCTCCCTTTCATTGAACTTTTTTTATGATACACGTAATGCATTTTGTGTATTTACATTACATACATTTTATATAAATGCTCCTATCTGGTTTTGGTGGAATTATAATGTATCACTTTTTCAAAATGTTGACCTCATCACTAACTTTCAATAATTATAGATATTCATGTATTGATCCTATTTATCATTTTATGTTTATCTCTTATCTAGAATATCTATTATAAAGGAATCAATTTTCTTATTCTGACTATTAATATTTATAAATACACATTTATAAATATGAAACTTGTTATAAATCCTATACTTATTTAAATAATTAACTAATAGATTAATTGGCTTTTTTTGAAGATTATTTTTGGAAACGATTGCTAATTGAATTAAGACGTACGTTAATTAGAACTTTTCAAGTTGACAACTCTATATCAGTTGATGCAGAGTTTAGCCCATTTGTTAGTTTTGTAATTACCGGTAGTGACAATACGTCAGCTACTTGGAGTCGTGCCTAATTATGAATACCGTATATCCGGTTTTTTTCGCGTATCACAAATTTTGCGAAAATGGGGGAAATATGTATTTCACTAACATTTTCATTTTGCGTTTTTTTTTTTTTAAAAAGCTTCTTATGGAGTATGATATGAGATTTACTTTTTGCGTATTCAATAGTTTGCGATGAAAAAGTGATCATGAAAAAAGTGAAAATTAGATCATCGCGTAAATTACCGGAGAAACGGTACTATATACCTCAGCTGCTAATTTTGGTTCACTAGAGTAAATTTGAACCTCACTTTTTTTAGTTGGTCAACCAAATTTGCCTACATTTAAAATCTAAGTGACAACATTTCTTAAAAAAATATCCCACTCGTATTATTTTTATAAAATTGAACCAAAAGTGCTCTGAATTATTAAGTATCATTGTATTGCAAACTGATCTTTTATTATGATAGGAGATTCGTCAAAATATCCTGCACAATACCAAAACGATGTGACTTAAAGGGGCATGGTCACGATTTTGGTCAAATTCTATATTTCTTTTTTTATAATTTACAATGCTTTAGAAATGCATTTCTAATGATAACATTAAATTTGAGTTTCAGTCGTAGAGTTAAAAATTATAAGGAAGATACAGAGCTCACAATACTTTGTCATGTAAACAAGGCTCGTGCCCTGTTTTTGTTTACAAAGGTTCAATATACCAGTGAAAAATCTTTTCAAGCTGATTTGTCTATCTTCTCATTCATTTTAAGCATAAATAAACAGGTCCTAAAATTTAACACATTCATTTTACATGTAGGTCTAAAACTGGAATTTTCACTTCAACATTCAAAATGTAAACAAAAGCTTTGTTTACATAGCAAAGAATTGCAGGCTCTGTAACTCGCTTATAACTCAACGAATGACACTCAAATTGTGGTTGCCTATTAGAAATGCCTTACTGAAGCATTGTAAACATTAAAATCGGAGAAATAATTTTGACCAAAATCGTGACCATGCCCCTTTAAGGTTTAAACTTTTTTAAGATGATTCTCCCAATGATAATGACGGGAATCAGGTTCATGTTTAATTCATCTGTCAGACTCCACTGCTGTCCGAGTGATGGTCATACATTTACATTTACTATTATAATTAATTATGATTTCATTTACATGTATAGCTAGATGCCAATTCATCAAGCAAAGGAAATACTTCTATTTTGCTTTTAATTAAGGTTTTGGTCATAAAGCTGAAGCTATATTATTTACAGCAAGTAATAGGTATAATCTTACAGGTTATTAATTGTATTAACCAGCATTTTACTAAAAAAGTAAATAATGTAATACTATATAAAGATATAGGTTAATTAATACATATTTTTTCATTTTATTTTATTTTTTTCAATTTTTTTTAGAAACATAATATTGATAGAGTTGATTAACTAAGTAATTAATTTTTAGTGACATTTCATGCTTTTTTGTTATGTGTGCTACTATTGCATCATATTATCTTATAATTTCTCATTTCAATTAGTTATTTAAATCTATTACATGTTTGCCTAAAATATTACCCACTTGCAATTATTCCATTCTACATGTATATATACTTTCTATTTGTTACATGTATCATATGATACAATTTAAACATTTATATAATGTACATTAATTTTATATTGATTATATTTACATTTTCAGTGTCTTTGTCTGTGATAACTTTACTAAATGGTTTTTAAATATACTGTTCAATAAATTCAAATGATGTAATGTTGGGGTGCCAGCACTGGGTTTGCATAATGAATATTCTAATATCTAATCGTACAATTGCTGAAAATTATATAAAGTTTTAACATAAGTAATAAGGAATCATTCTTTGAGTATTATGAGCATGGTCATGATAATTTCGGTCGGGGCGTGATCAAATTTATCATAAAGCCCTTCGGGCTTTATTGGATTTGACCAATTGCTCCGACCAAAATAATCACCTCATAATACTTGAAGAATGAGAATTTAACAAATATAGAGTAAAATCAGTCTTAGCATATTCAGTGCACTATGGCATATGTTATTAATTATGACTACAAAATATATGAAAGGACCTTATATGATTTACTGAGTATAATGACAATATTATTTTTATTTAGCAAGTTTTTTTATTCTTGCAGTTCATAGAGACAGAAGCTGTATTGCACTTCCAAACTGCATGAATGCATAAGTTGGATCAAATTAAAAACTCAATGTTTTAGCCCAAAGTCCTAATTATTTAAGGAATAAGAAATCATAGAAACTGCAATTTACTTTATAAGTATAATTAATTGTTGACTCAACATTTAACTGAGAAAAAAAACCTATTAAGTATAACCCTGTTGTCATGGTTACAGCTCCCCCTAGCGACCAGGAATTAATGTCCACCATGATGACCCGAATCACTCTACTGGAACAGAAAGTTCAGTCGCAGTCCAAAGAACTGACCGAGAAGGTAAATATAGAACAGTGTACACAGTTATATTACAGAGGTAGATGTAAATTGGTCTATCAAAATTATGATGACATTATCACAGATATGTACACTAATATTAAATGTAACGGGTGGTGAAAAGTCTAGTATTCTACGTCGAGTAATGCGCTATTAACGGAAGAGAGATTGAAACAGCCGAAGTATGCTGACAAAAATAGTGCACAACGCTATAAATTCTAATAACACAGCTTTATTTTTCATTCTAGCTGTTAACCGCCCAATTTAACCTTCAGTGTGATAATAAATTAATAAATTGGATTCATTTAACAGTGTTAACAAATATTTAAATCAATGAAATGATTATCAGTGTAGATATAATATCAATTCGAGATCCGGTTTGAAGTCATAAGAGGAGTCAAACATGTTCTTTGAGAAATACTGAAGGAAATTGTATTCATACACACCAGATTTCGTAATTGGATCTTCTGTGTTATGTAATTTAAACATATTTATTGAATAAATTCAATAGGATTGGACAACAGGCATAGCCTATTAGCCTATGTATATCCTCTCCTGTGCTATGTTAATAATATCACTCAAATCAATCAATGCAATTTAATAGGAGGAAAGAAAGTGAATGTAAATATAGTTCCTTGCATGCAATTTTTTGTTTGCCATAAGTTGCAATTTATGGTGCACAAAAATTTGCACTAGTTTTTGACTTATTAATCTTGGACTGAAAGATCAATTTCCGGCCAAATATCGTTCACGCTAAATATATTTACAGTAATTCATTGATTCTTCTCTCTAATTGAAAATTCTTTTTAATTTCTATGCAAATCTGTTAAGGCTTTTCAGAGACATGACTGGTTATGTATATTTCAGGACAAGAAAATCAAGATTTTGGAAGACAAAGTTAATATAATGAAGAAAGCCCAGGGTATGTCATTTTAAAATTGAAATTGAAGTCTCGTCGTCAATGAGATTGATCAACCCGATATATTTCTGTAGTCAGTCAGTAACAAACCTAATAAGTAATAGTGTCTATTGTGAATTAAGCTATACATTGTATGTTTATATTATGTCAATATGTTTAATCTATTGTATGATAAGTAAGCTATTATATGCCTCTGAGTCTATTGTCTAATTTAGCTATTACAAACTGATTATTTAATTTCTTAATAAGCTACATCAATTAGCTTATTGAATCTATTGTCTGCTTATCTACATGTAGCTAATGTTTGAATTACAGAATTTTCAAGAAAAGCTTTGGACAAGAAATATATCTTAAGAAACTTCCAGATGATTTAAGAGTCATATTTACAAAATTTAGAACCTGTAATCATAAATTACCAATTCAAACTGGAAGATGGAGTAACATAGAAAGATGTCATAGAATTTGTTCATTATGTAATAAAAACTCATTGGGTGACGAATACCACTATGTTATGGAATGTCAGTCATTTTCTATAGCCCGCAACAAGTTAATTGATAAAAAATATTCAACAAATATTAATACTTATAAATTTGGGAACCTTATGATTACCATAGGTATTGATTTATTGAAATGTTAAAGAAAATTTAGCTCGATTTATTTAGATTTCTCTACTTTCCTAACTTGACCCTGCATTTGTACATTAATTTGTAAATATTTTTGTTATTTTGTACCTCATGTACCATTGATATGATATGAGAGAAATAAACATTCATTCAGCTATAACAATTCTATTAAATGCATTATCTAAACAAGCTGAGCTTCTTCCAGGTGACCTATCTCCAGGCGAGTCTAGAGAACTGGAGAAAAAATGTCTGCTCCTTCAACAACAGGTCCATGAAATGGAGGTACGAGAACTGGTTGCCAGGACTTCATTATCCATCTTATATTGGAGTATTTGTCAAAAAAGCACAATTTTCTATGCAACTTTCTCATCCATATATATATATATATATATATATATATATATATATATATATATACATATACACAGTCAAACCTCGTTATCTCGAACTAGATGGAACTGGTTAAAAACTTCGAGATATTGGAGGATTCGAGATATCAAGGGTAAACTACTTAAAGCTTAAGTGGTTAGGACTTACAAATCACTTCGAGATATCCATTGTATTCGAGATATCAGTGTTCGAGATACCGAAGTTCAACTGTATATACACATGAGATTTTATGACTTTGTTTCTTTCTCACTCTAGCTCTCTCTCTCTCTCTGTAGCCCTCCCTTCCTCTCTCTCTCTTCCCTCTCTGTAGCTCTGTCTGTCTCTCTCTCTAGTTCTCTCTGTAGCACTCTCTCTCTCTGTGTAGCTCTCTCTCTCTCATTTATTACACTCTCTGTGCCCCCTTTTGTAGGCGTTTTTGGCCGACTATGGAATGGTGTGGGTGGGGGAGAAATCAGACACAGGCTCCTCCTACTACAATGACAAGTCGTCCAATGACAGTGACAGTGAGGAAGATGAGGGGGAGGAGGAGCTCTGGAGGCCAGGTTTGTTATAGTGTTCAAGTCATAAAAAAACCTAATTTTTTGTAATGTTGCAGGATAACCTATGAGGTGGAGAAATGTTGTTTTGTTATTATAAGCTGAGGTTTTAGACAATATACTTATGTATTTTGAACAAACTACATTTCAAGACCAACATGGTTTAAAAACGTAAATACTTTCTGAAGTTATGATCAGTATATATATGCATGATCAGTGCTATTTGGATAATTTATTATACCTCTGTGAATATTTTCTTTGTAAAATTACAATGAATAAACATGCTATTCTATCTAACCATGAAATAGTTTCTGTGCTATCTGCCTATGGTGAATATATAGTCATCGAAACTATTCACCAGCGGCATTTGATTTTCCTCGTTTTCAATCTCGGAACAACTCTGACGTAATCCGATCGCTACATTAAATTCAAAGTCCGATAACTCTAATTTGTTTATGATCAAGAAATTCTGCATCACCAACAAATAAAGTTTTCTTCGGTATAATAAAATACCTATTTACTGACTATTCGGACGATAGCAAGTTTATTGTCCCCCTCCACAGGAACCATTTCCCTGGCCTTGGCTTCGTCTCTTGAAATAGTTGCTGTCTTGGGGGACAATAAACTAATGCTATCGTCCTCATAGCCAGTAAATAGGTATATAATGTAGTTTCTGATCAGATAATTTACTGATGACTTTTGTGGTATATTGGAGGATAATGGCCATTGCATCTCTTTGATCTCGGCAATAACTGTGGAAGAATGTCTTTCATTTGTCAATATCATCAGAATTACTAACTTCATAAAAAAAACAACAGAATATTACAAATTGCACACAAAACTTAACAGTTTTCCAAAATGTTTTTTTTTTCGATTAATTATAATTTGTTTTAATTTTTCCAGAGACTTCTTTGTCCCACAATGCTGTTCCTGACACAGCCATAGCAACTACTGCCAGGTCAGAAACCATCCAATCAAAATTCGCAGTGGACTATGACAGACTTATAGAGAATATCAAGGACCTGAATGTTTTGGCAGGAGAGGGCGTGTCCAAGATCCATCACACTAATGATGGGGCCAGACTAAGGGTGAATTATTCTTCTTCTGAATCAATTTAAACATTTAACATTTCTTTTATGGTAACTTAATGATTCCCACTCAAGAAGTTCTTAAAATAAATATAGTATATAGTATCAATGCAAATCACAGCTACACATTCCAGAATTGTATTGTATACTCTTCCAAAAAGTTATCTAATGTGGTAGGTATACATTTCATAAGGCTAGCTACAGGTAGTTCATCTTTATAGTAAATGATAAATTGTCAACCATGACTTGGATACTTTACATGTTGCTTTAAATTTTTAGCTTCCTGACCCAGTTCCCCTGGTGTTCTATGCGAACGGTATCATGCTGTTTAGTGGACCGTTTCGACCTTTCAGTGACCCAGTGACCCAGCAGTGTGTACAGGACATCCACGATGGATACTTCCCGTCCGAGTTACAGAAAAAGTTCCCTGACGGTGTGCCGTTTGTGGTGAGTAGTATCTTTGTGATTGAGGTAAATTGTGGTACAGAAATATAATTTATAGTTAAAAGTTTGTATTCAATTTTAATTTTGGACTGTATTTACAAAATAATGTTCGACAAAGTTGTATATATATTTTCAGTTTCATGGAATGATCTTCAACAACCACATTTTATGTAAAACCTTTACTTCACAACAAGTTTTAAATTTAATGCAATATTTTATTTGAAACATTAATTTGTATTTGAAATGCAGTGCCAAGTTTTTCTAATAATTTTCTAATTCTGTTGACAGGTGACAGATTACAGGGACACCTATTTCAAGGACACAAGGCGAGAAGTGTTCCGAGGTGCGGGTCAGGTGTTAGGGGGGGAGACCAGGCCATCTAGACTGGTCCCCGAATCCAAGACGACCGAGAAAAATCATGACTCAGCCCCTACCAACACACCTGAACATACACAGCTAAAGATTGCTACAGAACTACCAGGTCAGGGAACACCTTGGTCTCTACCAATACACACAAACATATATATACACAGCTAACATGATTTTATCTTTAATATACAGAATAAAATTCTTGTTCTTTTGAGAGACATTGAAAAAGGAAGTATAATTATTCAAAACAATCAATTTTATCGATAATCCTTAATATTTCACCCATATAAAAAATTTTTTATGGTTTCAGGAGCAAAGATGACTGTGGGTCAGTTCTTACAGAAACTGCCAAAGTCTGTAGTCAAGGATGGGAAAGTGATCGACATCCGTAACTCTGTGGGAGAGAATCTAATGGTAACAGAGAGAGAGAGAGACAGAGAGAGAGACAGACAGACAGCAGACAGACAGAAAGAGAGAGACAGACAGACAGACACAGAGAGAGAGAAAGGGGGAGGGGCAGAGAGAGAGAGAGAGAGAGAGAGAGAGAGAGAAAGGGGGAGGACGCAGAGAGAGAGATTGATCTGAGAAAGAGAGATAGAGATGATCACAAATTGAGAGGAAAATAAAAAGTACAGAGAGAGAAATATCCCAAGTTGAATGCAAAAGTAAAAACTAAAACTAGAGATCAAAAAGAATATAAAGTAAAATATTAATAATGATAAAAATTTGAGGATCAAAATAAATGTTTTCTTCATACAATGTATTCCAACCACCAAGTCAGATGGGAGAGGGATATTAATGCAGCTGCATAATAAACATGTACGGTGAATATAAAGGGAGGGCAACTTAATTATTACAGGATGTTAAGGGAGGTCAGCCAGCTGTTACAGTGGTGGAGACAGACACAGTCAAGGACCTCAAGAGGAGGTGAGGCACACAGAAGTTATTACTCTGAGGACAAAAACAGTAAACAGAGGAACACCGAGATATCATTATCAGGACAAAAACATTTATCAATGACATCTATATAATTAGATAGGACAAATAGAGAGACTACCAGTATAATGGTTACATGTACAGGTGACACTCGATGGCTCGAACTTCGATCTCTCGAAGTTCTTGATCTCTCGAAGTGAAATCATGGTCCCGATTTTTTTCTCTAAATAAGTAAGCAAATTTACTCTTGATCTCTCGAACTCCGATCTCTCGAAGTTCTTGATCTCTCGAAGTAAAACCTGGGTCCCGTTATACATATTTCATTGTTTTTCACTCTTGATAACTCGAAGTGGGTGCTGTGTACACACGCGACCGATCAAGCGTGTAATTATAGCTCCACATATACCTTACCTGGATGGTCAACTGAACACCTGGGGCTAGCGCGGTAGTGTTAATTGGTTGAATACGTAAGTGACACTACCCCTTGCTTCCATCAAAAGGTAGATAGGTAATTTGTTACTAATCTATTTATTTCAACAACTTGTGAAAATTACGGTAAATTAAACCGCTCTTTATTTAATATATTCTGTGATTAAGAAAACATAAAATACTTCAAGGCTTTTTAAAGTAAAAAAGAACACTTAATAAACACGTAACTAAGTTCTGTACTGTTTAAATTGAAGTTTTGTAGCAGAAAATCTGAATGAAACCATGTTAGACTATCTTTCCATGTTATAAATATAAATTTCCGGCTACTATAATTTTAGAACCAAAATGACCGGAACAAAATTTTCCGGATTTTTTAAAACTTTCGAATTCTCGAACTCTTGATCTCTCGAAGTTTAGTCATGGTCCCCTGAAGTTCGAGTTATCGAGATTCACCTGTATATTGTACAATAAATATCTGGATAAAAAGATGAGACATATTTTTCTTTACATATAGTGATAGAAACACCTATTGTAAAAAAAAGTTAGGACATTTTGATAGATAAATACAGTTCCAGGTACATGTATATTGTATAAGACCTGGAAAAAAGATGCATTTACTAAGTTTAAAGACCTTATAAATAGGAGTGACACACAGAGTAAATAAATGTAAAAAAAAAAGTCAGAGCCAGTGACTGAAATGTTTCTATTTTTAGACTTGAAGGTAGCGAGGACAGACGACCTATGACCCCAAGAAACATCACAACGCTCCGAGTAAAATCTGACACCGGCAACCACACGTATATACTGAAGATGAAGTTCCACGAGACAATACGAGATCTACGGAAATACATTGATTTGCATAGGTATTTGAATATCTACTCATTAGACAAGGAGAAGTTATTTTGTATAGTCAAATTCACGATTTCTGTAATGAGATTTCATATGCATTAACTGATATAATATATTTTTCATGTTTAAAATTAGTTATTATATTAAGATTTTTATGTTTGAATTAAATGTTGAATTACTGAGTATTATTGCTTCTCGCTGATAAAGTTATTCCCCTGAATGATTTTAATTGACAGGTCATCAAACTCCCAGCCCTATAACATCGTGTCAGCCTACCCAAGCAAGATCTTTGACGATGAAAAAGTCTCGTTACTTGATGCTGGACTCACACCGAACGCCGTGTTACATTTACGTGTACGGAAGTGATTGTCAAGAAACCATTGGACTGTTTGATTAGTAATTACGTTTTACGTTTAACAGAGATTAGAGTCTGTGATTTATTAACTGCTGATCTTTGAAAAAAATCCTTTTAAAAACAGGAGACATAACAGTTATGTTGAAATTTTAACTAACAAACTTGTAATACCCTGCAGTGGGGCTTATCAGTCATATGTTCCAGTTTGTTTTCTACTATTTCTGGTTGTACATGACATTGTCTTTTAGACTTAATTTAAAATTATCAACATTATCTTATATCCATGTATTAAGATTCGGAGCATTGTATAATCTTCATCAGCTGTCTTTAAATGAAGGTGAAGTGTAATTAAATGTAATTATCACTGTACGTGTAGATGTTGTAGTTTATAGGGAAAGCTGCTGACAGCTAGATCGAACTCGATCATGTTGAGCGATTTTTACTGCATACTACATTAGTAGTATGTACTTGTGAAGAGTTATCTTTCTTGCAATACAGAAGTTGCACTAATTTCAATACTGGATCAGTACTATAAATTACCGCTTCATCAGTTTGAGGTTGTGTAGTTATTCAGTAGGGTTTGTCTGCTATTTCAAAAATCATAGCTTATAGATGTTGGTGGTCTTTAACTGTCCAGTTAACTTTGACAATCTCATGACCTTGATCATTGACCTTTATTGTGCATCATTATATGAGGTTTTGATCTCTGACCCACACAATTACTGATGGTAAGACTTTGAACCATCAAAAAATGTATTACTATTCTAACCCCCTCCAAGAAAAAAAATAAATAAATAAAAACAAAAGAAAATGATACATTTATTGCAATCATATATCAATTTAGTATTTGTAGAGGTACGTAGCCTAATAAAAGCTATCAATTTCTATACTGCTGATTTCACATATTTACATGTTATAAGCTTTAAGGATTCTTGAAATTGTTGACATTCACTAAATTAGTACTGTAAACCAACATTTATTAGCAATGACTTTTTTTCGCGATTTGCAGAAGATAAACTGGTTTGCAGTGACTAATTGTTGCGTTCAAAATGTAGATTGTCTTGAAAATAATAATAATTACAAGAGACATTTAAGAACTGATTCGTGGCAAGGCTCTCGTGAACCTTGCAAAAATATCTTGCAAGCGAATAAAAGTTGGTTTACAGTATGTTCTGATGGATATGAGCAATGGTGGTATTTATGCTCTGTGACATGTTATGTGTATTAACATGATTGTGTTAGAGGTGTGCTATTAATTCTAGGGACAAGTGTGTGTGATATGTGTGTTATTGTATTTGTGCGTTCATCAGTTGGGCAAGTGTTACACACGTTGGTTGAGTGAATGTATATTATTTTTAAGTCAGGTGCATGCATATATATACATGCTGAGATGTATAAATGTTTTACATGTACTATTTAGTACATATACTTAGATGTTTGAGCATGTTCAATGTACGTTGTTTGTAATTTTGATGAATGTGAGATTAACTTGAGGTACATTTTTACATATATATATTGTGTGAGTGAGTTGTACACAGTCTGATTTAAAGACAGTGATAGAAAGGGACTGATTTAGTCAGATTAAGGTGGACTTGTTATTTTGTATGTCAGATCTGTCTTAAATGTCTTAAGTTGTGAATTGGAAGCCATAGATCTGTGATTAAATCCAAGTGTTGTATAAATTATACATCTCTTTCAAACCATTGTTGGTTTAATTATTTATTTGTATGCATGGACATGAAGAATAAAACCTTGAATGAAATATATAGACTAAATCTTGTTTGTATGTTTTTCTAATATGACAATATTAAAAAAGAAATAATCAATTGATTTTTAAAGAATTAATCATTCCTGCTTTTCAACTCAATTATAATATTTAACTCATAATTTAGTGGATAGAAAAGTTCTATCAAGAGACATAAGTCCGAGCTGCTTCTGAATGACGTAGTTCTCTCCCAATTTATTTAGGAGGATGGGGGTGGAGATAACTTCATGTAATGAAAGGGCTACATTATTGCAGCTTAAATTGTTAAGTTCTGACAGCATTATTACGGCCCACTCTGCAGGCACCCTATAGTGATCAGTCTGTCTGACATCACTTGTCTGGACCAAAAGTTGTGCAGTGACCTTCAACCAAGTTTTTCAGTCCAAGGTTAATGTCATACCCAACATGTGTACTGGTAAATCCCCTTCTCTTCCCTATGCATTCTTTGGCTCATACTTCACATGAAGAGTGTTAATGAGTAAAAGTTGTGCAGTGACCTTGAACCAAGTTTCAAGGTTTAAGGTAATGGTCATTGCAGATATCCTTGAAATCCAGTTTTTGGTCCATATATATAATCATATAGTTTTCAATGCAATACTAAATAATAAATGTATCAATAATAGCTTAAATAGGAAACAGTGGTATTACCTTAATGCAGGCACATAAAATTGGGGGGGGGGGGGGGGGGAGGGGGCATGATCCATCCAAAAAAAAAAAAAATGTGTACATGTACCTTTGTATATTTACTATTACGAGGGTTGGATGGTTGTAGCCATTTTTCAAACTATATTAAATTCCTTTAGAAGGAGAGCTTTATATAAAGAAATCATACCTAATATTTTGAAAGTTGATCTGAAGGATAATTTGTTGACCATCCAGCATCCTTAATAGAACAATAACTAATTATCGGTCCATTCACCCCTCCACTTTATGTCTGGCCCCTCCACTATCTGTCTGGCCCCTCCACTTAATGTCTGGCCCCTCCACTTTTTGTCTGGCCCCTCCACTATCTATCTGGCCCCTCCACTTTATGTCTGGCCCCTCCACTTTTGTCTGGCCCCTCCACTTTAGGTCTGGCCCCTCCACTTTTTGTCTGGCCCCTCCACTTTAGGTCTGGCCCCTCCACTTTTTGTCTGGCCCCTCCACTTTAGGTCTGGCCCCTCCACTTTTTGTCTGGCCTCTCCACTTTTTGTCTAACCCTCCACTTTTTGTCTAGCCCCTTCACTTTTTGTCTGGTCCCTTCACTTTTTGTCTGGTCCCTTCACTTTTTGTCTGGCCCCTTCATATTTTGTCTAGTCCCTCCACTTTTATTGTCTGGCTCTTTCATTTTTTTTGTATTGTCCTTTTACTTTTTGTCAGTCTCCTCAACTTTTCAAACTCACCTGAGCCAAAGGCTCAAGTGAGCTTTTCTGATCAAATTTTGCCCGTTTTCTGTTGTCATCGATATTGTTGTTGTTGTTGTCGTAAACTTTTCACATTTTTATCATCTTCTTGAAAACCAGTGGGCCAATTTCAACCAAACTTTGCACAAAGCATTATTGGGTGATTCAAGTGTGTTAAAATGAAGGGCTGCACCGTCTTTAAATGGGAGATAATTTAGAACTATTGAACATTTGCTGGTATTTTTCTAAAATCTTCTCAAAAATCTTTTCGCCAGAAAAGCTGAAACTTGTGTAGAGGCATCCTCAGGTGTGTAGATTTAAGTTTGCTCATAATTTGATCCCCAGTGGTAGGGTGGGGCCACAATGGGGGTACAAATTTTTACATAGGAATAGATGGAAACAAATGTTTAAAAATCTTTTTCTTAAAAACCAAATGGCCAGAAAAGCTGTAATTTGTGTGAAAGCAAATCAGGTAGTGTAAATTCAAGATTGTTCAAATCATAATCCCCGGGCGTAGGGTGGGTCCACAATGGGGGTGGGGAAGGGGGCAAATTATCACAAGGGAAAATACGGAGAAAAATCTTTAAAAATCTTCTTAAAAACTAATAGGCCAGATGAGCTGAAACTTGTGTGGAAGCATCCTCAAGTAGTGGGGATTAAAATTTGTTCAAAGGATGATCCTGGGCACAATGGCGGGGGGGGGGGGGGGGCAAATTTATAGAGAACAGTTCTAAGACTCTTCAGAAAAGTTGAAACTTGCGTGGAAGCATCCTCAAGTAGTGGAGAGTTATTTAAAACATGATCCCAAGGGATTTGGTGGGCCTACAATAAAGGGGGGGGGGGGGGTGTTGATGGTGGAATTTTTGTATTGGTATGAATATAGAAAAACTTTTAATAACCTTATTCTTAAAAACTGAAACAACAAAATGAGCTCAGTGTTAAACTTAAGAATATGTGGAGAAAAATTTGGAAATCTTTATGAACAAGATTAATCTACTAAGTTGTCTAGATATTTGTATTTGAAACTCCAGGGTCTCAAGCTTTTCTGATCAGTTATCGCTATTGTTGCTTAGGTGAGCAATGTGGCCTATGGGCCTCTTGTTTGTTTTGCCCTTCTACTTTTGTCAGTCCCCTCCACTTTTTGTCAAGACCCTCCACTTTTCTGTCTCACCTCTCCACTTTTTTTTTATCTTGCCCTTCCATTTTTCGTCAGTCCCCTTTATAATTTTAAACTTCATGATTTTAAAACCCCCCCCCCCAAAAAAAAAAAAATCCAAATGCCATTATGAAGAGTAAATTTAACTTATAGATATGGGGACATTGCATGCTTTTACTAAGTTAAAAATAACCAACTCCCCGCTTTTTATCTGGCTCCTCCACTTTTTGTCTGACCCTTCTACTTTTTATCTGGTACCTCCACTTTTTGTCTAACCCCTTGACTTTTTGTCTTGCCACTTCACTTTTTGTCTAGACCCTTCACTTTTTGCCTTGCCTCTCCACCTTTTGTCTGGCCCCTCCACTTTTTGTCTAAACCCTCCACTCTTTGCCTTGCCCCTCTACTTTTTGTCTGGCCCCTCCACTTTTTGTCTGGCCCCTCAATTTTTGATCAGACTCCTCCGCTTTTTGTTTAGCCTCTTCACTTTTCGTCAGACCCCTCCGTTTTTTGTCTAGGCTCTCCACTTTTTTTCTGACCCCTCTACTTTTGTCTAGCCTCTTCACTTTTTGTCTGTCCCCTTCATTTTTTTTTCTGAACCCTCTACTTTTTGCCTTGCCCCTCTACTTTTTGCCTAGCCCTTCACTTTTTGTCTTGCCTCTCCACCTTTTGTCTGCCCCCCCCCCCCCCCCCCTTCCTTTGAACCCTCCACTTTTTGCTTGCCCCTTTACTTTTTGTTTAGCCCCTTCACGTTTTGTTTAGCCACTTCACTTTTTGTCTTGCCCCTCCACCTTTTGTCTGGACCCTCTAGTTTTTGCCTTGCCCCTCCACTTTTTGTCTGAACCCTCAACTTTTTGTTTAGCCACTGTCTGACCCCTTTACTTTTTGTCAGACCCCTCCACTTTTTGTCTGACACTTCTACTTTTTTCCCTAGCCCCTTCACTTTTTTTTTCAGGCCCTCCACTTTTTGTCTTGGCTCTCTACTTTTTGTCTGGCTCCTTCACTTTTTGTCTGACCCCTCCACTTTTTGTTTAGCTCCATCACTTTTTGTCTAGCCCCTTCACTTTTTGTTTCACCCTTCCACCTTTTGACTGGCTCCTTCACTTTTCATCAGACCCCTCCACTTTTTATTTAGCCCCTTCACTTTTTGTCTAGCCCCTTTAATTTTTTTCCTGCCCCTCCACTTTTTGTCTGCCCCCTCTAATTTTTGTCTAGCCCCTTCATTTTTTGTCTTGCTTCTACACCTTTTGTTTGGCCCCTCTATTTTTCTGACCCCTTTACTTTTTGTCTTGCCTATTCATTTTTGTTTTGTCCCTTCACCTTTTGTCTGGCCCCTCCACTTTATGTCTGGCCCCTCCACTTTTTTCTGGACCCTTTAATTTGAAAAAACAATGCTAGGTGCCTGGAGTTGCTATCAAATACATTGATATAAACAAAGTCAAAACCAGATCTTTTTTTCAGAAAATAGTTTTATTTGTCAAACAAGCAGAAGACAACATAAGAGAAATAAACAATATAACAACTTGGACTATATAAATATAGATATCATTTAAAGATTTAAAGCTAACCATGAATAAGGGCATTTATAATTGTAGGAATGATTTTATGATGCATCTACAGAACACACAAACAAACAATGGTAAAAAAGAATCCAGAACTATGCTGTAAATGAAACACAGAACACAATATTAGATGTAATGGGTAAAATGTAGCATAGCACACATAGGACATTGCATAGACTCTGCATACACCCCACCCACTCCAAAAAAAATTAATTTAAAAAATTAACTTTTAAACATCACAGTAAAAAATTAAAATAAATATACATTAAATTACTTTTTAAAAAGTTAACCATTATTTTAGAAGTCTTTCAAACTTCATGATTTTAAAATTTTTCTCCCAGAAATCCATATGCCATTATGGAGAGTAAATTTAACTTACAGCAATTTGGACAACACATTGCTTTTACACAGTATAGAAATTATAACCATCCTGACATGTAATCCTTAAACATTAAGTGAAGTTCAGAAGCACTTTAAACAAAAGCATTACCCTAAACCTCTGGCCATAAGTGCTAATGGTTTATAAACCTGATCTTGGTTTGAGTTCTAATATTATAAACCTGGAGTGAGGCATAGACAACCACTCCTGTACTATAAACTGTCTAAATATCAAACAGCGCTATACTAACACAAATAGCACTTCAAACATTTTAAAAGCATGGTCCGATGCTGTATTCATTCTAATACCAGCGCTATCCCCTGTACATTAGTGAAATGTAGGTATACATGTACCAACGTATAGATAGCTAGGTTGTTTACACTGCGCATAACCATCAAATCGGACACAGTTTACCTACAATATACAGCTGCGGCTATTTACACTGTCTCCAATGTCAATAAGATGGAGAGGGGACAAAGTGGGGGAACAAACCTTTTCCAAACAAAGTCAACAAAAGATGTCAATATTTCAAAACAAAAGTCCAAATCATTCAAAAAATCCCTTCTAAATGTCAAGCCATTTGGATTGGGAGATGTACCTGTATGTATATGAAGATATAAACACAAGTATCACCCCCACCCACCCCCCTTAAAACCACTTGTAAAAAAAAGAATTAATAAAGCTTTATATGCTATAATAATAAAAAAAAATAAAATTTTAAAAACATTAATTAATATGTGTTAAAAAAATCAAAAGGGATTTATATATATATAGCCATTGCATTTCATGAATAACATAATTCCAATATCAAAACATTAACCACTGATACTAAATTCTTTTAATTAAAAAAAGAAAAAAAATTGGTTTTTACTGGTTTTTTGTTGGGAAGTTGAGGGTCCTAAAAATTTCATGAATAATCAACTGATTCACAGATTTTAAGAAAGCACACAAATACTTATGAGAAATCACATCCACACAATGAAAACAAACAGATGAAAATATCACAGACTGGCTTTGATGGCCACAATTTACAAATTGGTGAACTGCCATTTCAATGCCTACAAGGTTACATTCCATGACCTTTGCACTTCAAGGTCAAAGGTAAGTGACCTTGCACTTCAAGGTCAAGGCTTGTTGCCCCATGCACTATATCACATCTATCACTAAGTAATAATTTAAAGATACATATCACAGTTAGGCTTTGCTATAATTATTGATAAATTAATGTAATCTGGCACCTGAAAGGATGTTAATAACATACTCTCACAGAGACCTTTGTCTTTTTAAGATGAACTAACACATATTTTGTAAATGACTGATCAATATAATAAATACAAAAACAATAAACATCTAGAATCATAACTTTAAGCCAGAACTATAATTATGGCCAATGAATTACCTGGTGTTTCACATGAATGTTACATATAATCATAAAAACAGTCAATAAACAAACTGGAGGTACTACAAACATTTCAAGCATCAATTTAAAAAGATCAATGGACATGGTTCAATTTTTTTCAAAGACTTGGCACACAAAGTCTACAAATGTATAAAATCTTTACAAGTTTCAAACAAGGATAAATTTTTATTAAAAAAAAAAGAGTGAACAAAAGCTAATTGAGAAATCAATCTTGAAGCCTATAGTTGTTCCCCTTATAAACCTTAGATTTCTTGACCATTAACCTTCAACCTTGACATTTTCTGTCTAACCAATAATTTAGACAATTTTGAAAGGTGTTCGCTTGAATTTGCAGATTCTGAAATATTTTTTTTAAAGCTTAAAAATAAATCTGTAGTAATTTTAAGTCCAGTCAATCAAATAATTTAAAATATCAACTGAAGGTAGAAATAAAATAACAGACAAAATGTTATGCAGCTGAACAGAAATATAGCACTACAAAGATAGATATAGATATGTTACACAGCACCTTTAGAAATGGATCATATATATACACATAAACATATACTGTATATAAATTAGTGAACAGAATACCACTCGAATAACCATTCCATAATCAAGACTTTTAAATACATATAACTCACATTAACTGAAAAATATACATTCATCAATGCATTTACCGCAGTAGATGTATTAATATTTGGAACTGTATATATTTGGAATTTCAAAATTGATGCAGCAATTATTCATATCATTAAACTAGTAAATTTTTAAAACATGCTATGCTTTTGAATAATTCAACATTTTTTTTTCCAATTTCAGTCCATTATTAATAATTCCTAATATATATGCAAAAAAAAAAAAAATAATTTAATGGAGCAATAAAATAATATACATAATATATTCCCATGAAATATTTGTCATCCGTTCTTGGGGTTTATTAAAATTTCTGCAAGCAAGGTCACAAACCAATTTTAATCTAAATATTTATTTAAATATGGCCTCCCATTTGATGTGTACTGGATCAAACAAGACAAATTCATAAGCCGTCTAACAAACATCAGGGGATAGATTACAGGTTTTTTACAGGTTTTGAAATGATGTTGACACAACTGAAATGTAAGGTTTTGACATCTACAGATCCACTAACACACAAATATATATACTAAACATGAGGAATTAATATCCAAGAAGCAATCCTCGCAGATTTTAGAATCTCGCTTTAACTTTTCAGACAGTTTTGAACTATATGAATTAAATTATAACCAAAAAATTGGTGTTTGCGGTTTTATATTCTCGTGATTTGATACAGCGGAATCACGGAATAAATTACTAGCATAAAATAAGGAATTTACAGTAACTCCTAAATAATAAATAACAGAGAAAAATGGTCACAAAGAGAGCAGCATGTCAATAAATTAGATAAATTAATAAATATGTACATTATTGGCAACACTGTAACAAAACATTGAGTACGAAGAACTAAATGGCCATGCTGTCTTGGTATTAAATTAATAATTGATGTGAATAATGCTTAAAAAGGGGGATAACTTGTGTACCATAAGCAGAGTAATCTTCAAAACTTCAAAAGTGTCTTAAACACCCTAAAATGTTTTTCAGTTCTTTTGGAGGAAAATACACAAGGCAGTTACATGATAAATGCTGTCAGAATATAATTTTTCAAAAATTCTTGATTTTTTTTTACTCCTTAAATTTAAAAATGCACAATTTTAATAAAAATGAGTTCTTGTTTTTTACATTATTACAAAAAGAACAAACCATAAAAATCTGGGATTGATTTTTCAAACATAAAAGGAGCAAGTACTACATTAATGAGCTCAATATAAAATTTTACAATGGGTACTAGAAAGATTTGGTAGTTTTCGTTTTTTCCTCATCATCTTCTCTGTGCTGGGACTCCATTGGCTCATCCAGATCTCGAATGAAACATTTTATTCCAACAAAAAAATCTGATCTGAAAGTACAAAAATTTTAAAATGTATTGGCATTAATGAGGGAAATTTCAAAAAGTTTGTTCAATCCGGTATCTTGGGGTTAAATTCCATCAAAGATTAGAGACACTGTGTGGTTTTCTACATAATCAAAGATTTATTTCTTTAATTTCACTGACATATTGTCTATAAAATAAACACCCAAAACAAACTCTAAAGTGTAAAGAGAAGCAATTTATGGCCAATCTCAGCAGAAATCGATAATGCATTATTGATTTTTTACACCCGTACTTTTTTATCAATGTTTTATTTTAACATAAAGTACAGTAATTGAGCCATTACATAAATTCAAAGCGCCTTAAGTTATAAATTAATGGTAAAAAGAAAAATAATCACTTACTTTCAATTAGGATCTTACAAAGGGATTTAAAGTTCATGTCATAAAAAAAAAAAGGCAAAACAAAATTTAAAATTAATCAGATGTTCGAATCCTCAAATAAACTAAAGGTGTGTGATGAAGTAGTTATGTAAAATTCTGGCCTTCAACCTTAAAGAACTGCATGAACTACAACTGAGTGAATGAACTACCTATCAAGTTTGTGATACTTATACATCATCAGCTTTATCATTATAAGTGTTTGCATGAATTATCAGAGTACGATCTTAGCATGAGTATTTAAAGGTACACAGCAATCTAAACATATAGATCGATATATCATGCCCCAAGGTCCACTTTATGAATCATTATCCATGGTCAACAGCATATACCAGTACCACTTTTACCAGGTAATTTTTTCATGCTGCAAAAAATGGCTCTGTGGCAAACCAAACAGACACTAATTAAAAAATTAATGAATTGAAATTTCAATTAAATTGACCAGAGTTTTCACAGCTAAGTTCCTCCTAATCTATAACATATATGTATTTAACTGGTACCCTGAAAATAAATTAATACACAGTATGTGTAACTTAAAATTTCCATAATTTCCCCAATTTCAAATACAGAGTAGGAGATTGCCAAAAAACAGACTTCTATAACATCATAATCCTCTCCGACATTACTACATATCTTAAAATGTTTTATAACTTAATCTTTTTTGTTTTTAAAACACCAAATGACTTATAATCAATTTCGTTATTCAGAAATTATATGCCATTAATGTTCAAATGATATAGAAATTAAAGTCTGCGACAATGCATTTAACCTAAAAGTTTGGTGCAGTCGAACTGCTGAGTAAAGGCCTTTCCTAAATCTGTGTAAATGATAGTCAAGTTATCAAGCATTACAAATTAAACGGTCTATGTATCCAAAAATTGGGCTAGGAATGAATGCTTTAGGTCAGCACATATCAGTGTTTGAACGAGTTGTTAAAGCCCCAGTAGATAATAGCTGCTTTGTAGTGGGTACACGGCGGCAGTGCTGGGGTATAGCTGGGGTATAGCTACTGTCTGGCAACATGTCACTCACTCTAAATGCTTATTATCAATGTGTAAGATAATTATAATCTCCTACTGATCTCCACCGCTACTGAAGGCCCATTTCTATCAGTCGTTTTTGTTTTTTTGTTTTTTTTTAAATGCATAAGAAATTGTTAGTACTAAAATACTTAATAGGTTAAACTGTCATATTTACATTTTTCAGTGTCTTTACCTGTGATAACACTACATATCAATTTTGTACTATACAGTCCAATAAATTGAAATGATGTATAATTGGGGCGCAAGTGGGGTTTGCTTATTTATATACAAATATTTAATCATACAATTGCTGAAAATTATATAAACATAAGTAATAAGGAATCATTCTTTGAATATTATGAGGTGATAATTTCGGTCAGGGTGTGATCAAATCTATCATAAAGCCCTTTGAGCTTTACTGGATTTGATCACGCCCTGACCAAAATTATCACCTTATCATACTCAATGATTCTTTATTCCTTAAATAAACTAGACTTTTTAAATGAGAGGTTAAATTTGCAATTAATTCAAATTGTCAAATATTTACATGGCCAGATGCTGGCTCCAAACAAAAATTATATATCACAATAATGAAAGTTACTAAAAATTCTAAATTTTGACATAAATTGATTTATTATATTTATTCTTATGCTGGAGTTGATGCCAGTACTAATATTTTACTCTCTTGTCAAGGTTATTAATAAGAATTAATTAATAAGAATTAATATTCAATCAGATGCCGCCACATTCTCCCCCTGTATTATTTTTTTTTCTCCACTGGTGACCTCTCAATTATTGCAGGTAATAAAAATCAATTCAAATCTTAAATACTGTCATTTTGTTCAAGACAATTTCTCCCCTTTAATGTATATATATATATATATATATATCCAGTGATCAGTGTCAGTTAATATAAATATAATATTAACATTGCTTTACAAAGGAATAATTTAAAAAAAACACATTGTACTGATTCGGAAGAACAAATACTGGTATGAATCAATTTAACTGTCAGCTATTATATTACAGTATTATGAAATAGAGATTTGCAAAAACATCCTTAATTTTATTCGACATTTAAAAAAACTTTAAAAAAGCATGCAGTGAAATTGAATTCTTTTACCAAGAAATTGCACCCTGTAAAACTGGGTTTATGTACATCTATTTACTGTAAGTCTTGGAACTCATAGCCGTTGGCAGAGGTGATCTCGGATTCTCAAGGTCTGTCTCATGCACTCAAACGCCCCTAATATATATTTTTTCTTTGCCCTTAGTGTTTGCTTACTATCATGTACAAGCAATTTTCCTGTTTTCTTTAGATTACTCTGTCAGAATATAAAAGTTTTACAATACAGAATAATGAGATCCAATGTGCGGCATTAAACACAAAAAATGCAGGCCGCAGTTTTACCAGTCATCATACGAGATAAGGACAAATTCAGGGCCTTGAATCAACCCCATACATTCAAACATATTTTTTTTCCTCTATTCGAAATAAAGAGTTCAAACGATCCTGACCACTTGTTGGAATGAAATCCGGATCTATAGAACTGAGTTGCCTGCAATGTGTGTTTTGGAGACATGCTACAACTGACTATATACAACATACTGGGGTGTGAAGAAAGGACTATTCTCCATGTTTTCTATGTGCACAGTTTTGTACACAGCAATAGCTTCACCAAGATATTTACCTGTCCAAAAATCAGGTGCATATATTCATTGGTTACTTCACATTATCTACTAAATTATTCAGCAATCGCCTTTTGTCTCCAACACAGGCCGTGTATTTGGTCCCTACTTTTTCCACCCATTTTCTACTTTTTAATTCATTGATTTCCTAGTTTTAATTGCAGTACTTGTTCCACAATATTGGTGTTTTACTGTCCATGTAGTTTTTATCTCGTGTTGCAAATATTTTGAAAAATAAGTAAATCTGTAATTATAAAAGTTAACGTTCCATTTGCCTCAATTAATTGTTTTAATGCTCATTATATCTTTTAAAAATTTATTTATAGTGCTTGAATAGATGCAGACAAAATGTCTGAGTATTCTATATTTTGCTGTTTAATATTAACTTAAAATTATAAAAAAGAGTACTTTGAGAAACATTGGATATACATGGTATGTGTATTCACAATAACATAATTCCATCTTGTATCATCAAAACAAAAACCAGAGTCAACGCGTTTTTATAAAACACGATCTAATCAGCTCTTCGACATCTGGGTAAAATAACTCATTGACAATATGTATTGAAATTTATTCCTATTAATTTTTTTTTTATTTGGGGGGGTATGACTTATTTTGTACTTTATGCAATACTTATTTCATTAAATGACCCCAAGTAATTCACAAGCATAGAGACAATAGTGGCTAAATAACAATTAAGTTCATTTTTATGATGTGTCAGAAATTTTTTTAGAGATGGCTATATTATTTGTGCAACTTTTTTCTATGTACGTGATTGTAAAATGCGCGCATTTAATGGGAATAAACCACAAATAGAAGCAAGGCCACCTAATAGAACATTACCGTACATTATAACGGCTAAAAGACAAGTGTATAAAAACAAAACACCTTACACCTTAATGGATTATTGTTATGCATACCAATACTTAAGAATCCACAGACCAGAGAACAATAGATTGAATTAATATGTATTCTAGGTAAAGAGAGGAGAAGGACTTGGTCCCTTGTAATGAGTCCTATAGGGATTTATGATAGCTAGAGGATTATACTGATCTATGGCCCGGACTTTAATAACCTGTACAGCCGAGCCATTGATCCCATATTTAATTACAAAAGCAGCATAATACATACATGCTATAAGACTTATTAAGTCATTTATAAACCCTACATTTCTTTTTGTTGTGTATGACCTTGAGTGCATTATAAAGATAAAGTTGTCCTAGAATTTGAACATGTATAGTTGTTGGTCAAGTTCTTTCGGACAGGTTGCTGTGAGACCCATTTTGCGGGGTGAGTTCCTGGTGGGGTGGGGGTGGGGAGGGGGGCTACGAGGATTTTAATGGACCATCAACATATCACAACTGCTCATGATGAACAGTGACTATAATGTTCAGATAATCCTCAATTATTCAATTTGGGCCACAAAATGTTGTCCTGTATCCAATATGCATGTATTTAACACAGTGTACCATGTAAAATTAAATGAAATACATGTAGCTTCTGAATCAATAAATGTATAGCAGTGAAGTTGTAAACTAGGCTTTGACACATTATTAATTTACTCCACCAAATGAGTGACTTACACTATAGTAATACTGAAGGTTTACTAGAGTCTTGCTTCTCTGATTGGGAGCACCAAGGTTTACTAGAGCCTTGCCTC
>WFKH01011925.1:6982499-7001933 GCA_016163765.1 Magallana hongkongensis | reverse complement strand
TGCCTCTCTGATTGGAAGCACCAAGGTTTACTAGAGCCTTGCCTCTCTGATTGGGAGCACCAAGGTTTACTAGAGCCCTGCCTCTCTGATTGGGAGCACCAAGGTTTTAATAGAGCCCTGCCTCTCTGATTGGGAGCACCAAGGTTTGCTACAACTCCGCACTGCTCCTCACAAACCCTTGGCATATCATGCTATCAAAAGTCGGGATTTTTTTTTCGTCACGTGATCTCCTATCCTATTTTAAATCCGCCAAATAATGAAAGACTTTCACGTACCTGATGCAGTTATGGCATCCTCTATAAACATTGACATTGACAATTTGGAAGAACGTTTTAATGCCCAGTGTATTCAACGAATAGGAATAATGTGAAATGTACCATATAGTTCGAATTCATTCGAAGGGTGTAAGACTGGGGGAGGTAAATTCTCAATCTATGATTACAGTTCTCTGTTCATACACAATCAGGTGTTCTTATATAGTATTGCACCATTGAATGATACATGCATCATGAAAGCTCAAACAGAAAGACTAAATCAAATAAGGTTTTTGAGCTATTCATGTTAGAGACACTAGTAAATAAACAGTACGAAAACATTGTCGATTAAATCAGATATGTTTTGCATTTTTTGATTGGTCGAACGGTTTCAGTAAACCCCAATCAAAATACAGGAAAAAAATCCCTACTTTTGATAGCACGATATGCCAAGGGTTCATGAGGAGCGGTGCGGATCAGAAACCCTTGACTAGCAAAGATGGGTTTGCTAAAGCCTTGCCTCTCTGATTGGGAGCACCAAGGTTTACTAGAGCCCTGCCTCTCTGATTGGGAGCACCAAGGTTTACTAGAACCCTGTCTCTCTGATTGGGAGCACCATGGTTTACTAACAGCCCTGCCTCTCTGGCAAATGGTCAGTCGATTTGCTGTGACGGTGATTGGTAAGTCGTAGAATGCGACTATATCTTTGGCACAATCACCCATTACAGACATCAACCGTCCAGAACTTTAAACTTCAGCATTGAGCTAAATTAGAGTCACTTGCCAACATAACGCTCTATATACTGACATACCAACTAAATCAAATTTACTGATTTAACATGTGTAACCATTCCATGATTATTTAACTGTAAAACTGCAATATTTCTTATAATGACAAAGAAAAAATGTATCCAAGCCATAGAAAAAGAAGACAACCTATATATGATTTAAGGATATAAAATAAAATGGGGTACTCTACAAAGTACTAGCTGTTGGTAATTAATACCCCAGTATACAGACGTGTGCAGAGGTCCTTGTTAATTGAATGTTCTTTGCTCCTATGGTACAACATTAAGTTAGAGGCTCAGCAGAGAGTGTAGATACCCTTCAACTCAGTATGTCTTGGATGAAATGAAGTTTAAAGAGTATAGATATTGTACAACATAGTAAGCTTATGTTTTATGCTAGCTTAATTCTCTTGCATTTGTATACACAATGACATTAGTTAAGTGTATAATGTTGAGATTGATCAACACAATTAATTTTTTATAATTGCTTCTCTTTGTAACTTAAAGAAATGAACTCCATTAGCGGAAAAAATAGCTCAATTAAACTTTTGTTAAGCTTCTCTTGTACAGACAAGTTCAAGCATTAGAGATTATTCAGAGTTTCAATGTCCAGCAACAGTTGAGCAATCCATAAATCTTGTTCTTAAACACTTCTCTGAAACCTTTCTATACTATAACTGGTTCCCTGACTTTAAAATTTTTCACAAATTAAACAAGATGTTAAAGCAGTATATTCTTTAAATAACTGTACGTTCTTTTCTATACTTAAATTTAGTTAAAGCAAAAAATGAAGCTCCGACAGTAGAGTCAGATTAAAACAGCAGATTTTTCAGAAAACTTCTATTCCAGACTTTAGTTCTAGTACAAAATAAAGCACTGGGGTCAAGTTAAAATAATGAACTCTTTGGAAAAACAGTTCAATTCCAAACTTAATTAGCTCAGTATAGCTCAAAGTGTAGCAGCATGGTCAAGTTTATATAGAGCAATAAATTTCAAACTGTTCTATTCCAGACTTAAAGATCGGCAGTTCAAAATAAAGCAGTATATGGTCAAGTAAAAAGAAAGGTTTTATTCCAGAAATCTAGCCAGCTCAATATATTAAAGCAGCATGGTCAAGTTAAAGTACGCGTAGTAAGTTTTTAAGAAAACAGTTTTATTGCAAAATTGGCTCAGTCACAAAATGAAGCGATAGAATCCAGACTAGACAGGATGAATCATGAGTCATGACGGCTAAATAAGCCACTGATCTACAAAAGGTAACATGGCTACACTATTTCAAACATCATTTATTACCCTAGGAAAAAATAGATTGCATAACAGGAATGGATAAATAATGCCACTACTTTGCTTCGGGCTTCGACTCCTCTGTCAGTAAGTGGATTTTAAACATCACAGAACACAATGCCCATCTGGAAAGTTTGATTTTGCTCTGTGTGCATTGATCTACGTATTGTGTACATACACGTTAAAAATCTCTGCACTGGATACAAATGGTTCTATAATGAACCTGCACTGACTATTACTGACTAATATACTTTGAGCTTACAAAGATACTTCACAAAATCAGATCCTCGTGTACGTAACCTGATTCTTTGCATGCACATGAAAACTTGAATAATCGTGAAGCAAACTAAAATCTTAAAAGCCTGATGAAAATCTCTAGCATGTCAGTCTCACTGGGCTATACAAACTAACTTGCAGTAAAATTGTATGTTTAAACCACTTTTCTTTGATCTTTGCAGACATTTCTATAAATTAGAATTAAGCTAAGGTTAACAGATCTGCTATAAACATACGACAGTCAGACAAATCAGTCATTGTTTTAGTGGTAGCTTAACATTCTAATCACAAGGCTGGTTTAGGTTTATAATAATAAAAATTAAACTTACTTTCTTTGGTCATGTGACTTCCGGAGGAGGCTTGACGGGTGGCCATAGTTTCTCTATGTCCACGTCTTCTTTGGCACCAAAAGGAAGGAAGCCGCCAGTCTTCTTCTCTCCCTTACTCTTGTCAATGTTATGAAGGACTTCTCGCAAATTCTTTTGCGACTCTCGAATCACTACATGGGCGTCTAGCGTTCCATTGGCCGTCTTGTAGGTGACCTCACTAAATGGAAAAGCGAGGTAGAAACTACCGACCCTAGATGGAGGACCTTTGACCTTTGACTTTCCCTGCTGGCTGTTGAGTTGAGCTCGATTACGAATGTTCATGCGAGATCCATTGATGCTTCGTCGAGTTGGGTGAGCACCCTCCTGGTCCCCCAACCTACTGCCCTGAGATTTCCGTAATGAGACCTTTGCAAAAGGTGCCTGAGATTCGTTGGCTGGTGTGAAGCGCCTTGGCTGGCTTCGTTGTGTATTGCTTTGGTGGGACAAGGAACGAACTTCTCGTTGTGATGATGGGGCTTCGTAATTCATCTGCTGGGCTCGACTGGCTGCCCTCTGGGGGTACAAACTTGGCTTTGGGGTCACTGTTCCAGAGGAGGAAATTTTCCTCAAAGCACTAGAGTTTCCACTAGGTCTGAGAGATTTGATTTTTGATGATAGTTGACTAGATGATGAGGATTTAGTTAAGGTGCTCTTTGGTTGGTCACTGCTATTCTTGAGGTTTGATGTGTTGTCACTGGTCTGACCGTATGTGTAACTGGGCCTTCGTTGTCCGGTGACCAGATTACTGGACCGTCTCCGAGACTCCTCGGGAAGCGAGACGAGATCCGAGTTCTCACTCCCTGATCCCGAGTAGAGACTGGATATTGCACTGTCGGAGGTAGCACAACTCTTCAAGGATCCCTTCTCAGCCTTGTGCGATTTGGAATTTGAGGACAGCGTACTGGACCTGCGTACAAACACGGTCTGAACTGGACCGATGGTTGTGTGGATCACAGATTGACTAGTGGGCTGGTTGTTATTCATGTCTGTCAAACTAGGGGCTTTTACGATGGACCTAGAGCTTGGCGGACCTATACTGAATGTTACAGATGTTCGGCTTTTTTCTCGCGTCAACTGACCAGCGCTGGCACTTTTGTGGATGATCGGCTTGTGCTCCACTGTGACTTCGTTCAACTTCTCACTACCAGCACTGGAGACACCAGAACTAGCACTATCTGGCCGCTTGTCATTGTCTGCAGGATTTACCAATGGCAACCCGTAACACATCTTTTCCGCCTCTTTCTTCTTCTCCACTTCGTTGTCTTGTTCGATGTAAGACGTGCTCTCTTTGACTGTGGACTGTTGCTTGCTGAGAGCACTGAGACTTTTCTGGAAGTTGGATGAACTTCTGTTGATGGCGGAACCTCTTCCAGTTCGGCTGACTGAGGAGTAACGGTCCGTCTCCAGGGCCTTAGACCGATTGGTCAACTGCCTGTACACATCACCCCCTCGTTCCTTGTCTTGGTCTTTGAAATGCATTAGATCCATCAGATCATGGAGCAGTGGTTTCTTGACTAAAATATCTGTCTGACAATCCGAGCTCAGCGAAGGACTGAAATTGACCTCCAGCAGCCACGGCTTCAGATTCTCATCAATCAGGACATCGAATCCATACAGCTCAAAACAGTTCTCCATCTTAGGGACTTGAGGGGCCTGGACTAAAACTGTCAGAATAATGAGATTCATGACCCGGATCCACAATACGCTGTCGTCGATGTTATTCTGATGAAAGTAATACCGTAACTGGGTCAGTGTCCACTTGCAGCCCGGTCCGATTCGTTCCTTGTCAGTCGTGTAAGCTGGACTATGTTTATTTATAGACGTGTTAGTGAGATGAGAGAAGACATTCTTTAAAGCAGAAAGATCAAATTTTTCAGTTCCAAATCTAGCGATTCCTTCTTCATATATATAAACTGTCAGGGGATGAAATGAGGGTACTGCTACATAGATTCGAACATCAAATTTATACCCTCCAATTAAGAGAGGATTAGATATGTACCTCTGAAGAACAGCATTGCAGTCATACTGAAGGTCAGACATGTCACTGAAGATAAATATGCCCCTCCCTCTTGACATGTCAGCCGGCTTGCAAATCCAGTACATCATTTTGTTTTCACCTTGTTTCTGTTTAAGCTTGCTGTACTCAGCGACAAATCTGGTGTAATCATTTGGAAGGTTGAACGTCATTGGACAGAAGTTGTACACCCCTGCCCCATGGACACCTTTCATTCTCTTCAAGTTCCGCGCCAGGCAATCCTTCTTTGTAATACCTGTGGATTTTGGATAGTGGTTTAACCTCTGCCATTTTTGGATGCTGTCGTAATCGCAGTTACGGAACCTGGACGTTCTCCACCAAATATTCCAGTCGTAATCTTCCTGCAAATCCTCATCAAACTCGATCCACCCACGTTCTAAGAAAACCTGACGAAGAACCTCCGGGCCCTGGCCATGATCATTTATTCTAAACACTATTGCCTTAGGCCTCTCTGACATTCTTTTTATCCAAAATTTCCACCACTACTGAAGAACAGCACATACCTCAAAACTTTTTAATCTGAAAGTGAATGAAAATATTTTTTTATAATTTAAAGACAAAATAATTAACATAATTTCTGAACATTAAAAACTGATTCCTATCATTTCCTAAAGCTTCTCTTCATAGAATAATTTTAAAAGTGTCACATTTTCAATATACCTGCAATCATATGATAACAATTATACCCAATCTACGCAAATTTACGGATTTATGTAATATTAATGATTCCAGGTGATTCCAGGTATGTCAGACCTATATTTGGTCATTACCTCAAAGATTTTAGTTGAAAGTCCTCTTATATTATAACTTAAGCCAAAATGTGATTCCAGGAATTTTCACCAAGATACATGAGTCAGAGTGATCATGCATATATATATTTTAAAGGAGCACTCCAAACAAATTTAAACCGCACTGCGATAGACAGGTATAATTCTCACTTCCTATAGATAACATCACATTGCTGTCAAATAACATTTATTGGTCCGCCATTAAAAAAAAAACATCCTTGAAATTTGATGGGCTAGCAGTCGTGAAATATGGGTGCCTTTAAGTATTGCAAGGTACGAAGAATTAGGACGTTATAATTGAAAAATTCACACTCTAGTGACGCGATGGCGCTTTACAATTCCGTTATTTAAATAAAGGTCTCAAGAGATTAACACAATGCAGAGTATCAATCACCCACTGCTCCGATTTTTAAATGACCTATACAAAACGATACACATCATGCGATAGCCAAACTAATTTCTCATGCGCTCTACACCTGTCCCGATCGCAGCTTAAAGATTAGTGCAAAGTTGTTACTTTGTCTCGTGGATATATCTAGAATACAAATGTTAATGTTCAACCTACCTATATATTGCGATGGTCCCATTTAACACCAAAGAAACTTTAAAATCAACTATTGCACCCATCTCGCGAACAAATTTTCCCATTTTGTTGACATCACGTGACATAGCGACAACCAATCAAAAGTTGCGTTATAACCCGGTTTTGTCAATAGTCGGTATAAAATCTAAACCAAACATGACTGGAATAGTTTTTCACGGAAATTCCCGCATATAACTTTATGGATAGTTCTGCCAAATGTTTACAATATGCAAGATAAATCATGAAATTCATCTATTTTACCTCTCCTGTATTTTGTTTTAAAACCCTGATTACCTGTATTCCATGCATATATTGGCATAAGTTTATTTTGGAAAATTAAATAAAGCCAAATTTAATATATCATAAGATTAATTGGTTATCATCTATAAATAATCGGTTTTTATGTGTCAGGTTTTTTTTAATTTTGAAAGCCATCAAAACAACCTGCAGTATGGAATCAAACGATTTTTTCTTCTTTTTTGAGCAGTCACTTTATTTTTACAAAATGCTGATATTATTCATCATATAATAACTTCTGGCACTACTTTCACAAAAACTAATTAAAAAAAAAATTAAGGGATTCTACTTTTAAAATATCAGATAGTTATTGATTTACGAAGTTAACACATTAAAATATATTTTATATTGACTATCATTTTGATAACTTGTTCCTTAAAATAATTTTGATAATTTATTTATAATATGAATATGCAGAAACAAAGAACAATATAAAACAAATCAAAATAACTTCTCATATAAGTGAGACTGTCATTTTAATCTTCATTTCTATTTAATACATTGTGTAAACAAAGCTGTCAAAAAACACCAATTTCAAGACAAAACATAACAATATCCATCAGTGTTTCCGTTTCTTATGTTTGGTATCAACAGACTTAATATTTTGAAAACCCATGTCAGGTTTGCGTTTTTTACTGTCTTTTTTAAACACGTCGGCCTTGCTGATTGGTTGGATGATTCCTCCGAGCTTGGTGACGATTTTTGGTTTGACCAGTTCCTTTACAGCCGTCTCCGGATTCCAGGTCTTTCCGATCGGAGCACGGATCGCCTGCTCATACTGCTCCACTGTCACGTACGGGAAAGGTAGATCATTGACCTACAAGGAACAGTGAGCTCAAACTAACTGTCATTACTTAAACAGGACTGAAATACATTGTATACTCTAACTTATAACTATTCATTTTGTAGCTAAGTAACTGCTATAACTAGAACTGTTTAAGATCATTGACCTACAAGAAACAGTGTAATCAAATACTGTCATCAAGTATACAGGATGGAAAAATTTACCAACTTGAAGTCTAATGTCTATGCATGTTGTAGCAAAGTCAACACTGTCACTAGAACTGTCAAAGAAGGACTAATTACCGGTACCACTAGTCCACTAACCTATTGGGTCCCTTGTATTTAATTAAAAAAATTATTAACAATTTTTAAATACATGTACATTGTATTATCTATAAATACAGAGCAGCATGAGCAGCATGCAATAGTTCTTTCCCTTCAATGTATGCATACTATGTTGAGGATATAACCTTGACCTTGGTCAAATAACCTTTGCTAAGGGTCACTGAGCATATTTAGGTCACAAGCTACCTTTGTGCGAAGTCTGAGTCTCTGAAGTTCTTAAAAATTTATGGATGGAACATAAAAATGGTGAGTGAGAGAAAGAAAGAGAAAGAAAGAAGGAGGGAGGGATTTCTCTTCCACATTATTTGCAGAGGCATAAAGACAGAATGTATCTCGTTAGTAAAATTTTGAAGTCAAAAGTTGACATTATGGCTAAGTAAGTTTTATTTTTGTTAAAGAAATCTCTGGTCTGATATGCAAACTTGATGCCTGCTTGTTTTATGTAAACCAAAACAAACTGGATGCCTGCTTGTTTTATGTATACCAAAACAAACTTGATGCCTGCTGGTTTTATGTAAACCAAAACAAACTTGATGCCTGCTGGTTTTAAGTAAACCAAAACAAACTTGATGCCTGCTGGTTTTATGCCTGCCTGTAGAGACTAACCTGATGTTTACTGATGGCCTTGTCTTTTTTCTCACTGATGATCACGTTACCAAGGCGTTTGTCCTTACGCGGGGGACCCTCGGGAGCTTTAATAATGAACCTGTTACCATGGAAACAAAACAAACATAATCATTTTATGAGAACAGATCCACTGATGGATCTTAAAAAACAAGCTCAATTAAGAAACAATTTCATGTTATAATGTAGAATCCAAACTCTCTTATTCAAATGAGTTTTCTATCTAAATATTGGACAATTACTATGTTGGATTTTTTTCAAATGCTATCAACGTTTATTCTAACAAGAACGCTAACTTTCAATTTCGGTATATACTAGTATCTAATATGATTGCAGTAAAATCAAAGAACAGAAAAAACAATAAGACAAATCAAGGCCAGGAGGGTAGGTTTAAGTGTTTCACCATATACTCTTTTTATCCTGGGGTGGATGTGCTGAGATATGAGAACAACCTGAAGGGCCCACTTCAGCCCAGGCTCAAACTATCACAAGTACCTTTAGTCTTTATCAGAGGTACTTAATCCCTGGTACTTAACAGGAATCTTGTTAATATAATATACGACATTAAACATTTGTTGTGACATATTAGGAAACCTACTGCCATAATGATAGACAGCTCATCATGTCCGACAATCATGTATAATTTTAGTTGGAGACTGTAAAACAATTTCACAATGCATCTACCAACTGACATTGCATACAGAAGACCACAGTTTTCGGCCTTACCAATATAATTTCTTGTTCGTCGGACCCCGCATGCTTGTATTTAAATGAAACTATACAAATAATATCATTATTAATTTCCTGCATCCAGGAAATTCTGCGCTGTTTTCTGTTCTATTTCCTCTCTTTTTTTTTTTGCATTTTAAATGATTTTAATTTATAAATCAGAAATAAGTAGGAAAGATATAACAGTCCATACAAATTCATTTACACTGCATGTACCGCCTAAAAATTTTGGCTACAAAAAATAATAATTTTATTATTTAATTCCTCGCCCAGTCGTACCTTTTTACACTGGATGTCCGACGAACAAGAAATTATATTGGTGTGGCCTCATGCAATAATATTTTGTCCAAATAAACAATGAGTCATGAACTGAAATTCAAAAGAAACATCAAAATGATTGATGCAATTTTGATGTGAATTCAATACATGTATACCCTTAAAGTAAACCTTGTCAAATCAATATTTTCATTTTTGGGTGCATGTTGTTCAATCTAGCAAAACTACTTGAGTCCATAAAATTGAACTTCTAATTTTTGTCCGATATACATTGTGCAATCCAGATTATGTCTAGCCTGCATATTGGCTGAGATGTCAATTCTCCGATGCAGCTAATGATTAGTGGAGTCCATCTGCTTTCTGTATAATGCAAGGGACCTAAACCTAATTATTATATGATGAAAACTAAATATCAAGACATTCTATTAAATAGCTCAATTACAATCAGAATTTGAATTAACTATCACTGGTTAGTGTACATTTATTGCTGTACCAGATATCATACTGAAGATCACTTTTATTTCTGAAGATCTTATTTGTTTGCTATACACTGTTATTTAATTTTTTCCCCAAAACATAATTCTAGGAATAGCTGATCATAACTACGTGAGTAACTTTCATGAAGACTTTATATAAATTAGCAAGATGCTAGTTTCATTATACATGTATCATGCTTGAAAAAATGTTCATGCATATGAAAATGGATTTACAATTGAAGAATAAAGTTTTCTCCACTTACATGTAGCAAAAAAGCTGAGGCTCCTTAAATTAACAATCTCTACCACAACACAGCACTTACTTCTTGCGTTTTCTCTTGGACACCTTCACACTCTCCCCTCCCCAGGCCCCCCAGCCCGGTAGAAAGAGGTCAATGTCCGTCGGCTTGTCCCTGTCCACGACTGCATTCTTCTCCTTTACAAATTCGTCGATGACATCATCGTCAGCGAAGGCCTGAGCGATGATAGAGCGCTGGGCTTCCTCTCCGTCAGACTCCTCCTCCCCGTCCTTGCCCGTGACGTCAGGGTTAGCAATTTCGGATATCTTTGTCTCCAGAGTGAAGAGTTTTTTGGGGTTCACAAATACTTCTTCTTTGGTATTTGGACTGTCCTCAGTAAATGAACCATTGTTTGTTATTTCATTCTCTCTCTTGGCCATCATGGAAGATCTGCCAGAAATAGACTCTTCTTCTTCTTCATCTTCCTCCAAATCATCAAGGGTCTTCTTCCTTTTCAATCCTTCACTGATTAAAGGAGCATCATTCATATCCTCTGCCTTTTCTGCTTCGTCATCTTGGTCTTCCATCTTCTTTCTCCCCCTTCGCCTCTTCTTCTTCTTCTTATTTTCAGTGTTTCCCTTCACATCTTCCTCCACTTTCTTCCTGTCATCCTGAACTTTATCTTCCAGCTTTTGGAAGATCTCATCAATGTTTTCTTCCACTTTTGGAGCTGCCTTTTTCTTATTCTGTGTTTTACTTTTTTTATTTTGTGAGTTTCTGACACCTTCCCCAAAAGTTTGAACCGACTTTTCCTTCTCTTGTGTTTGATCTCCCTGCTTTTGAATGATTTTTTCAATTTCTTCCTCCACAAGATGATCATGTACGGCTTTCTTTTGTCTCTTCTCCAGTTCCCTCCCCATCTTCATCAGCACATCTTCATCTTCATCAGACTCGCTTTCACTTTCCTCCTCCTCTTTTCCTTCACTGTTCAGCACGACCTCAGGGCAAGAAAACTCAGACTTTGCCACTGGCTGTGCTGCCGCCTTCATCCAGGGGTTGGAAGACAAGGAAGATAACTCTCTCTCTATCATTTCATCCTCTGAGTCCATCGCCTCTTCTTCGTCATCTTCACTGTCGCTCACTGCAACAGATTTCTGCGTCAGTTGCCGACTTGTCTGCAGCATATCTTGCACTCTCTGCCTGGCCTGTTCAATCAGAAATCATTTGATTACTGGTATATCAATATCTTTGGAAGAGGATGTAAAGAAACACAAATCTCAATTTGCATTCTTTTTGTGTGCAAGAACATTTTGCATTTTGGTTTAAATAAAAGGAATGTTTAGTTTTCATTGGTAAATCAATCTCTATGGAAGAGGATGTAAAAAAAAAAGAAGCTAAAATAAAACATTATTGCATGACATGCATCTACCATTTCTGTCTTATTTGTACCAGGTGCACATTTTTGCCTTTTGATTTCAAAAAAGATTTATCTGACCTTTAAACATTGATGACTATAAGAAAACAATATAAATCAATTCTTTGAGATCCAGTTTTTCGGCTATTGTGACTGCCTATTGTGACTGCCTATTGTGACGGCCTATTGTGACTGCCTATTGTGACGGCCTATTGTGACTGCCTATTGTGACGGCCTACCTGGTCATCGTACTTGGCATACAGCATTTGTTTCTTGGAATATTTACTGCCTCCTCTGTGTTTCAAACTCATTCGCTCCTACAAAGGTATCAAAATACTGTCAGCAATATCTAATATAATATTTGTAACCTTATAAAAGTTGCAGTCTGGAAAACTTATTCGATATCACAAGAATTAGATTACCAGAATCAAACCAGTATCATACAACTTAATGCTTAAGTACCAACAGCAATATACTGCCTGGCACAGTATCTTATAATTCATTAGGTAATGATGTTAAGAATTTTAATTGAATATAATAACGGTAAGCTGTGTAATACTAATTACTATAGATGAGGAATTAATAACCGTATAAAATCCCGAGAAGCACATCTTGCAGATTTTTTTAAAATATGGCTTTCATTTTTTGGACAGGTGTAAACTTAATGAAACTATGATAAAAATTTGGCATTCGCGATTTTGATGCAAAATGGTTGAATCGCAGAATTAAGTACTCGCATAGAACAAGGAATCTTATAATCTTAGTTGCTAATTATTTCTAACAACTTACAAATGATTTTAAAAAAGAAAGAAAACCAAAAATGTGAATAACTGCGTACTCTTAATTTTCTAAGTGCTCAAAAAGCTTTAAGGTAGAATATAGCCTATTATCATTTTCTCCTGCAAGTACCCCTAGCACTGACCAAATAATAAACCAAATCTATATTTGGTCAATGCCCCAATACAGCTTCATATATTTATCTGACGTTCAGATGCATTGAGAGTTCAGACATCATCTGTTTTTTGCTTTGTTTATGCCATGTTAACGCCCTCCCCTTATTTCACTAACTATGCATTGCGTTAAAGATCACCTCTTTCTATAATTAACGCTCTCTCCTTATTTCACTAACTATGTATTGCATGTAAGATCACCTCTATGCGCTGCCTCTCCACATCCTCCAGTTTCTCCTGGTAGGCTGCCGGGTCGTTCTTCTCTAGCTCCTCTAGTGCCTTCTTCTCATGTTTTAGCTTCTCTTTCTTTAACACCCGGTGATATCTGACAACATTACAAAAACAACAAGTAATATCTGTCAACATCATGAAAACAACAAGTGATATCAGTCAACATCACAAAAATAACAAGTGATATCTGTCAATATCATGAAAACAACAAATTATATCTGTCAACATCATGAAAACGAGTGATATCTGTCAACATCATGAAAACAACAAGTGATATCTGTCAATATCATACAACAATATCTAGCAATATCTGTCAACATAATAAAAACATATCTTGTAATATATGTCAACATCATATTAAATACAACATCTGGCGATTTCTATCAAAATAAAAAAAAAACATCTGATGATATCTGTTAACATCAAGAAAATGACACCAAGTGATATCTGTAAATATCATAAAAACAACATTCTGTTTGTAATATCTGTCAACATCTTTGAAATAATGACCCAGTGTACATATATACTTTTTGCTTTGATCAACAATGATGTGGCTAATTGTAGCATTGAACAATGATAAAATTCTAGAGAGTTGACCTACTTTTTGCTTTTGATCCTTTTCTGTCTCTTAGCCTTGGCTTCTTTGTATGACATCAGAGCTCGGAACTTCTGCAGTTCCGCTCGACGTTCTTTAGCCTGTTTGATACAATAAATTCAGTTAGTCTCAGAGTTACATGTAGGTTCTATTTGCATCATTTTATAAACTGTCATTCCTTATTAAACTCAATTACACTTAATTTTTTGTATCAAATTGCAGTTGAGATGAGTACCAAACTTGTTGTAATGTCATATAATTCACAAGTCAAAACAATTATCAACTCGAGAGATTTTAAAATCTGCGAGAGATGCTTGTCACAATTTTAAGCATATGTCAATGTGAATTCTTGCCTTCAACTAAGAATTCACTGTAGCAATTGAAAGATTTTAAATGACCTTGCAAGGTCATCACCAAGGTAACGACCTACCTCCTCTAGATCCATGGCTGCCAGTGCCCTCTCCTCCGCGGGGGTAAGCTCCTTGTTTTCAGTGGGGAGAACATCACGATTCCCGCTCAACACAGCCGCGATCTCCAACTCCAGGGGTGTGCGGGGCTGCCAACACAAGTTGGGAGGGTTATGAAACAGGGAGGGTTATTAAACAGGGAGGGTTACTAAATAGAAAAACAGTGTACGCAGTGATGATGGCATCACAGCCTATAGCTTGTCACTCACCTTTAGCTGTTTGAATTTCCCTGTTGTGTTCAGTAGGTGAACTTCAGATTTCTGGAGAGGAAACTGCAGCTGTTCCGCCTGTATAAAAAATATGCCGGTCCGAGAATACAGCCTTGATTACATGCTACAAGTGCTATACGTTGTGTCCTCAAACTCAAACTCACAATGAAGGTTTGTCCACAAAATGTGTTTGACTCAATATTATATTTTTTCAAATATTTTTTGATCAAAAATTTTTAATATGCAAATTTTTCAGACCCTCGATTTTCTTTGATGACGGTCACTATGGTTACCTGTCTGTTGCTATTGACAACAGAGTCCCACTTAGAAACCTCCCTGGTTGTATTTTTGTAAGCCACCTCTCTCTCAATCTGTAATTAATGAGATAGACCAGTTCATTTCTACAAGCACTTGACAGCAAGTTTTGTTCTTTTATGATATACATGTACTCTGTTAGATTAATACGAATTTATCTTTGGTTTAAACTGTACAGTAATATTTGTTACTAGAATAATAAAAGCATATTAAGAATATGCTCTTAGAATGATCACTTCTTAAGCTATGACTTGTTTTGACATATTGCAGATCTATTTAAATCAGAACCTCTTCCTTTACCTTTTCCTTTTGGTGCTTGGGTAGAGGGACCGACAGAACTTTCTGGTTCTGGACCCGGTTTAGCTGGTTCTTGAGAGAACCGTGTTTGGCAGAGGTCTTCAGAGTCCCCACCAACTCATGTAGCTTAACCTTAGTGTCATCTGAGAAGAAAAACAGTATGTACTACTTAATATATGCTGTAAATAATCACATAGATATACACGTAGTCAAAGGCAAAGTCTTTATTACAGGTGTAGTACATAAAGTCAGCAAAATAATATTTTTCCCTGGAAAAGTCTCTAGTGCATCACATCTTTTCTTTTATCTATTTGATTTTCAATCTGTTGTACAATACATTACAATCACCTGTGGCCGCTGTGAAGTTGAACTCTGACACCCGATTGGTTGGCACTGTTCTCTGACTTCTCTTGTTGCTGCATCAACAAAATGCAACACAGAACATATAAAAAATACTTTTTCTGTCAGTTTGAAATAATAAATGAATAAATGAATTTAGATTTATAAATGAATTTATAAAAGTTCAATAATCAGTATGTAGTACAGTTATGCAATTTACAACTACTGAATGTAACTGACTGCAGACATTTTTAACATTATAGAGATTTTTTTGCACTGAATACTTGCAAATGATGTTTTGTTTTTGCACATAGCGCTAATGGTTCCATGTCAATTTATGTTAAAGTTACTGACACTTTCTTTCCACCAAGCCCAGAGATGGCATCCAACAACTTGGCATGTCTTTTGTCATCATCCTGTGAAAAAAGGCAACATTTAGACTGAACAAAGGTTCCAGTAGATTTTAATTGTCAATATGCACATATATAATACACAAGATATACAATGTCAGTAAATCAGGCATTTTATAATTGAATTTCACGTGTACACTGGTTTGAAGTCAGTCTCATGTAAGTGATCTCCAAGGGATAGAAATTGCAAACGAAAAGATGGTAAACGTGATGGTGTGTATAATGTAGATCTATATGTAATCTGTATATAAATACCTCGTCCTCGCTGGCGCTAGGAGCATTTATAAGATCCTCGTCATCCATCATTTTCTGTGTGATGAGCAGATGAACCAGTCAACAGTGTTACAGCTCGTTAGACTTCAAAAGTCACGGGTAACTATACAACCAGGAAATTAAAGTCTCCAAGCTTATCTATTAAAACTGATACATTTGACAGCAGAAATACCAGAATAAACAGAAAGAAAACTTTTTATTTACGTCCAAACCATGTGGCGGAAATTGAAAATAATTTGAATATCAAACCCGACTAAATAAAACCATTTAGAGGATTCTCTTATAAAGTGATTTTAAAGAAAATGAATAAAACACTTACCTTTTTAAAATTGATGGATACTTTATAAAATATTATTGAAGGCAATTTATGATTTCTTCGTGTAAGAGCTATTAATAATCGGGTTCGAAAAACTGATTTCAGCATGGTGCGTGCAGATTGAAGAACTGACGAAATCAAAATGTAATCTAGTTAGAATAAGGGAGTCTCTTTTCGGGAGAGGTGAAAACTGCATAATTAACATGGATGATATAGAAGATATAATGCGAATGGACAAAGAAAAGCTGGCAGCGCCAATAAAAACCATTGAGGTACAATCTTATTTTGTTATGATGTTTTGGGGGAAACCTATTTATTTATATTCTGGCACTAGCTTATAAAGGTCAATATATTAAAAAACAGAGTCGGTAATATGGCGTGAATTGTACTATTTTGTGTTAATTGATAGGAGCAAGTCCTTATGGACGTCTTGATGACAACTGTCTAAATCCATTTAGGCATATAACTGCCATTATAGTGATCCATGCAGGTGCCAGTGTTTGTAATGCAGGCCTATATATACATGATACATACTATGTCCCAAATTATTTATGCAGCACATTTTCTCTAACTATTCGTTATTTATAAATACCTCAGGGTTCAAACGATGTTCATTTATTAATAATTAATAGAAAAAATTATAAGATTTCTATTTTAAAACATGACCCTCTCTAACCTGTCAGGTTTCAATAGTTGAATACTGTCAGTGATGATGGCTAAAAGTAATAAGTCTACAGCGATTTGGCATTGCAAAGTACATAAAAGTACCCCGGATAATAACATTAAACAATTGTGCAAGTATAGTCCCAAGTACTTCCGAATGGAGACAGGATGTCAACATTTCCCATTATAAATTTCCGTTTGAAGTCCGTATGGTTTAGTTCCTGGGCTTTGCAAATTTGATTTGAAATGCTATATATATTAATATAATGTACCTGTTTGTACCAGATTATAGATATTAAACTTAAATAATACATAGACTAAAAGTTAGGAATAAGACTATGACGATACACTGTTTTCTGCATTGATATGTATTATATTGCATCGTTGTGTCATGATTTCTAAAATACAATACATTATCACAATATTTTCTTTTTTATAAAAAAGTTGATTTTCAGTTTTAATTGGTCTGGTATTGCCCTTCTTTCATAAAATATCAATTATAAATAATATCTGACCAATGTCCACAGGAGAAATGGAAGTTGCTGCCAGCTTTTCTGAAGGTGAAAGGACTTGTCAAGCAACACATTGACTCCTTCAATTACTTCATCAACGTAGAGGTATGGACTAAAAAGTTTATCTTATTGCAATGTTGCTTTTAAGGGAGATAACTCTTGAAATAAATTGAAAAATTATCTCCCTTGAACGCAGTGATGTGGAGTAGTAACAATGTTTTTGTTGATGAATGTTTGTTGTTCTAATTTTGGGGGGATTTTTTTTTTTCATTTAATGCACATTGTAATATTTCTGCAATAAATTTTTTAATATTTTTGTACTCAACAGATTAAAAATATAATGAAAGCTAACGACAAGATCCTAAGTGATGCAGACCCTAACTTTTATATGAAGTAAGTTGGATAATTAGTACATCTCTGATAAATGTTTGTATATATATTGCACCTTGTAAACCTTACAAATATCAGTTGCATTCAAAGTTTTATGAATGCAATTGCATGCATCCATCAAAAGTTGGAAATGTTTTAAAAGTTAAATTACGAACATGATAAGTAAAAAAAAAAAATTGAGTAAACACTGGTAAACATGGCGTTGTGAAGTGCTTTACCTATCTGGCATATTTACCATGATTTGATAATGTTGACATATTTACCATTCAATAATGTTAGCATATTTGCCATGTTTACCAGGTGATAATGTTGGCCATGATGTGATAATATGCATCATTGGATTTGTCACCCTGGATATTGCAGTTATCACAGAAATTCATTGTATATTGCTTAAATGAATCGGCTTTGGTAAGCATGTGTTTTGATTGTAGATATTTGAACATCTATGTTGGAATGCCTGATGTAGAGGAAGGGTTTAACATAACAAAGCCGATCTCTCCTCATGAAGTAAGTATCTTGTAACCTTTGTTGATGATAACTACCTGGTTGTAAAATCATACCCAGAATGTTAATTTTTCTTTGCATTATTTATCATATTTCTCTTTATATCCAGTCTATTCTTTCACCCATTTTATGTATGTTTTCTGACATTGCACTTAATGAATACTTTTATTTCGTGAGTTACGAAAAAAAACCCAAATTAAACATATGCAATTTTAAGTTGATCAATTGCTAATAAGGAGGAAAAGAAATTAAATTAAGCTTTTTATAACGGTATGTAAAACTAGCCTTCTGTGACTCCTTATTAGAAATCTTTAAATAAGGAACTTTATATGTATTGATGTTCAATTACTAATCAATATCAAGAGCCCAGCATGCTGTATATTTCAGTGTCGTTTACGGGACATGACCTACTCTGCACCTATTACCGTGGATATTGAGTACACTCGTGGAAACCAAAGAATCGTCCGCAATAATCTGCCAATTGGAAGGTATTATAAATCAAACAGAAATATCCAGTATAATATATGATAAATGGAAGTTTAAGAATTTTTATTCTGCATACGTTCTGTCTTTATATTTATACATATAAACTTAAGGATATTTTTATCAAATGAAATTAATATATTCTAAAATAGAAATTGAAAAATACAATACACAAATTCTTTTCAAAGTACAATAATTGTTTACTGAAATAAATATACTAGTAGAGGTGTAACGATACGACGATATATCGATCGTATTGATCGTGAAGGCCCACAATACGCGTATCGTGATACACTGTATGAGTTAATTTTCATTGACTTTCTAGAACAGTTACATAGTATACATAACATAAAGACATTAAGAAATTTCAATTAAAGTTAGAAATAATTTGTTCATATTGTTCTATTCAATTGAATTTTATATCTCTACAGTTTGTTGATTGATTTTGACATACTTTCTTTATGCAGTGCTATTTCTTATAAGAGTAGGCAACATAGATACCAGTTTATTTATAGCTGACAACTAAATCGTGATACATGATGTATTGCATTAATGTATCGTGATACGTATCGTATTGTGAGGTAGCTGACGATACTCAAGCCTATATACTAGCCTATAAATCAAATGGCCAATGGAATGATATGTGTATCTGAATATTTAAGTTATTACACACAGTGTTTATAATTACCTTGTCATTCTAAGGTTAAGTTCTGTCAAATACCATACTTCTTACTTAAAATTTTACAAACACATTGACAAACCTCCCCCTTCCAATTAAAAACCAACCAAAACAAACATACCGTCAAGCTGAAATAAACTTGTACACATGTATAACTATATAAATGGTATGTATAATGTGCTCAGAGAATCAGCATCAGAGAATCTTTGTCTTTTTATAGGATGCCGATCATGTTACGCAGC
>WFKH01011925.1:6961994-6982399 GCA_016163765.1 Magallana hongkongensis | reverse complement strand
TGCCTCTCTGATTGGAAGCACCAAGGTTTACTAGAGCCTTGCCTCTCTGATTGGGAGCACCAAGGTTTACTAGAACCCTGCCTCTCTGATTGGGAGCACCAAGGTTTTAATAGAGCCCTGCCTCTCTGATTGGGAGCACCAAGGTTTGCTACAACTCCGCACTGCTCCTCACAAACCCTTGGCATATCATGCTATCAAAAGTCGGGATTTTTTTTTGTCACGTGATCTCCTATCCTATTTTAAATCCGCCAAATAATGAAAGACTTTAACGTACCTGATGCAGTTATGGCAGCCTCTATAGACATTGACATTGACAATTTGGAAGAACGTTTTAATGCCCAGTGTATTCAATGAATAGGAATAATGTGAAATGTACCATATAGTTCGAATTCATTCGAAGGGTGTAAGACTGGGGGAGGTAAATTCTCAATCTACGATTACAGTTCTCTGTTCATACACAATCAGGTGTTCTTATATATTATTATATACCCATCGATTTTTCTTTCTTGATACTGTCAATTTTACAGAGTGTGATCCGATTTTCCGGATCACCACACTGTGGTTTTCCGATTCCGTATCACCACTCTCTGAAACTGATGACGTAGTACACATAAAATAACGTCGTGGATCAACTCGACGTGATCTGGCCCTTTGGATCAAGTTACTGTTATAATAATATATAGTATTGCACCATTGAATGATACATGCATCATGAAGGCTCAAACAGAAAGACTAGAAAAAAAAGGGTTGAGCTATTTGTGTGAGAGACACTAGTAAATAAACAGTACGAAAACAGTGTCGATTAAATCAGATATGTTTTGCATTTTTTGATTGGTCGAACGGTTTCAGTAAATCCCAATCAAAATCCAGGAAAAAAATCCCTACTTTTGATAGTACGATATGCCAAGGGTTCGTGAGGAGCGGTGCGGATCAGAAACCCTTGGCTAGCGAAGATGGGTTTGCTAAAGCCTTGCCTCTCTGATTGGGAGCACCAAGGTTTACTAGAGCCCTGCCTCTCTGATTGGGAGCACCAAGGTTTACTAGAGCCCTGTCTCTCTGATTGGGAGCACCATGGTTTACTAACAGCCCTGCCTCTCTGGCAAATGGTCAGTCGATTTGCTGTGACGGTGATTGGTAAGTCGTAGAATGCGACTATATCTTTGGCACAATCACCCATTACAGACGTCAACCGTCCAGAACTTTAAACTTCAGCATTGAGCTAAATTAGAGTCACTTGCCAACATAACGCTCTATATACTGACATACCAACTAAATCAAATTTACTGATTTAACATGTGTAACCATTCCATGATTATTTAACTGTAAAACTGCAATATTTCTTATAATGACAAAGAAAAAATGTATTCAAGCCATAGAAAAAGAAGACAACCTATATATGATTTAAGGATATAAAATAAAATGGGGTACTCTACAAAGTACTAGCTGTTGGTAATTAATACCCCGGTATACAGACGTGTGCAGAGGTCCTTGTTAATTGAATGTTCTTTGCTCCTATGGTACAACATTAAGTTAGAGGCTCAGCAGAGAGTGTAGATACCCTTCAATTCAGTATGTCTTGGATGAAATGAAGTTTAAAGAGTATAGATATTGTACAACATAGTAAGCTTATGTTTTATGCTAGCTTAATTCTCTTGCATTTGTATACACAATGACATTAGTTAAGTGTATAATGTTGAGATTGATCAACACAATAAATTTTTTATAATTGCTTCTCTTTGTAACTTAAAGAAATGAACTCCATTAGCGGAAAAAATAGCTCAATTAAACTTGTGTTAAGCTTCTCTTGTACAGACAAGTTCAAGCATTAGAGATTATTCAGAGTTTCAATGTCCAGCAACAGTTGAGCAATCCATAAATCTTGTTCTTAAACACTTCTCTGAAACTTTTCTATACTATAACTGGTTCCCTGACTTTAAAATTTTTCACAAATTAAACAAGATGTTAAAGCAGTATATTCTTTAAATAACTGTACGTTCTTTTCTATACTCAAATTTAGTTAAAGCAAAAAATGAAGCTCCGACAGTAGAATCAGATTAAAACAGCAGATTTTTCAGAAAACTTCTATTCCAGACTTTAGTTCTAGTACAAAATAAAGCACTGGGGTCAAGTTAAAATAATGAACTCTTTGGAAAAACAGTTCAATTCCAAACTTAATTAGCTCAGTATAGCTCAAAGTGTAGCAGCATGGTCAAGTTTATATAGAGCAATAAATTTCAAACTGTTCTATTCCAGACTTAAAGATCGACAGTTCAAAATAAAGCAGTATATGGTCAAGTAAAAAGAAATGTTTTATTCCAGAAATCTAGCCAGCTCAATATATTAAAGCAGCATGGTCAAGTTAAAATACGCGTAGTAAGTTTTTAAGAAAACAGTTTTATTGCAAAATTGGCTCAGTCACAAAATGAAGCGATTGAATCCAGACTAGACAGGATGATTCATGAGTCATGACGGCTAAATAAGCCACTGATCTACAAAAGGTAACATGGCTACACTATTTCAAACATCATTTATTACCCTAGGAAAAAATAGATTGCATAACAGGAATGGATAAATAATGCCACTACTTTGCTTCGGGCTTCGACTCCTCTGTCAGTAAGTGGATTTTAAACATCACAGAACACAATGCCCATCTGGAAAGTTTGATTTTGCTCTGTGTGCATTGATCTACGTATTGTGTATATACACGTTAAAAATCTCTACACTGGATACAAATGGTTCTATAATGAACCTGCACTGACTATTACTGACTAATATACTTTGAGCTTACAAAGATACTTCACAAATTCAGATCCTCGTGTACGTAACCTGATTCTTTGCATGCACATGAAACTTGAATAATCGTGAAGCAAACTAAAATCTTAAAAGCCTGATGAAAATCTCTAGCATGTCAGTCTCACTGGGCTATACAAACTAACTTGCAGTAAAATTGTATGTTTAAACCACTTTTCTTTGATCTTTGCAGACATTTCTATAAATTAGAATTAAGCTAAGGTTAACAGATCTGCTATAAACATACGACAGTCAGACAAATCAGTCATTGTTTTAGTGGTAGCTTAACATTCTAATCACAAGGCTGGTTTAGGTTTATAATAATAAAAATTAAACTTACTTTCTTTGGTCATGTGACTTCCGGAGGAGGCTTGACGGGTGGCCATAGTCTCTCTATGTCCACGTCTTCTTTGGCACCAAAAGGAAGGAAGCCGCCAGTCTTCTTCTCTCCCTTACTCTTGTCAATGTTATGAAGGACTTCTCGCAAATTCTTTTGCGACTCTCGAATCACTACATGGGCGTCTAGCGTTCCATTGGCCGTCTTGTAGGTGACCTCACTAAATGGAAAAGCGAGGTAGAAACTACCGACCCTAGACGGAGGACCTTTGACCTTTGACTTTCCCTGCTGGCTGTTGAGTTGAGCTCGATTACGAATGTTCATGCGAGATCCATTGATGCTTCGTCGAGTTGGGTGAGCACCCTCCTGGTCCCCCAACCTACTGCCCTGAGATTTCCGTAATGAGACCTTTGCAAAAGGTGCCTGAGATTCGTTGGCTGGCGTGAAGCGCCTTGGCTGGCTTCGTTGTGTATTGCTTTGGTGGGACAAGGAACGAACTTCTCGTTGTGATGATGGGGCTTCGTAATTCATCTGCTGGGCTCGACTGGCTGCCCTCTGGGGGTACAAACTTGGCTTTGGGGTCACTGTTCCAGAGGAGGAAATTTTCCTCAAAGCACTAGAGTTTCCACTAGGTCTGAGAGATTTGATTTTTGATGATAGTTGACTAGATGATGAGGATTTAGTTAAGGTGCTCTTTGGTTGGTCACTGCTATTCTTGAGGTTTGATGTGTTGTCACTGGTCTGACCGTATGTGTAACTGGGCCTTCGTTGTCCGGTGACCAGATTACTGGACCGTCTCCGAGACTCCTCGGGAAGCGACACGAGATCCGAGTTCTCACTCCCTGATCCCGAGTAGAGACTGGATATTGCACTGTCAGAGGTAGCACAACTCTTCAAGGATCCCTTCTCAGCCTTGTGTGATTTGGAATTTGAGGACAGCGTACTGGACCTGCGTACAAACACGGTCTGAACCGGACCGATGGTTGTGTGGATCACAGATTGACTAGTGGGCTGGTTGTTATTCATGTCTGTCAAACTAGGGGCTTTTACGATGGACCTAGAGCTTGGCGGACCTATACTGAATGTTACAGATGTTCGGCTTTTTTCTCGCGTCAACTGACCAGCGCTGGCACTTTTGTGGATGATCGGCTTGTGCTCCACTGTGACTTCATTCAACTTCTCACTACCAGCACTGGAGACACCAGAACTAGCACTATCTGGCCGCTTGTCATCGTCTGCAGGATTTACCAATGGCAACCCGTAACACATCTTTTCCGCCTCTTTCTTCTTCTCCACTTCGTTGTCTTGTTCGATGTAAGACGTGCTCTCTTTGACTGTGGACTGTTGCTTGCTGAGAGCACTGAGACTTTTCTGGAAGTTGGATGAACTTCTGTTGATGGCGGAACCTCTTCCAGTTCGGCTGACTGAGGAGTAACGGTCCGTCTCCAGGGCCTTGGACCGATTGGTCAACTGCCTGTACACATCACCCCCTCGTTCCTTGTCTTGGTCTTTGAAATGCATTAGATCCATCAGATCGTGGAGCAGTGGTTTCTTGACTACAATATCTGTCTGACAATCCGAGCTCAGCGAAGGACTGAAATTGACCTCCAGCAGCCACGGCTTCAGATTCTCATCAATCAGGACATCGAATCCATACAGCTCAAAACAGTTCTCCATCTTAGGGACTTGAGGGGCCTGGACTAAAACTGTCAGAATAATGAGATTCATGACCCGGATCCACAATACGCTGTCGTCGATGTTATTCTGATGAAAGTAATACCGTAACTGGGTCAGTGTCCACTTGCAGCCCGGTCCAATTCGTTCCTTGTCAGTCGTGTAAGCTGGACTGTGTTTATTTATAGAAGTGTTAGTGAGATGAGAGAAGACATTCTTTAAAGCAGAAAGATCAAATTTTTCAGTTCCAAATCTAGCGATTCCTTCTTCATATATATAAACTGTCAGGGGATGAAATGAGGGTACTGCTACATAGATTCGAACATCAAATTTATACCCTCCAATTAAGAGAGGATTAGATATGTACCTCTGAAGAACAGCATTGCAGTCATACTGAAGGTCAGACATGTCACTGAAGATAAATATGCCCCTCCCTCTTGACATGTCAGCCGGCTTGCAAATCCAGTACATCATTTTGTTTTCGCCTTGTTTCTGTTTAAGCTTGCTGTACTCAGCGACAAATCTGGTGTAATCATTTGGAAGGTTGAACGTCATTGGACAGAAGTTGTACACCCCTGCCCCATGGACACCTTTCATCCGCTTCAAGTTCCGCGCCAGGCAATCCTTCTTTGTAATACCTGTGGATTTTGGATAGTGGTTTAACCTCTGCCATTTTTGGATGCTGTCGTAATCGCAGTTACGGAACCTGGACGTTCTCCACCAAATATTCCAGTCGTAATCTTCCTGCAAATCCTCATCAAACTCGATCCACCCACGTTCTAAGAAAACCTGACGAAGAACCTCTGGGCCCTGGCCATGATCATTTATTCTAAACACTATTGCCTTAGGCCTCTCTGACATTCTTTTTATCCAAAATTTCCACCACTACTGAAGAACAGCACATACCCCAAAACTTTTTAATCTGAAAGTGAATGAAAATATTTTTTTATAATTTAAAGACAAAATAATTAACATAAATTCTGAACATTAAAAACTGATTCCTATCTTTTCCTAAAGCTTCTCTTCATAGAATAATTTTAAAAGTGTCACATTTTCAATATACCTGCAATCATATGATAACAATTATACCCAATCTAAGCAAATTTACGGATTTATGTAATATTAATGATTCCAGGTGATTCCAGGTATGTCAGATCTATATTTGGTCATTACCTCAAAGATTTTAGTTGAAAGTCCTCTTATATTATAACTTAAGCCAAAATGTGATTCCAGGAATTTTCACCAAGATACATGAGTCAGAGTGATCATGCATATATATATTTTAAAGGAGCACTCCAAACAAATTTAAACCGCACTGCGATAGACAGGTATAATTCTCACTTCCTATAGATAACATCACATTGCTGTCAAATAACATTTATTGGTCCGCCATTAAAAAAAACATCCTTGAAATTTGATGGGCTAGCAGTCGTGAAATATGGGTGCCTTTAAGTATTACAAGGTACGAAGAATTAGGACGTTATAATTGAAAGATTCACACTCTAGTGACGCGATGGCGCTTTACAATTCCGTTATTTAAATAAAGGTCTCAAGAGATTAACACAATGTAGAGTATCAATCACCCACTGCTCCGATTTTTTAAATGACCTATACAAAACGATACACATCATGCGATAGCCAAACTAATTTCTCATGCGCTCTACACCTGTCCCGATCGCAGCTTAAAGATTAGTGCAAAGTTGTTACTTTGTCTCGTGGATATATCTAGAATAAAAATGTTAATGTTCAACCTACCTATATATTGCGATGGTCCCATTTAACACCAAAGAAACTTTAAAATCAACTATTGCACCCATCTCGCGAACAAATTTTCCCATTTTGTTGACATCACGTGACATAGCGACAACCAATCAAAAGTTGCGTTATAACCCGGTTTTGTCAATAGTCGGTATAAAATCTAAACCAAACATGACTGGAATAGTTTTTCACGGAAATTCCCGCATATAAATTTATGGATAGTTCTGCCAAATGTTTACAATATGCAAGATAAATCATGAAATTCATCTATTTTACCTCTCCTGTATTTTGTTTTAAAACCCTTATTACCTGTATTCCATGCATATATTGGCTTAAGTTTATTTTGGAAAATTAAATAAAGCCAAATTTAATATATCATAAGATTAATTGGTTATCATCTAAAAATAATCGGTTTTTATGTGTCAGGTTTTTTTTTTATTTTGAAAGCCATCAAAACAACCTGTAGTATGGAATCAAACGATTTTTTCTTCTTTTTTGAGCAGTCACTTTATTTTAACAAAATGCTGATATTATTCATCATATAATAACTTCTGGCACTACTTTCACAAAAACTAATTTTAAAAAAAATTAAGAGATTCTACTTTTAAAATATCAGATAGTTACTGATTTACGAAGTTAACACATTAAAATATATTTTATATTGACTATCATTTTGATAACTTGTTCCTTAAATAATTTTGATAATTTATTTATAATATGAATATGCAGAAACAAAGAACAATATAAAACAAATCAAAATAACTTCTCATATACCGGTAAGTGAGACTGTCATTTTAATCTTCATTTCTATTTAATACATTGTGTAAACAAAGCTGTCAAAAAACACCAATTTCAAGACAAAACATAACAATATCCATCAGTGTTTCCGCTTCTTATGTTTGGTATCAACAGACTTAATATTTTGAAAACCCATGTCAGGTTTGCTTTTTTTACTGTCTTTTTTAAACACGTCGGCCTTGCTGATTGGTTGGATGATTCCTCCGAGCTTGGTGACGATTTTTGGTTTGACCAGTTCCTTTACAGCCGTCTCCGGATTCCAGGTCTTTCCGATCGGAGCACGGATCGCCTGCTCATACTGCTCCACCGTCACGTACGGGAAAGGTAGATCATTGACCTACAAGGAACAGTGAGCTGAAACTAACTGTCATTACTTAAACAGGACTGAAATACATTGTACCATGGTATATATAATATCTTATGGCTAATACTGCCATTACTTATACAGGACTGAAATACAATGTATACTCTAACTTATGACTATTCATTTTGTAGCTAAGTAACTGCTATAACTAGAACTGTTTAAGATCATTGACCTACAAGAAACAGTGTAATCAAATACTGTCATCAAGTATACAGGATGGAAAAATTTACCAACTTGAAGTCTAATGTTTATGCATGTTGTAGCAAAGTCAACACTGTCACTAGAACTGTCCAAGAAGGACTAATTACCGGTACCACTAGTCCACTAACCTATTGGGTCCCTTGTATTTAATTAAAAAAATTATTAACAGTTTTTAAATACATGTACATTGTATTATCTATAAATACAGAGCAGCATGAGCAGCATGCAATAGTTCTTTCCCTTCAATGTATGCATACTATGTTGAGGATATAACCTTGACCTTGGTCAAATAACCTTTGCTAAGGGTCACTGAGCATGTTTAGGTCACAAGCTACCTTTGTGCGAAGTCTGAGTCTCTGAAGTTCTTCTTAAAAATTTATGGATGGAACATAAAAATGGTGTGAGAGAGAGAGAGAGAGAAAGAAAGAGAAAGAAAGAAGGAGGGAGGGATTTCTCTTCCACATTATTTGCAGAGGCATAAAGACAGAATGTATCTCGTTAGTAAAATTTTGAAGTCAAAAGTTGACATTATGGCTAAGTAAGTTTTATTTTTGTTAAAGAAATCTCTGGTCTGATATGCAAACTTGATGCCTGCTTGTTTTATGTAAACCAAAACAAACTTGATGCCTGCTGGTTTTATGTAAACCAAAACAAACTTGATGCCTGCTGGTTTTATGCCTGCTGGTTTTATGCCTGCCTGTAGAGACTAACCTGATGTTTACTGATGGCCTTGTCTTTTTTCTCACTGATGATCACGTTACCAAGGCGTTTGTCCTTACGCGGGGGACCCTCGGGAGCTTTAATAATGAACCTGTTACCATGGAAACAAAAACATAATCATTTTATGAGAACAGATCCACTGATGGATCTTAAAAAACAAGCTCAATTAAGAAACAATTTCATGTTATAATGTAGAATCCAAACTCTCTTATTCTAAAGAGTTTTCTATCTAAATATTGGACAATTACTATGTTGGTTTTTTTCAATTGCTATCACCATTTACTCTAACAAGCAATGTTAAATTTTAATTTTGGTATATATCTAATATGATTGCAGTAAAATCAAAGAACAGAAAAAACAATGACCAAATCAAGGTCAGGAGGGTACTTCAAGTGTTTCACGAGATAATCTTTTTATCCTGGGGTGGATGTGCTGAGATATGAGAACAACCTGAAGGGTCCACTTAGCCCAGGCCCAAACTATCACAAGTACCTTTAGTCTTTATCAGAGGTACTTAATCCCAGGTACTTAACAGAAATCTTGTTAATATATGACATTAAAAAATTGTTGAAACTGTGACAAATTAGGAAACCTACTACCATAATGATCGACAGCTCATCATGTCCAACAACCATGTATAATTTTAGTTGGAGACTGTAAAACAATTTCACAATGCATCTACCAACTGACATTGCATACAGAAGACCACAGTTTTCGGCCTTACCAATATAATTTCTTGTTCGTCGGGCCCGCATGCTTGTATTCAAATGAAACTATACAAATAATATTATTATTAATTTCCTGCATCCAGGAAATTCTGCGCTGTTTTCTGTTCTATTTCCTTTCTTTTTTTTGCATTCTAAATGGTTTTAATTTATAAATAAGAAATAAGTAGGAAAGATATAACCGTCCACACAAATTTATTTACTCTGTTATGTACCGCCTAAAAATTTTGGCTACAAAAAATAATAATTTTATTATTTAATTCCTCACCCACTCGTACCTTTTAACACTGGATGTCCGACGAACAAGAAATTATATTGGTGTGGCCTCATGCAATAATATTTTGTCCAAATAAACAATGAGTCATGAACTGAAATTCAAAAGAAACATCAAAATGATTGATGCAATTTTGATGTACAAGAGTTCATTACATGTATACCCTTTAAGTAAAACTTGTCAAATCAATATTTTCATTTTTGGGTGCATGTTGTTCAGTCTAGCAAAATTAATTGAGTCCATAAAATTGAACTTCTAATTTTTGTCTGATATACATTGTGCAATCCAGATTATATCTAGCCTGCATATTGGCTGAGATGTCAATTCTCCAATGCAGCTAATAATTAGTGGAGTCCATCTGCTTTCTGTATAATGCAAGGGAGCTAAACCTAATTATTACATGTATATGATGAAAACTAAATATCAAGACATTCTATTAAATAGCTCAATTACAATCAGAATTTGCATTAATTATCACTGGTTAGTGTTCATTTATTGCTGAACCAGATATCATACTGTTGATCACCTTTATTTCAGGAGATCTTTGTTATACGCTAAACAATGTTGTTTATAATAACTATTCCAAAATAGATAATTTTAGGTACATTTATTGCTGAACCAGATATCAATCTGTAGATATCTTTTATTTCTGGAGATCTTATTTGTTTGCTATACACTGTTATTTAATTTTTTCCCCGAAACATAATTCTAGGAATAGCTGATCATAACTACGTGAGTAACTTTCATGAAGACTTTATATAAATTAGCAAGATGCTAGTTTCATCATACACGTATCATGCTTGAAAAAATGTTCATGCATATGAAAATGGATTTACAATCGAAGGTTAAAGTTTTCTCCACTTACATGTAGCAAAAAAGCTGAGGCTCCTTCAATTAACAATCTCTACCACAACACAGCACTTACCTCTTGCGTTTCCTCTTGGACACCTTCACACTCTCCCCTCCCCAGGCCCCCCAGCCCGGTAGAAAGAGGTCAATGTCCGTCGGCTTGTCCCTGTCCACGATTGCATTCTTCTCCTTTACAAATTCGTCGATGACATCATCGTCAGCGAAGGCCTGAGCGATGATAGAGCGCTGGGCTTCCTCTCCGTCAGACTCCTCCTCCCCGTCCTTGCCCGTGACGTCAGGGTTAGCAATTTCGGATATCTTTGTCTCCAGAGTGAAGAGTTTTTTGGGGTCCACAAATACTTCTTCTTTGGTATTTGGACTGTCTTCAGTAAATGAACCATTGTTTGTTATTTCATTCTCTCTCTTGGCCATCATGGAAGATCTGCCAGAAATAGACTCTTCCTCTTCTTCCTCTTCCTCCAAATCATCAAGGGTCTTCTTCCTTTTCAATCCTTCACTGATTAAAGGAGCATCATTCATATCCTCTGCCTTTTCTGCTTCATCATCTTGGTCTTCCATCTTCTTTCTCCCCTTTCGCCTCTTCTTCTTCTTCTTATTTTCAGTGTTTCCCTTCACATCTTCCTCCACTTTCTTCCTGTCATCCTGAACTTTATCTTCCAGCTTTTGGAAGATCTCATCAATGTTTTCTTCCACTTTTGGAGCTGCTTTTTTCTTATTCTGTGTTTTACTTTTTTTATTTTGTGAGTTTCTGACACCTTCCCCCAAAGTTTGAACCGACTTTTCCTTCTCCTGTGTTTGATCTCCCTGCTTTTGAATGATTTTTTCAAATTCTTCCTCCACAAGATGATCATGTACGGCTTTCTTTTGTCTCTTCTCCAGTTCCCTCCCCATCTTCATCAGCACATCTTCATCTTCATCAGACTCGCTTTCACTTTCCTCCTCCTCTTTTCCTTCACTGTTCAGCACGACCTCAGGGCGAGAAAACTCAGACTTTGCCACTGGCTGTGCTGCCGCCTTCATCCAGGGGTTGGAAGACAAGGAAGATAACTCTCTCTCTATCATTTCATCCTCTGAGTCCATCGCCTCTTCTTCGTCATCTTCACTGTCGCTCACTGCAACAGATTTCTGCGTCCGTTGCCGACTTGTCTGCAGCATATCTTGCACTCTCTGCCTGGCCTGTTCAATCAGAAATCATTTGATTACTGGTATATCAGTATCTTTGGAAGAGGATGTAAAGAAACACAAAGCTCAATTTGCATTCTTTTTGTGTGCAAGAACATTTTGCATTTTGGTTTAAAAAAAAGGAATGTTTAGTTTTCATTGGTAAATCAATCTCTATGGAAGAGGATGTAAAAAAAAAAAGAAGCTAAAATAAAACATTATTTGCATGACATGCATCAACCATTTCTGTCTTATTTGTACCAGGTGCACATTTTTGCCTTTTGATTTCAAAAAAGATTTATCTGACCTTTAAACATTGATGACTATAAGAAAACAATATAAATCAATTCTTTGAGATCCAGTTTTTCGGCTATTGTGACAGCCTATTGTGACTGCCTATTGTGACGGCCTATTGTGACTGCCTATTGTGACTGCCTACCTGGTCATCGTACTTGGCATACAGCATTTGTTTCTTGGAATATTTACTGCCTCCTCTGTGTTTCAAACTCATTCGCTCCTACAAAGGTATCAAAATACTGTCAGCAATATCTAATATAATATTTGTAACCTTATAAAAGTTGCAGTCTGGAAAACTTATTCGATATCACAAGAATTAGATTACCAGAATCAAACCAGTATCATACAACTTAATGCTTAAGTACCAACAGCAATATACTGCCTGGCACAGTATCTTATAATTCATTAGGTAATGATGTTAAGAATTTTAATTGAATATAATAACGGTAAGCTGTGTAATACTAATTACTATAGATGAGGAATTAATAACCGTATAAAATCCCGAGAAGCACATCTTGCAGATTTTTTTAAAATATGGCTTTCATTTTTTGGACAGGTGTAAACTTAATGAAACTATGATAAAAATTTGGCATTCGCGATTTTGATGCAAAATGGTTGAATCGCAGAATTAAGTACTCGCATAGAACAAGGAATCTTATAATCTTAGTTGCTAATTATTTCTAACAACTTACAAATGATTTTAAAAAAGAAAGAAAACCAAAAATGTGAATAACTGCGTACTCTTAATTTTTTAAGTGCTCACAAAGCTTTAAGGTAGAATATAGCCTATTATCATTTTCTCCTGCAAGTACCCCTAGCATTGACCAAATAATAAACCAAATCTATATTTGGTCAATGCCCCAATACAGCTTCATATATTTATCTGACGTTCAGATGCATTGAGAGTTCAGACATCATCTGTTTTTTGCTTTGTTTATGCCATGTTAACGACCTCCCCTTATTTCACTAACTATGCATTGCGTTAAAGATCACCTCTTTCTATAATTAACGCTCTCTCCTTATTTCACTAACTATGTATTGCATGTAAGATCACCTCTATGCGCTGCCTCTCCACATCCTCCAGTTTCTCCTGGTAGGCTGCCGGGTCGTTCTTCTCTAGCTCCTCTAGTGCCTTCTTCTCATGTTTTAGCTTCTCTTTCTTTAACACCCGGTGATATCTGACAACATTACAAAAACAACAAGTGGTATCTGTCAACATCATGAAAACAACAAGTGATATCTATCAACATCACAAAAATAACAAGTGATATCTGTCAATATCATGAAAACAACAAATTATATCTGTCAACATCATGAAAACAACGAGTGATATCTGTCAACATCATGAAAACAACAAGTGATATCTGTCAATATCATACAACATTATCTAGCAATATCTGTCAACATAATAAAAACATATCTTGTAATATATGTCAACATCATATTAAATACAACATCTGGCGATTTCTATCAAAATCATAAAAAAAACATCTGATGATATCTGTCAACATCATGAAAATGACACCAAGTGATATCTGTAAATATCATAAAAACAACATTCTGTATGTAATATCTGTCAACATCTTTGAAATAATGACCCAGTATACATATATACTTTGTGCTTTGATCAACAATGATGTGGCTAATTGTAGCATTGAACAATGATAAAATTCTAGAGAGTTGACCTACTTTTTGCTTTTGATCCTTTTCTGTCTCTTAGCCTTGGCTTCTTTGTATGACATCAGAGCTCGGAACTTCTGCAGTTCCGCTCGACGTTCTTTAGCCTGTTTGATACAATAAATTCAGTTAGTCTCAGAGTTACATGTAGGTTCTATTTGCATCATTTTATAAACTGTCATTCCTTACTAAACTCAATTACTTAATTCTGCAATGCTGCTTTTTTGTACCAAATTGCAGTTGAGATGAGTACCAAACTTGTTGTAATGTCATATAATTCACAAGTCAAAACAAATATCAACTCGAGAGATTTTAAAATCTGCGAGAGATGCTTGTCACAATTTTAAGCATATGTCAAAGTGAATTCTTGCCTTCAACTAAGAATTCACTGTAGCAATTGAAAGATTTTAAATGTCCTTGCAAGGTCATCACCAAGGTAACGACGTACCTCCTCTAGATCCATGGCTGCCAGTGCCTTCTCCTCCGCGGGGGTAAGCTCCTTGTTTTCAGTGGGGAGAACATCACGATTCCCACTCAACACAGCCGCGATCTCCAACTCCAGGGGTGTGCGGGGCTGCCAACACAAGTTGGGAGGGTTATAAAACAGGGAGGGTTATTAAACAGGGAGGGTTACTAAATAGAAAATCAGTGTACGCAGTGATGATGGCATCACAGCCTATAGCTTGTCACTCACCTTTAGCTGTTTGAATTTCCCTGTTGTGTTCAGTAGGTGGACTTCAGATTTCTGGAGAGGAAACTGCAGCTGTTCCGCCTGTATAAAAAATATGCCGGTCCGAGAATACAGCCTTGATTACATGGTACAAGTGCTATACGTTGTGTCCTCAAACTCAAACTCACAATGAAGGTTTGTCCACAAAATGTGTTTGACTCAATATTATATTTTTTCAAATATTTTTTGATCCAAAATTTTAATATGCAAATTTTTCAGACCCTCGATTTTCTTATAAAGGCGGTCACTATGGTTACCTGTCTGTTGCTATTGACAACAGAGTCCCACTTAGAAACCTCCTTGGTTGTATTTTTGTAAGCCACCTCTCTCTCAATCTGTAATTAATGAGATAGACCAGTTCATTTCTACAAGCACTTGACAGCAAGTTTTGTTCTTTTATGATATACATGTACTCTGTTAGATTAATACGAATTTATCTTTGGTTTAAACTGTACAGTAATATTTGTTACTAGAATAATAAAAGCATATTAAGAATATGCTCTTAGAATGATCACTTGTTAAGCTATGACTTGTTTTGACATATTGTAGATCTATTTAAATCAGAACCTCTTCCTTTACCTTTTCCTTTTGGTGCTTGGGTAGAGGGACCGACAGAATTTTCTGGTTCTGGACCCGGTTTAGCTGGTTCTTGAGAGAACCGTGTTTGGCAGAGGTCTTCAGAGTCCCCACCAACTCATGTAGCTTAACCTTAGTGTCATCTGAGAAGAAAAACAGTATGTACTACTTGTAAATAATCACATAGATATACACGTAGTCAAAGGCAAAGTCTTTATTACAGGTGTAGTACATAAAGTCAGCAAAATAATTTTTTTCCCTGGAAAAGTCTCTAGTGCATCACATCTTTTCTTTTTTTTATTTGATTTTCAATCTGTTGTACATTACATTACAATCACCTGTGGCTGCTGTGAAGTTGAACTCTGACACTTGGTTGGTTGGCACTGTTCTCTGACTTCTCTTGTTGCTGCATCAACAAAATGCAACACAGAACATATAAAAAATACTTTTTCCGTCAGTTTGAAATAATAAATGAATTAAGATTTATAAATGAATTTATAAAAGTTCAATATTCAGTATGTAGTACAGTTATGCAATTTACAACAACTACTGAAATGTAACTGACTGCAAACATTTTTAACATTATAGAGATTTTTTTGCACTGAATACTTGCAAATGATTAACACGTTTTGTTTTTGCACATAGCGCTAATGGTTCCAGGGCTGTCACAGCACTTTTGGGTACAAGGACCGGGTCCCTCCTCATTGGCATTTTTTGTCAAATTGGGAAAATTTAAGATTCTTATTTTATCAAAAGGTATCTATACATTATAGCATAATCTTTTGTTAGCTCAAATTTTACTTGAACACAATTTTTCATATACCGGTACATAATTTAAAATTTGTGATATTGGGAATTTGTTGATGAGTAAATTGGGAATTTTAGGGGGTTTTCCCAATTGGGAAGGGTCCGTTTATCAGACCCAAATTAAAGAGATTGACAGCCCTGGGTTCCATGTCAATTTATGTTAAAGTTACTGACACTTTCTTTCCACCAAGCCCAGAGATGGCATCCAACAACTTGGCATGTCTTTTGTCATCATCCTGTGAAAAAGGCAACATTTAGACTGAACAAAGGTTCCAGTAGATTTTAATTGTCAATATGCACATATATAATACACAAGATATACAATGTCAGTAAATCAGGCATTTTATAATTGAATTTCACGTGTACACTGGTTTAAAGTGAGTCTCATGTAAGTGATCTCCAAGGGATAGAAATCGCAAACGAAAAGAGGGTAAACGTGATGGTGTGTATAATGTAGATCTATATGTAATCTGTATATAAATACCTCGTCCTCGCTGGCGCTAGGAGCATTTATAAGATCCTCGTCGTCTTCCATCATTATCTGTGTGATGAGCAGGTGAACCAGTCAACAGTGTTAGAGCTCGTTAGACTTCAAAAGTCACGGGTAACTATACAACCAGGAAATCAAAGTCTTCAAGCTTATCTATTAAAACTGATACATTTGACAGCAGAAATACCAGAATAAACAGAAAGAAAACTTTTTATTTACGTCCAAACCATGTGGCGGAAATTGAAAATAATTTGAATATCAAACCCGACTAAATAAAACCATTTAGAGGATTCTCTTATAAAGTGATTTTAAAGAAAATGAATAAAACACTCACCTTTTTAAAATTTATGGATACTTTATAAAATATTATTGAAGGCAATTTATGATTTCTTCGTGTAAGAGCTATTAATAATCGGGTTCGAAAAACTGATTTCAGCATGGTGCGTGCAGATTGAAGAACTGACGAAATAAAAATGTAATCTAGTTAGAATAAGGGAGTCTCTTTTCGGGAGAGGTGAAAACTGCATAATCAACATGGATGATATAGAAGATATAATGCGAATGGACAAAGAAAAGCTGGCAGCGCCAATAAAAACCATTGAGGTACAATCTTATTTGTTATGATATTTTGGGAAAACCTATTTATTTATATTCTGGCACTAGCTTTTAAAGGTCAATATATTAAAAAACAGAGTCGGTAATATGGCGTGAATTGTACTATTTTGTGTTAATTGATAGGAGCAAGTCCTTATGGACGTCTTGATGAAAACTGTCTAAATTCATTTAGGCATATAACTGCCATTATTAAGTGATCCATGCAGGTGCCAGTGTTTGTAATGCAGGCCTATATATACATGATACATACTATGTCCCAAATTATTTATGCAGCACATTTTCTCTAATTATTCGTTATTTATAAATACCTCAGGGTTCAAACGATGTTCATTTATTAATAATTAATAGAAAAAATTATAAGATTTCTATTTTAAAACATGACCTCTCTAACCTGTCAGGTTTCAATAGTTGAATACTGTCAGTGATGATGGCTAAAAATAATAAGTCTACAGCGATTTGGCATTGCAAAGTACATAAAAGTACCCCGGATAATAACATTAAACAATTGTGCAAGTATAGTCCCAAGTACTTCCGAATGGAGACAAGATGTCAACATTTCCCATTATAAATTTCCGTTTGAAGTCCGTATGGTTTAGTTCCTGGGCTTTGCAAATTTGATTTGAAATGCTATATACACAGCCAATTGTGCCTCACGTGAAATTCACGTGAAAAGAGCTTCACGTGAATTTCACATTAAAGTTCACGTGAATTTCACGTGAACTTCACATGAATTTCACGTTAAGTGAAGTTCACGTGAATTTGTTCATGTGAATTTCATGTGAATGTGTTTCACGTGAATTTCACGTGAAAATTTCACACATTTTTCACTAAAATTTCATGTGAAACACATTCACATGAATTTCACGAAAAAAAATTTCACGTGAAATTCGTGTGAGTGCTCTTTTCACATGAATTTCACATGAAAATTTCACGTTAAATTCATGTGAATTTAACGTGAATTTCATGTGAGGCACAATATATTAATATAATGTACCTGTTTGTACCAGATTATAGATATTAAACTTAAATAATACATAGACTAAAAGTTAGGAATAAGACCATGACGATACACTGTTTTCTGTATTGATATGTATTATATTGCATCGTTGTGTCATGATTTCTAAAATACAATACATTATCACAATATTTTCTTTTTTATTAAAAAGTTGATTTTCAGTTTTAATTGGTCTGGTATTGCCCTTCTTTCATAAAATATCAATTATAAATAATATCTGACCAATGTCCACAGGAGAAATGGAAGTTGCTGCCAGCTTTTCTGAAGGTGAAAGGACTTGTCAAGCAACACATAGACTCCTTCAATTACTTCATCAACGTAGAGGTATGGACTAAAATTCAAAAGTTTATCTTATTGCAATGTTGCTTTTAAGGGAGATAACTTTTGAAATAAATTGAAAAATTATCTCCCTTGAACGCAGTGATGTGGAGTAGTAACAATGTTTTTGTTGATGAATGTTTGTTGTTCTAATTTTGGGGGGATTTTTTTTTTTTCATTTAATGCACATTGTAATATTTCTGCAATAAATTTTTTAATATTTTTGTACTCAACAGATTAAAAATATAATGAAAGCTAACGACAAGATCCTAAGTGATGCAGACCCTAACTTTTATATGAAGTAAGTTGGATAATTAGTACATCTCTGATAAATTTTTGTATATATATTGCACCTTGTAAACCTTACAAATATCAGTTGCATTCAAAGTTTTATGAATGCAATTGCATGCATCCATCAAAAGTTGGAAATGTTTTAAAAGTTAAATTACGAACATGATAAGTAAAAAAAAAAATTGAGTAAACACTGGTAAACATGGCGTTGTGAAGTGCTTTACCCATCTGGCATATTTACCATGATTTGATAATGTTGACATATTTACCATTCAATAATGTTAGGATATTTATCATGTTTACCAAGTGATAATGTTGGCCATGATGTGATAATGTACATCACTGGATTTGTCACCCTGGAAATTGCAGTTATCACAGAAATTCATTGTATATTGCTTAAATGAATCAGCTTTGATAAGCATGTGTTTTGATTGTAGATATTTGAACATCTATGTTGGAATGCCTGATGTAGAGGAAGGGTTTAACATAACAAAGCCAATCTCTCCTCATGAAGTAAGTATCTTGTAACCTTTGTTGATGATAACTAGCTGGTTGTAAAATCATACCCAGAATGTTAATTTTTCTTTGCAATATTTATCATATTTCTCTTTGTATCCAGTCTATTCTTTCACCCATTTTATGTATGTTTTCTGACATTGCACTTAATGAATACTTTTATTTCGTAAGTTAAGAAAAAAAACCCAAATTAAACATATGCAATTTTAAGTTGATCAATTGCTAATAAGGAGGAAAAGAAATTAAATTAAGCTTTTTATAACGGTATGTAAAACTAGCCTTCTGTGACTCCTTATTAGAAATCTTTTAATAAGGAACTTTCTATGTATTGATGTTCAGTTACTAATCAATATCAAGAGCCCAGCATGCTGTATATTTCAGTGTCGTTTACGTGACATGACCTACTCTGCACCTATTACCGTGGATATTGAGTACACTCGTGGAAACCAAAGAATTGTCCGCAATAATCTGCCAATTGGAAGGTATTATAAATCAAACAGAAATATCCAGTATAATATATGATAAACGGAAGTTTAAGAATTTTTATTCTGCATACGTTCTATCTTTATATTTATACATATAAACTTAAGGATATTTTTATCAAATGAAATTAATATATTCTAAAATAGAAATTGAAAAATACAATACACAAATTCTTTTCAAAGTACAATAATTGTTTACTGAAATAAATATACTAGTAGAGGTGTAACGATACGGCTTTATATCGATCGTATTGATCGTGAAGGCCCACAATACGCGTATCGTATCATCACGTGTATCGTGATACACTGTATGAGTTAATTTTCATTGACTTTCTAGAACAGTTACATAGTATACATAACATGAAGACATTAAGAAATTTCAATTAAAGTTAGAAATAATTTGTTCATATTGTTCTATTCAATTGAATTTTATATCTCTACAGTTTGTTGATTGATTTTGACATACTTTCTTCATGCAGTGCTATTTCTTATAAGAGTAGGCAACATAGATACCAGTTTATTTATAGCTGACAACTAAATCGTGATACATGATGTATTGCATTAATGTATCGTGATACGTATCATATCGTGAGGTAGCTGCCGATACTCAAGCCTATATACTAGCCTATAAATCAAATGGCCAATGGAATGATATGTGTATCTGAATATTTAAGTTCTTACACACAGTGTTTATAACTACCTTGTCATTCTAAGGTTAAGTTCTGTCAAATACCATACTTCTTACTTAAAATTTTACAAACACATTGACAAACCTCCCCCTTCCAATTAAAAATCAACCAAAACAAACATACCGTCAAGCTGAAATAAACTTGTACACATGTATAACTATATAAATGGTATGTATAATGTGCTCAGAGAATCTTTGTCTTTTTATAGGATGCCGATCATGTTACGCAGC
>WFKH01011925.1:6895852-6906291 GCA_016163765.1 Magallana hongkongensis | reverse complement strand
ATATATATATATATATATATGTGTGTGTGTGTGTGTGTGTGTGTGTGTGTGTGTGTGTGTGTGAAAAAAATCACAACACCGAAATAAACTCAACTAAGTTTCATTTTAAACCATCAGTTATATAAATGTGTGTGTGTGTACATTCCAGAATCGTATGATGTTTTTCATGGTATATATAAACGCTGTATTTAGGTATATCGACGACGATCTTACGTCGACTCGATATATCCCAGTGAACTTGAAATAAGATACCACAGAGTCTAAGTCACCTTTTTCATATTTGGATATTTTACTAGGAAAAAAACATTAATGGAAACCTAACAACAAAAATTTATCATAATTAAACGTGATGACTTCAATTTTTCTATCGTCAACTTTCCTTTCTTAAGTAGCAATATACCTTCATCACCTACATATGTTTTTTGTCTCTCACTACGAGGCAAGCTACTGACAAACAAGTTGATAAAACAAGATTATCAACAGTCTTAATTGAAGTCATAATTTCGTAAGTTCTACTGTCGAAACAACGACCTTGTCAGCAAATAACATTTTTGGCTTAGTCGCATGCTGACTGACGTCTTCCATACTTTATTAATCACCGACTTGTCTACGAATTTTTTCGTTGTCCCGATTACGTCAAAAGGCACACGGCAGGTGTGACCGGTCAGCAGAGGATGCTCACTCCTTCATGGCACTTGATCCTACTAGATCCTTGTTTGCTCTGCCCCTGTTTTGTATTTTTTCCTTGGACTTTTGATTTTGGAACACTGTTCGTTATTACCACATTTCATTGCAAGGTCACTGGCTATTAGATTAAAATACTGGTAGGCTTTTGGACATGATTTAAAAATACATGTAAACTTTCATAAAAGGTTGCAATTGCAAATCTAATGAAACCTTACAATGAAATTACCACCGTTGGTCGTGAAAAAACTAAACATAGAGCTCGTTAGTGATGGGTACTCTATCCATAAACACTAGTGTCTCTTTAAGTAAAGGCATTTTTTTAAAAAGCTCAAAATTTATCAAAAATTCTAAAAGTTCTGACGTTTATGTTGAGTATGCCGAAGCACAGCTTGAAATGGACAGATAAACTCAAAATTGCAGATATATTTCAGATTGCAAACCACTCACAACGTAAATTCGTATTTACTTTGTTATTCATTTCAATTTTGAATTTCTCAACGAAGTGTGTCCCCAATAAAAATAAGCATATTTGTGTCCTAAGCACCACAATTCTATTCCACAAGGTTAATGTCCTTGCATGCAGTACTGCAGTACTGTATTTTCTTCACTTTACCTGTGAGCGACTCGGCTACAAACAAGTTGTCTCTGGTGTCAACACATAAACCGTATGGCTCATGTAAATGACAGTTGTCAATGTAGCGGATGAACTGTCCGTCCTGATCCAGGATGTGGATGCGGTGGTTATTGTCCGATATCAAGATTCGACCCTGGCTGTCTGTTGTGATGCCGCGTGGATAGAACGATCTCTTGGTAGTAGAGGGAGGACCAGTATAGGTAAACCGGAGTTTCCCGGCCTCATTGACCACAACTACGGCGCGGGCTCCGGGGTCAGCTACACATATATCGAAATTCTTGTTCTCAGTAATGTATTTAATGGAACCATCAGATGAATAGAGAGGTTGTCCTTTGTCATTGTACTGAATGCTTTGTTCCTCTTTGGGATCAGTGTAACGCAATTTTGAGTCAGAGTAACACACAACTTTTGTTTGTTTAAGATCATCACTGTTCTTGACAACCAGGAGGTCACCAGAGGAGGTACTACAGACACCCCAAGGTCTCCACCCCCGTAGCCTGATCACTGTCTGTATCTGTGTATTCTTCACTATGTTCACAGTTCTATCTTTGTCATCAGTATAAACTAGATCACCACTCCTTGTCACTGCTATGTCCCATGGATCGTTCCCTGGCTTGGTTTGGATTGATTCTTTCCCCTTTCTTTTCCCAAGGAGCGTGTAACGTTCGACTGTATTTTTACTAGAACCGCACGTCCAGATCTCTGCATCTCTGTGACAGCCAACACTGCATAACTTGTTGAGAGTACCCCCAAACTGTGTTTGTATGGTGGTGATGATCCGTGGCTCACTGAGCAAGGGTCTGAGATGAGATGACCCAGCATCAGAGGTCTTCAGTGTTTTGCTCTGATCTACTGTTGTATTAGGGAGCACTGATAGTTGTCCAATTTGATCTGTGTTGGTTTTCTTAGAAGAAGATTGAACTGGAATTGCGTTTTGTCTTTCATGTTCGAGACAGAAAACGCAAATTGTACAAAATGAAGAATCACATTGTAAACACTGAAGTTCGCATCGCTTTGTGGCATGATTTGAGCATGTAGTATGATTTAGAGTTCGGTGTTTGAACGGAACAACCTGATGTTTTCTAGACCCATCCAACAGATGATCTCCAGCACAAGCTTTGCAGAGATAGAGCTGACAGAAGTCACAGTGAAGTGGGGGGACAGGAGTATCACACACATCACAACGCACCACATTTTGGGCGCTGCTTCGAGGGTCCATAATCAAATGCCTTCTGTATAAATAGGAAAGAACCTAAAACATTACTTGATTTAATGAACATGCTGTATATATCATATATGGTCTACTCAAAAACATGCCTATATTGTCCTCTTTTAATTAAACCCAAAATGAAATTTCAGGGTGTGATTTATTTGATTTAGTAAAATTAACATTTACAGTTTTATTTCGATTAAAATCCACCAACCATTGTCTTGACCGTATATTTTTTTAGATCATGTTTTAAAGATATATTCTAGGTGCTATTGTATCAGAGTGTACAATAACAAAAAGTGAGGTATCATCGGCAAATAACGTAATTCTAAATTTTCTTCATTCAATCAAGTTGTTTTACGGGTAACGTCTTCATGAACACGTGTGAAACTGCAATGCATTTCATGTTTGCAAGAGACATTTTCTTATTCATCACTTGGAATGCTTGAATATTTGGTAAGGAGTTTATTTTTTTTATATGAAAAAAATATTTAACGTCAGGTGTTTTTGCAAATATGCGTTATGTATTTTTCTCATAATAAAAAAAATACTCCTTACCTAAAAATATTACGTAGGGGGAATACTTGTTATTAAACTCCGGTCAACTGAGCAAGGATCTAGACACACGTCTACGCTCGGTAACTTACTGATTTACATAATTATAATACCTTTGAATTTCTGGTCGGAAAGAATAACTGTTTTCATGCATTTTTCAGTTTTTTTTTCTTATTAAAAAATATAATGAGGTATTTTTCATTACATTAGACTGAATACCCTGTTACCTGTATAATTTTTATCAAACCATGTCACTTGGTGTCGAATCGTGCAGATTATGCAAGATAAAAAATATAAATAGAATTTTATCAGCTGTAATATTCAGCTCTGCATGGAATCCCATGTCTCATTGTTAAAACAAGCGCCAAATGTTAGTGTCAACTTTCCCACATTCAAAAAAAAAAAAAAAAAAAAAAAAAGAAGAAGAAGAATTTGTTTTGAGTAACCGCACACTCACTAGAACTGTTTCAAAATTTTAAAAAAGAAAAGAAAAGAAAAGCAGCTTTAAATTTTTAAACAGTTCTAGTGAGCGTTCGGATACACAAAACAAATAATTCTTTCGATTAAATTTGAATAAAATTCTGTCCCCATTATCATGTGTGTTCGAAGCCTAGAATTTATATTTGTATCCCCTCCCCCCCCCCCCCCCCTCCGCACATTTATAAACTTCTGTCCGTTTAAAATCTATTTTTTATTTTAACTTTTATAGTTAAGTTTTCAATTTAAATTTTTATTGTAACATATGTATTAATTACGATCATCACATAGCAGTTCTATTATTTCAAATTCACAATGATTCAATTCTTGAATTGAAAATATAAGATAATATAAATGAATTCATGCACTTACTCAGATCTCACGATACATGCATACGTTTGTATCAATCAATAAACAACAAACTTATAAAATCCAACATGTCATTTCCGTGTGTTATCAAGTATTTTATCTTTTGGGAGCTTTTCGTGAATCTACTTGTAAAAGATCACGTGATTTCTTCTATTTAACAGATGCTAAGTTTATACAGTAAGACTAAATGTATGACCAAAAATATTCATTTACATTGCTATAAAAGCAAATTTGATTTCCTAAAAATAAGTGTCTGAAAAATAGTGCAGGATTTATTTCATTAGAATTTTTGTAGAGACAACATGTATTATCCTTCCGTGGTTAGAGAGGGACTTGGATCCGCCACCCGACATATGGATGGGAGATAAGCGAACGTCTGTGATGGATGTCCTACTGTAATATATAAAAGATGTTTTTCATCTCCCTGTAAAACGAAACTATAGCAGCTCGCTCCATGCATTATACGATCACTCCAAAGTTCAAATGATTTAAAATATAACCCATTATATATTTGTGTGTGAAATTTTATTTTGATCAGATCATATTGAGTTTTAAATTATTTATATTGATTTTCAAACCGCAAAGTTTGGTCAAGTTTGGTTATATGAGGAAAGCAGCATGTTTCTCTGGAAATATAGATGCATGAATACATGTTATTCAGTGAACATTTCAAAAATAATCGTCATAATTCTTATCATTCTTCTAAAACAATTTTGGCTGTAAAATTCGGTTTATAATAATCACCATTTTACAGATTTCTTTAAAGGACAATATGCATCATCTGCCCAAGCATAGAACATACATCGGAAAATAATTATCAGACTATAATTTGGTAATGTAATGATGTAGGCAAATACGTATCAAACGATTTAAGGTGGAATGCTACACCCAAATTTTATTTTATGGATCGTTAAAGTATCATTTATGAAACATCATTTCGTTGTTCAAAGAAAGATATATGCTCCTAAATATTGTATATGATTATTTGTTGTTGTATTTTTTATAAGATATTGGAAAATAATCATGTTTTGGTTGCAAGTAACACACTCTTATTGGTATGAATGTAACGTGCAAGGGGGTCACTGCCTGTGTTCCCCCGCGGGCCCGTACCCGAGATAGAATCGGATAGCCTGATTGCTGCCAATATTTACAAGTGCAGACTTCAATCACCGCGCCTGCACCTATATAGGGACTCAATGTTACGCAGGCGGGGATGACCGCACACCTACGCAACTCAACAGGTACCAACGTTAACACAAGCAGGGACGACAGCACACTTGCGCCAACAACGCAACCTAACACAAGCAGGGAGTGCTGCACACTTGCGGTAGAAAGGCCAGAACACAAGCAGGGTTGACCACACACTGGTGCTCCGCCGCAACCACCACCAATACAAGCAGGGATGATGCGATACAGAGCGGGGATGATCGCACACTCAGTATCGTAGGTTAATTCACACGAAGATTAGATGGAGCAGGGATGACCACACACCCGATCTCACCATACGTGTTTAAGTTAAACCCCAAACAGTCGTTCTTTCATACTTAATTGACATTGTCCCTATATATGTGCCGGTCTAAACTAATTTGAAGTATCTTAAAATAGGAAATCAAAAATAAACAAACTAATCCGACTTAATCCAAAACTACTTATACATAACAACTTATTTACATAGAATAATTAATATTGTATAAAAGTAATTAGCAAACTCATTGGTCATTATTGGGAGCATTAATTACATAATCAAAAAATCAATAAATCAATGGGCAATAACTCAACCAAAAATACAGTTATAAGCTGCCCGCTTCATGAATAAATACATATTATGATAATATTCCTGATAAATTTTAAACTCTACAGTGTGTGACTTGCAACTAAAAATCCCCCCAAAATCGTATTAAATAATAAATAAAGTATATATCCTTCATTGAACAACGTAATCATGTATCAGAAATGATCTTTCTACGATCCACAGAACAGTATTTAGTATAAAAATCGTTTATCTAAAAAAAATAGACATGGTTCAGATTTTACGGGCGCGCCTTTATCCACAATGAACCGCAATGAACCACAATGATAGCACAATGAACTTTATTAGTGTGATGAATATTATTTTAAAAGGTATAAAATTTCATTAAAGTTTAATTAAAGTTTAATTTAATATACCTCAAAACTTCGGACGGTATGGTTATTACAGAATTAATGCCTTAATTTTCAATTAGGAATATGTACATGTATGTTCAGGTACACAAGTAATTAAGACTAACATAAAAAGGAATTCCATGTTAGATTGAAGATCTCATGATATTTGTGATAGAATATAATTTTTATCCAAGGACCTGTAATCACGCCTTTAATCTCGTTTGAATGGGCTTTTCCACGATTAAAAAAAGAAATTATAGCTTGAATATCAGTCCTACTAAAAAAAACAACGAAAAACAAAAACAAAAGACAAAAAAAAAAAAAAAAAAAAAAAAAGAAGAAGAAGAAAAAGCAACCCAAACAATCAAGAAAGATAACTTTAAACTGCTCCAATTCGTCAAATTAAACTCAATTTCGACTCTTGTTCGATCGGTTTTGAAATCTTTTTTTTTTATCACATCAGTATGGTCTCGTGAGGTTGTGAAAAATTAAATATTTTATTCAAGATATCATATAGATTGAAGTCATAAGTATAATCGTCATAAAATCATGTTTGTGAGCAAAATAAAATTATAAATATTACAGCTTATATTTATCTATTAGAATGGCAACTTTGAATTTGCTAGCATTGTGATGGCAAATTAATACACATTAATCATTGTCAATTACCAGTAAATTGTATATATGACACTTTTAAATAGTTGTACCGAAATATTATGAATGTATTCACTTAATATCAATTCATTGTGGTTCATTAATTAATTTAAACATATTTCATTGAACAATCAAATGGATTGTGGTTCATTGTGGTATCATTGTGGTCCATTGCGGTTCATTGTGGTTTATTGCGGTTCATTGTGGTTAAAAGACGTGCCGGATTTTATTTTACTGTAAAATAAAAGGTTCCATACTAATGCAATTCCTTAAATGTATACACTGTACTAACTCTACCGTCTATTAATACGGAACCAATTTAAAACAGAAGACCAAAATCCTAATCTCTGTGTGTGGGGGGTGGGGGTGGGGTTGGGGGTGTTATATAGTGCGAAGTACCTGAAACTTCTATTTTAATGTTAATTTTCTTAATTTCCTTGTTTGTTGCGAGAAAAATTGTGGTGGGGCACCCCACTCCCCTTTCCCCCCCCCCCCCCCCCCCCCCCCCCCCCCCCCCCCCCTGCCCCAATGCTACGTGTCTGCTTATCCATGTAACAGATGTCTCATTTTCCAATTTGGGGGTCAGTTATACCCAACACCTTTTGATATTTTAAGATCATTTTGCCAATGATTAAACATTCACTGTAGCCCCCCCCCCCCTCCCCCGATAGTTTCTGTGGGGTTACATGTAATTCAGTGAGTCTTACTTCATTGAAACAGATACGTACGTGAATTTAGTGAATTTACACTATGCCGAATATCAGAATGTGCATACTTCAGGATATATAAAACTGTCCATTCTGTGAGAGAAAGAACTTTTTAAGCCCGTTATAGAGGGGTGTTATAAAACAATGCATTCTTAAACAGAAAGAGGTTATGTTGTAGACTAACATCTTTGAAATCCACTTACTTTTATAAAGAATGTGTGTAAATATTTTACTGATTTTACTGATTTGAACTGAAAGCAATATTGATAATTCGATTTTTAATGAATCAAAGAATTTAGAATTAAAAATCTGTTTAAATAAAAATTGAAAACTGTTATTTCAAATAAGTGGGGTTTCATCCTACATAGTTACTCCCCCCCCCCCCCCCCCCCCCCCCCCCCCCCCCCCCCCCCCCCCCCCCAATCCAAAAAATCCCTATATACTGCGTTGTAAATTATTTAGATCGGGATCGAAATTCTACAATGACAGAAAAGGCAAAATGGCGGTTATAGAACAAAAAAGAACAAACTTGTTTATAAAATAACTCAACAATACTGAAGGAACATATGACCGATCTTCAGTCATTGAAGTGAGTAAAAACATTTACTTAAAAATATGCAAAGCTACAGTGAGCATTTTGTTTAATTTAAGCAAATGCATAATACAATAAGATGGCGAGTGAATTTGATGGACCGAACTATGACTCACGGAAGAATCTGTAGAGTTCTTAATTATCTAATGTATATTTCTAAAGTTTCCTCATTATTGGCCATTGGAAAAAGTCAAGTACCGTTGGTTTTCACTAAATATTTGCTATATACGTTATCGATAATGTAAATTAGACGTCAACAAGTGACCTTTGTTTACTTATAGCTTGTGCATAAACTGATATGTTTGAGATGATTCATACAATATTCAGCCATGGGCATTATGTGCATTCATAAACCGCCCAGACTCATTGCATCATTTAAGGTACTTCCATGTGAGTCAGTCACAAAATTGTATGTTACAAATTAATACATGTATAATAATAATTTCATCATTAATCATTTAGGCCCAGAGTAAAAATTATATAGCTAATGTAAATCAGTACCACATGCAAGTAGCTTCTGTTTTTTATTACTGCCAATGTATTCTTGTTAAATACTTTTTTTGTATTTAGCTAAGTTGCAAATTTTGGTTGGACCAAGGTGTCTTATGTATGGGACAAGGTGTCTTTAGTTTTGGGCTGAGGGTCATTAGGCCAAAATGTCAATAGGTGGGGGTGTTGTTGGGCCGAAGTGTCTAACATTCTTTGTAACAATATTATGAGAGAGAGAGAGAGAAAGAGAGGAGAGAGAGAGATGATCAAATCACCTTAAGCCAAAATCAAAAATTGATTTGTTTGATGTACTTTGACCGACCCATCAAAATTGCTCCTACCCAATAATTTTTTTTCAGCATTTTGAATTCGAATTTTTTTTTTTAAATTGACTGTCCAAGTCATATTAAAAACATATTTAGATTACGTTTTTGTATCAATAAATATTGAATTTGTTGAGCTTTCTCAGTATAGAAAACAGTATGTAACAAAATAGTTTGATTATCAGATTATCATTGTGCATGAAAATTTAAAAAAGCTACCTACCTACCTACCATGAAAAATTTGGGTCAGAGTACATCAAACATATAAATTATTAATGCTGGCCCTTATTATACATTTGATAGTTTGGAATTACTCTAACAAATAATTCTTTATAAGTCATGTTATAATTATCATGACTATCATATTAAATGGATCTGCATAATATAATTATCCATTTTGTCAAAATGAATAAGGTCTTGCTGTAAGAATCATTTATGACCTCATATTTTTGTTAAAACAACAAGGAGAATGTTTTGTCCCTGATTTATTTAAGAGTTTCCCAATTTCTACAACTTTGAATAATCTCATAGATCATCTGAATCAGTTTCAATTCAATACACAAGTAAATCAAAATTACATACATTTCAGTTATTGCATTGACAGATATACCGGTATATTAGTATTGTTGTTTGTTTTCATTTAGTGTGATAAGGGACATTTAACCTAATTAGATAACAAAATCAAACTTTCGCCTACCAGTTAGAGCCACTTAAAAATATCTTACACACATTCTTTATAAAAGTAAGTGTGATAATTTCTTCTTTCAATACATAGTCCTTTAGTTCTAGAGTATTAATTTTAAAATTCATATTAAAAACTGATATTTTTTGACTATATTACAGTGCTGTAACATATCAAGAGTTGTCAATTGCAGGTCAATCACTGTCATTTTCACATAGCTCTCTTTGATCATGTTGATAATTATTTTTAGTTATACATGTAGTAACATCATTTATTTTTACAGTTAAATGTGCTTAATCAAAGTTTTCATTTTTGTATGCTCAGTAATGCTCACTCCCTTTGCTCCTCTTTAAGTGGAGAGTTCCTCAGTATGTTAATTAATCAAAGATTTGTTTATTTGTCTTGGACAACGTTTTAGATATTACAAAGTTTGAAACATTGCCTGTAAACTTCAAAGTAAAATGTCCCATATTATTTAAAATATATGTACTAATAATATCACTTTGATAAACATGTGTTACAAACCTACAATGTTGGAATTAACTGCAGATAAAGCACAGGACAGTTATGGTTTGGTGACAGCAGGGGGATGTGTGAGTGATGGGAACCCACGGAGACATCCCCGCGGACTACATCTTCGACGCCTTCCTGAAGGCGGGGACTTGTAAGACCGTCTTGAGTTCCTTCCATCAGCTGTGTGAAGCGCTCGAACTCAAGCACACCAATCACCGCCTGTTCTACCGCCGCCTCAGCAGTCAGCTCACATCATGGAAGGCACAGACCGTGTGGGTCAAACTCAACAAGAGGATGGCACAGAGGGAGTACCGCAAAGGGGAGGCATGTGCCAATACAAGGGTAAGTGTAAGAAAGGAGAGGCATGTGCCAATACAAGGGTAAGTGTAAGAAAGAAGAGGCATG
>WFKH01011925.1:6882444-6893318 GCA_016163765.1 Magallana hongkongensis | reverse complement strand
ATATATATATATATATATATGTGTGTGTGTGTGTGTGTGTGTGTGTGTGTGTGTGTGTGTGTGAAAAAAATCACAACACCGAAATAAACTCAACTAAGTTTCATTTTAAACCATCAGTTATATAAATGTGTGTGTGTGTACATTCCAGAATCGTATGATGTTTTTCATGGTATATATAAACGCTGTATTTAGGTATATCGACGACGATCTTACGTCGACTCGATATATCCCAGTGAACTTGAAATAAGATACCACAGAGTCTAAGCCACCTTTTTCATATTTGGATATTTTACTAGGAAAAAAACATTAATGGAAACCTAACAACAAAAATTTATCATAATTAAACGTGATGACTTCAATTTTTCTATCGTCAACTTTCCTTTCTTAAGTAGCAATATACCTTCATCACCTACATATGTTTTTTGTCTCTCACTACGAGGCAAGCTACTGACAAACAAGTTGATAAAACAAGATTATCAACAGTCTTAATTGAAGTCATAATTTCGTAAGTTCTACTGTCGAAACAACGACCTTGTCAGCAAATAACATTTTTGGCTTAGTCGCATGCTGACTGACGTCTTCCATACTTTATTAATCACCGACTTGTCTACGAATTTTTTCGTTGTCCCGATTACGTCAAAAGGCACACGGCAGGTGTGACCGGTCAGCAGAGGATGCTCACTCCTTCATGGCACTTGATCCTACTAGATCCTTGTTTGCTCTGCCCCTGTTTTGTATTTTTTCCTTGGACTTTTGATTTTGGAACACTGTTCGTTATTACCACATTTCATTGCAAGGTCACTGGCTATTAGATTAAAATACTGGTAGGCTTTTGGACATGATTTAAAATACATTTTAACTTTCATAAAAGGTTGCAATTGTAAATCTAATGAAACCTTACAATGAAATTACCACCGTTGGTCGTGAAAAAACTAAACATAGAGCTCGTTAGTTATGGGTACTCTATCCATAAACACTAGTGTCTCTTTAAGTAAAGGCATTTTTTTTAAAAAGCTCAAAATTTATCAAAAATTCTAAAAGTTCTGACGTTTATGTTGAGTATGCCGTAGTACAGCTTGAAATGGACAGATAAACTCAAAATTGCAGATATATTTCAGATTGCAAACCACTCACAACGTAAATTCGTATTTACTTTGTTATTCATTTCAATTTTGAATTTCTCAACGAAGTGTGTCCCCAATAAAAATAAGCATATTTGTGTCCTAAGCACCACAATTCTATTCCACAAGGTTAATGTCCTTGCATGCAGTACTGCAGTACTGTATTTTCTTCACTTTACCTGTGAGCGACTCGGCTACAAACAAGTTGTCTCTGGTGTCAACACATAAACCGTATGGCTCATGTAAATGACAGTTGTCAATGTAGCGGATGAACTGTCCGTCCTGATCCAGGATGTGGATGCGGTGGTTATTGTCCGATATCAAGATTCGACCCTGGCTGTCTGTTGTGATGCCGCGTGGATAGAACGATCCCTTAGTAGTAGAGGGAGGACCAGTATAGGTAAACCGGAGTTTCCCGGCCTCATTGACCACAACTACGGCGCGGGCTCCGGGGTCAGCTACACATATATCGAAATTCTTGTTCTCAGTAATGTATTTAATGGAACCATCAGATGAATAGAGAGGTTGTCCTTTGTCATTGTACTGAATGCTTTGTTCCTCTTTGGGATCAGTGTAACGCAATTTTGAGTCAGAGTAACACACAACTTTTGTTTGTTTAAGATCATCACTGTTCATGACAACCAGGAGGTCACCAGAGGAGGTACTACAGACATTGAGAGGTCTCCACCTCCGTAGCCTGATCACTGTCTGTATCTGTGTATTCTTCACTATGTTCACAGTTCTATTTATGTAATCAGTATAAACTAGATCCCCACTCCTTGTCACTGCTATGTCCCGTGGATCGTTCCCTGGCTTGGTTTGGATTGATTCTTTCCCCTTTCTTTTCCCAAGGAGCGTGTAACGTTCGACTGTATTTTTACTAGAACCGCACGTCCAGATCTCTGCATCCTTGTGACAGCCAACACTGCATAACTTGTTGAGAGTACCCCCAAACTGTGTTTGTATGGTGGTGATGATCCGTGGCTCACTGAGCAAGGGTCTGAGATGAGATGACCCAGCATCAGAGGTCTTCAGTGTTTTGCTCTGATCTACTGTTGTATTAGGGAGCACTGATAGTTGTCCAATTTGATCTGTGTTGGTTTTCTTAGAAGAAGATTGAACTGGAATTGCGTTTTGTCTTTCATGTTCGAGACAGAAAACGCAAATTGTACAAAATGAAGAATCACATTGTAAACACTGAAGTTCGCATCGCTTTGTGGCATGATTTGAGCATGTAGTATGATTTAGAGTTCGGTGTTTGAACGGAACAACCTGATGTTTTCTAGACCCATCCAACAGATGATCTCCAACACAAGCTTTGCAGAGATAGAGCTGACAGAAGTCACAGTGAAGTGGGGGGACAGGAGTATCACACACACCACAACGCACCACATCTTGGGCGCTGCTTCGAGGGTCCATAATCAAATGCCTTCTGTATAAATAGGAAAGAACCTAAAACATTACTTGATTTAATGAACATGCTGTATATATCATATATAGTCTACTCAAAAACATGCCTATATTGTCCTCTTTTAATTAAACCCAAAATGAAATTTCAGGGTGTGATTTATTTGATTTAGTAAAATTAACATTTACAGTTTTATTTCGATTAAAATCCACCAACCATTGTCTTGACCGTATATTTTTTTAGATCATGTTTTAAAGATATATTCTAGGTGCTATTGTATCAGAGTGTACAATAACAAAAAGTGAGGTATCATCGGCAAATAACGTAATTCTAAATTTTCTTCATTCAATCAAGTTGTTTTACGGGTAACGTCTTCATGAACACGTGTGAAACTGCAATGCATTTCATGTTTGCAAGAGACATTTTCTTATTCATCACTTGGAATGCTTGAATATTTGGTAAGGAGTTTATTTTTTTTATATGAAAAAAATATTTAACGTCAGGTGTTTTTTGCAAATATGCGTTATGTATTTTTCTCATAATAAAAAAAATACTCCTTACCTAAAAATATTACGTAGGGGGAATACTTGTTATTAAACTCCGGTCAACTGAGCAAGGATCTAGACACACGTCTACGCTCGGTAACTTACTGATTTACATAATTATAATACCTTTGAATTTCTGGTCAGAAAGAATAACTGTTTTCATGCATTTTTCAGTTTTTTTTTTCTTATTAAAAAATATAATGAGGTATTTTTCATTACATTAGACTGAATACCCTGTTACCTGTATAATTTTTATCAAACCATGTCACTTGGTGTCGAATCGTGCAGATTATGCAAGATAAAAAATATAAATAGAATTTTATCAGCTGTAATATTCAGCTCTGTATGGAATCCCATGTCTCATTGTTAAAACAAGCGCCAAATGTTAGTGTCAACTTTCCCACATTCAAAAAAAAAAAAAAAAAAAAAAAAAGAAGAAGAAGAATTTGTTTTGAGTAACCGCACACTCACTAGAACTGTTTCAAAATTTAAAAAAAAAGAAAAGAAAAGCAGCTTTAAATTTTTAAACAGTTCTAGTGAGCGTTCGGATACACAAAACAAATAATTCTTTCGATTAAATTTGAATAAAATTCTGTCCCCATTATCATGTGTGTTCGAAGCCTAGAATTTATATTTGTATCCCCTCCCCCCCCCCCCCCCCTCCGCACATTTATAAACTTCTGTCCGTTTAAAATCTATTTTTTATTTTAACTTTTATAGTTAAGTTTTCAATTTAAATTTTTATTGTAACATATGTATTAATTACGATCATCACATAGCAGTTCTATTATTTCAAATTCACAATGATTCAATTCTTGAATTGAAAATATAAGATAATATAAATGAATTCATGCACTTACTCAGATCTCACGATACATGCATACGTTTGTATCAATCAATAAACAACAAACTTATAAAATCCAACATGTCGATTCCGTGTGTTATCAAGTATTTTATCTTTTGGGAGCTTTTCGTGAATCTACTTGTAAAAGATCACGTGATTTCTTCTATTTAACAGATGCTAAGTTTATACAGTAAGACTAAATGTATGACCAAAAATATTCATTTACATTGCTATAAAAGCAAATTTGATTTCCTAAAAATAAGTGTCTGAAAAATAGTGCAGGATTTATTTCATTAGAATTTTTGTAGAGACAACATGTATTATCCTTCCGTAGTTAGAGAGGGATTTGGATCCGCCACCCGACATATGGATGGGAGATAAGCGAACGTCTGTGATGGATGTCCTACTGTAATATATAAAAGATGTTTTTCATCTCCCTGTAAAACGAAACTATAGCAGCTCGCTCCATGCATTATACGATCACTCCAAAGTTCAAATGATTTAAAATTTAACCCATTATATATTTGTGTGTGAAATTTTATTTTGATCAGATCATATTGAGTTTTAAATTATTTCTATTGATTTTCAAACCGCAAAGTTTGGTCAAGTTTGGTTATATGAGGAAAGCAGCATGTTTCTCTGGAAATATAGATGCATGAATACATGTTATTCAGTGAACATTTCAAAAATAATCGTCATAATTCTTATCATTCTTCTAAAACAATTTTGGCTGCAAAATTCGGTTTATAATAATCACCATTTTACAGATTTCTTTAAAGGACAATATGCATCATCTGTCCAAGCATAGAACATACATCGGAAAATAATTATCAGACTATAATTTGGTAATGTAATGATGTAGGCAAATACGTATCAAACGATTTAAGGTGGAATGCTACACCCAAATTTTATTTTATGGATCGTTAAAGTATCATTTATTATGAAACATCATTTCGTTGTTCAAAGAAAGATATATGCTCCTAAATATTGTATATGATTATTTGTTGTATTTTTTATAAGATATTGGAAAATAATCATGTTTTGGTTGCAAGTAACACACTCTTATTGGTATGAATGTAACGTGCAAGGGGGTCACTGCCTGTGTTCCCCCGCGGGCCCGTACCCGAGATAGAATCGGATAGCCTGATTGCTGCCAATATTTACAAGTGCAGACTTCAATCACCGCGCCTGCACCTATATAGGGACTCAATGTTACGCAGGCAGGGATGACCGCACACATACACAACTCAACAGGTACCAACGTTAACACAAGCAGGGACGACAGCACACTTGCGCCAACAACGCAACCTAACACAAGCAGGGAGTGCCGCACACTTGCGGTAGAAAGGCCAGAACACAAGCAGGGATGACCACACACTGGTGCTCCGCCGCAACCACCACCAATACAAGCAGGGATGACCGCACACTTATTTTGACGCGATACAGAGCGGGGATGATCGGTATCGTATGTTAATTCACACGAAGATTAGATGGAGCAGGGATGACCACACACTCGATCTAGCCATATGTGTTTAAGTGTAACCCCAAACATTCATTCTTTCACACATATTTGACATTGTCCCTATATATGTGCCGATCTAAACTAATTTGAAGTATCTTAAAATAGGAAATCAAAAATAAACAAACTAATCGGACTTAATCCAAAACTACTTATACATAACAACTTATTTACATAGAATAATTAATATTGTATAAAAGTAATTAGCAAACTCATTGGTCATTATTGGGAGCATTAATTACATAATCAAAAAATCAATAAATCAATGGGCAATAACTCAACCAAAAATACAGTTATAAGCTGCCCGCTTCATGAATAAATACATGATATTATGATAATATTCCTGATAAATTTTAAACTCTACAGTGTGTGACTTACAACTAAAAAGCCCCCCAAAATCGTATTAAATAATAAATAAAGTATATATCCTTCATTGAACAACGTAATCATGTATCAGAAATGATCTTTCTACGATCCACAGAACAGTATTTAGTATAAAAATCGTTTATCTAAAAAAAATAGACATGGTTCAGATTTTACGGGCGCGCCTTTATCCACAATGAACCGCAATGAACCACAATGATAGCACAATGAACTTTATTAGTGTGATGAATTTATAAAATTTCATTAAAGTTTAATTAAAGTTTAATTTAATATACCTCAAAACTTCGGACGGTATGGTTATTACAGAATTAATGCCTTAATTTTCAATTAGGAATATGTACATGTATGTTCAGGTACACAAGTAATTAAGACTAACATAAAAAAGGAATTCCATGTTAGATAGAAGATCTCATGATATTTGTGATAGAATATGATTTTTATCCAAGGACCTGTAATCACGCCTTTAATCTCGTTTGAATGGGCTTTTCCACGATTAAAAAAAGAAATTATAGCTTGAATATCAGTCCTACTAAAAAAAACAACGAAAAACAAAAACAAAAGACAAAAAAAAAAAAAAAAAAAAAAAAAGAAGAAGAAGAAAAAGCAACCCAAACAATCAAGAAAGATAACTTTAAACTGCTCCAATTCGTCAAATTAAACTCAATTTCGACTCTTGTTCGATCGGTTTTGAAATCTTTTTTTTTTATCACATCAGTATGGTCTCGTGAGGTTGTGAAAAATTAAATATTTAATTCAAGATATCATATAGATTGAAGTCAGAAGTATAATCGTCATAAAATCATGTTTGTGAGCAAAATAAAATTATAAATATTACAGCTTATATTTATCTATTAGAATGGCAACTTTGAATTTGCTAGCATTGTGATGGCAAATTAATACACATTAATCATTGTCAATTACCAGTAAATTGTATATATGACACTTTTAAATAGTTGTACCGAAATATTATGAATGTATTCACTTATTATCAATTCATTGTGGTTCATTAATTAATTTAAACATATTTCATTGAACAATCAAATGGATTGTGGTTCATTGTGGTATCATTGTGGTCCATTGCGGTTCATTGTGGTTTATTGCGGTTCATTGTGGTTAAAAGACGTGCCGGATTTTATTTTACTGTAAAATAAAAGGTTCCATACTGTACTAACTCTACCGTCTATTAATACGGAACCAATTTAAAACAGAAGACCAAAATCCTAATCTCTGTGTGTGGGGGGTTGGGGGTATTATATAGTGCGAAGTACCTGAAACTTCTATTTTAATGTTAATTTTCTTAATTTCCTTGTTTGTTGCGAGAAAAATTGTGGTGGGGCACCCCACTCCCCTTTCCCCCCCCCCCCCCCCCCCCCCCCCCCCCCCCCCCCCCTGCCCCAATGCTACGTGTCTGCTTATCCATGTAACAGATGTCTCATTTTCCAATTTGGGGGTCAGTTATACCCAACACCTTTTGATATTTTAAGATCATTTTGCCAATGATTAAACATTCACTGTAGCCCCCCCCCCCCTCCCCCGATAGTTTCTGTGGGGTTACATGTAATTCAGTGAGTCTTACTTCATTGAAACAGATACGTACGTGAATTTAGTGAATTTACACTATGCCGAATATCAGAATGTGCATACTTCAGGATATATAAAACTGTCCATTCTGTGAGAGAAAGAACTTTTTAAGCCCGTTATAGAGGGGTGTTATAAAACAATGCATTCTTAAACAGAAAGAGGTTATGTTGTAGACTAACATCTTTGAAATCCATTTACTTTTATAAAGAATGTGTGTAAATATTTTACTGATTTTACTGATTTGAACTGAAAGCAATATTGATAATTCGATTTTTAATGAATCAAAGAATTTAGAATTAAAAATCTGTTTAAATAAAAATTGAAAACTGTTATTTCAAATAAGTGGGGTTTCATCCTACATAGTTACTCCCCCCCCCCCCCCCCCCCCCCCCCCCCCCCCCCCCCCCCCCCCCCCCAATCCAAAAAATCCCTATATACTGCGTTGTAAATTATTTAGATCGGGATCGAAATTCTACAATGACAGAAAAGGCAAAATGGCGGTTATAGAACAAAAAAGAACAAACTTGTTTATAAAATAACTCAACAAATCTGAAGGAACATATGACCGATCTTCAGTCATTGAAGTGAGTAAAAACATTTACTTAAAAATATGCAAAGCTACAGTGAACATTTTGTTTAATTTAAGCAAATGCATAATACAATAAGATGGCGAGTGAATTTGATGGACCGAAGTATGACTCACGGAAGAATCTGTAGAGTTCTTAATTATCTAATGTATATTTCTAAAGTTTCCTCATTATTGGCCATTGGAAAAAGTCAAGTACTGTTGGTTTTCACTAAATATTTGCTATATACGTTATCGATAATGTAAATTAGACGTCAACAAGTGACCTTTGTTTACTTATAGCTTGTGCATAAACTGATATGTTTGAGATGATTCATACAATATTCAGCCATGGGCATTATGTGCATTCAAAAACCGCCCAGACTCATTGCATCATTTAAGGTACTTCCATGTGAGTCAGTCACAAAATTGTATGTTACAAATTAATACATGTATAATAATAATTTCATCATTAATCATTTAGGCCCAGAGTAAAAATTATATAGCTAATGTAAATCAGTACCCCATGCAAGGTCCGTAGCTTCTGTTTTTTATTACTGCCAATGTATTCTTGTTAAATACTTTTTTTGTATTTAACTAAGTTGCAAATTTTGGTTGGACCAAGGTGTCTTATGTATGGGACAAGGTGTCTTTAGTTTTGGGCTGAGGGTCATTAGGCCAAAATGTCAATAGGTGGGGGTGTTGTTGGGCTGAAGTGTCTAACATTCTTTGTAACAATATTATGAGAGAGAGAGAGAGAGGAGAGAGAGAGATGATCAAATCACCTTAAGCCAAAATCAAAAATTGATTTGTTTGATGTACTTTGACCGACCCATCAAAATTGCTCCTACCCAATAATTTTTTTCAGCATTTTGAATTCGAATTTTTTTTTTTAAATTGACTGTCCAAGTCATATTAAAAACATATTTAGATTACGTTTTTTATCAATAAATATTGAATTTGTTGAGCTTTCTCAGTATAGAAAACAGTATGTAACAAAATAGTTTGATTATCAGATTATCATTGTGCATGAAAATTTAAAAAAGCTACCTACCTACCTACCATGAAAAATTTGGGTCAGAGTACATCAAACATATAAATTATTAATGCTGGCCCTTATTATACATTTGATAGTTTGGAATTACTCTAACAAATAATTCTTTATAAGTCATGTTATAATTATCATGACTATCATATTAAATGGATCTGCATAATATAATTATCCATTTTGTCAAAATGAATAAGGTCTTGCTGTAAGAATCATTTATGACCTCATATTTTTGTTAAAACAACAAGGAGAATGTTTTGTCCCTGATTTATTTAAGAGTTTCCCAATTTCTACAACTTTGAATAATCTCATAGATCATCTGAATCAGTTTCAATTCAATACACAAGTAAATCAAAATTACATACATTTCAGTTATTGCATTGACAGATATACCGGTATATTAGTATTGTTGTTTGTTTTCATTTAGTGTGATAAGGGACATTTAACCTAATTAGATAACAAAATCAAACTTTCGCCTACCAGTTAGAGCCACTTAAAAATATCTTACACACATTCTTTATAAAAGTAAGTGTGATAATTTCTTCTTTCAATACATAGTCCTTTAGTTCTAGAGTATTAATTTTAAAATTCATATTAAAAACTAATATTTTTTGACTATATTACAGTGCTGTAACATATCAAGAGTTGTCAATTGCAGGTCAATCACTGTCATTTTCACATAGCTCTCTTTGATCATGTTGATAATTATTTTTAGTTATACATGTAATAACATCATTTATTTTTACAGTTAAATGTGCTTAATCAAAGTTTTCATTTTTGTATGCTCAGTAATGCTCACTCCCTTTGCTCCTCTTTAAGTGGAGAGTTCCTCAGTATGTTAATTAATCAAAGATTTGTTTATTTGTCTTGGACAACATTTTAGATATTACAAAGTTTGAAACATTGCCTGTAAACTTCAAAGTAAAATGTCCCATATTATTTAAAATATATGTACTAATAATATCACTTTGATAAACATGTGTTACAAACCTACAATGTTGGAATTAACTGCAGATAAAGCACAGGACAGTTATGGTTTGGTGTCAGCAGGGGGATGTGTGAGTGATGGGGACCCACGGAGACATCCCCGCAGACTACATCTTCGACGCCTTCCTGAAGGCGGGGACTTGTAAGACCGTCTTGAGTTCCTTCCATCAGCTGTGTGAAGCGCTCGAACTCAAGCACACCAATCACCGCCTGTTCTACCGCCGCCTCAGCAGTCAGCTCACATCATGGAAGGCACAGACCGTGTGGGTCAAACTCAACAAGAGGATGGCACAGAGGGAGTACCGCAAAGGGGAGGCGTGTGCCAATACAAGGGTAAGTGTAAGAAAGGAGAGGCATGTGCCAATACAAGGGTAAGTGTAAGAAAGAAGCGGCATGTGCCAATACAAGGGTAAGTGTAAGAAAGGAGAGGCATGTGCCAATACAAGGGTAAGTGTGAAAAAGGGGAGGCTTGTACAACACTAGGGTAAGTGTAATAAATGGGAGGCATGTACAAACACCAGGGTAGGTGTAAGAAAGGGGAGGCATGTACAACACCAGGGTAAGTGTAAGAAGATTTTTCAATCTTTGTAATAAAGAAAAGATTTAGAAGATGAGTTCCACTTTATACTCATATGTCCTTTTTAGCTCACCGAGACGAAGTCGGGGGGAGCTTATGCTATACCCTCGGCGTCGGCGTCGGCGTCGGCGTCCGGACCTGGTTAAAGTTTTTGTTGCAGGTCCTGTATCTAACTTATTACTTGTCCTATCTTCACCAAACTTGCATGAATGATGCATCTGGACCTACTAATGGACTTGAGAGACTTGGATGCTGAATCTGGGCCATGAATTTCAGATGCTGGAGGAGGTTAAGG
>WFKH01011925.1:6868137-6881511 GCA_016163765.1 Magallana hongkongensis | reverse complement strand
GGTAAGTGTAAGAAAGGAGAGGCATGTGCCAATACAAGGGTAAGTGTGAAAAAGGGGAGGCTTGTACAACACTAGGGTAAGTGTAATAAATGGGAGGCATGTACAAACACCAGGGTAGGTGTAAGAAAGGGGAGGCATGTACAACACCAGGGTAAGTGTAAGAAGATTTTGCAATCTTTGTAATGAAGAAAAGATTTAGAAGATGAGTTCCACTTTATACTCATATGTCCTTTTTACGCTGAATTAGGAAAGAAATATATAAAGAGTTATTATTACAAAAAAACAAGTGTTTTTACATGTAAGTTAGTTAAACTTCTAAGTGTTAACAATACAAAGGAACTTAATAATTTAGGTAAATATTTGTCTAGCGCTCTCAAATTGAGAGCTCAGCATTGTAATGATATTTCAGTTTAAGTTACTTAGCAAACATATATGTCAATTTATATTCTATGTTGTGTGCATTATATTCTCGTATGTCCACTCACTTACTGCACATTTCAATTTGTATATAATATTTTGTGTACCATACTTTGTATTGCGATGAGTTGTAAAGCTCAAGGACAATAAACAGTGTTTTCAATAAGAGCCGGCAACCGGCAAAATTAACCGCCTGTAGAATAAAATTTTCCGGCTGAGATTTCCGTCTTTAAAAATTTCTGCCGTTTTAGGAGCTTGATTTAGTTAATATCAAAATCCTTATGCGTTTGAAAATATGGCATCAAAATAGTAACACATCAATGACCCAGATCAACATGAACTGGTTCCCACCATATGTCAAACGATCGAATCGGATATCCCATGTCGAAGAGGAAAATCTTTCTATAATTTGTATTGTAATTTTGAGAAAAAAATCTTCGTATTGATGTAATAGTAGGACTTTTATGTATTGAAGTTCAGTGAGCATTATGTAATGGTGACGAATTGCTTCGATAACTCATTAACAGTGGCGGACACTTCAAAGTCAGAGCGAAGTTGCAGGATGAGTGCAGGTGTTTTGGCAGATAAGAAATAAATGATTTTGTGAATAGACCTTTGGAAAATATCAAGAAACAGTTTTATTACGTGTCTGTTAAATGCTCATCAACTTTTTGCTACAGCAATGCCATTCGCTCGTAAACGAAATTTTGTGTTTCAACTTGCTCACTAAATAAACGAGGTAAATAAACAGTTACACGGATTAACAGATAAAGCAGAATCACTCGCTGTAACAAATTATATACGGTAGACCCCTCGCCGAGATTAGGTTTCCTGCTGTTCCAAAATTTTTTCCTTCTATTCAAAAACTTATTGAAAACACTGAATAAATTGAATTGAATTGAAAAAAAAGAAGGTATTTCTATTGTGTGTGTACAGTTGTTATAAGTTATTTCTATGTGTACAGGTGTTATAAGTTTTTTCAATGTATACAGGTGTTATAAGGTATTTCTATGTGTACAGGTGTTATAAGGTATTTCTGTTATACATGTACAGGTGCTGGTGATTGGGGCGGGGCCCTGCGGACTGAGGACTGCTATAGAGGCCGCCTTTCTGGGCTGTAAGGTGGTGCTACTGGAGAAACGAGACAGTTTCTCACGTAACAACGTCCTCCACCTGTGGCCGTTCCTCATCACCGACCTCAAAAACCTCGGGGCCAAAAAGTTTTTCGGCAAATTCTGCGCGGGTGCCATAGATCATATAAGTAAGAGTGAGGACCTAATTCAATAAAAATTGGTATTTTCTATTTTTTCAAGAACATCAACAAACATGATTGTGAAAGAAATAGAAGAATTCTATCATTACAGTTACATAATAAAAAATCACTGTTCAATACTACAGAAAGTGTAGCAAGTATTTGTGGTATCATATTGTTTATTTTATACACAGGGTCTTTATAGTGATGGCTTTTTATGGTGCCCAGCGATGTTTTAGTTGTAACAGTGAGTTGATTTTGCTGTAGGTATCCGACAATTACAGTGTATCCTGATGAAGGTCGCCTTGCTTGTTGGGGTGGAGATTCATGTCAACGTCAGTTTTGATGGCCTGCTGGAACCCACAGAGGATCAACCCAATGGTAGGTTAACATAGGGTCTCCCTTAAATCTTTATAATAATGTAGTCAAATAGTAGGGCCTCACTTAAATCATGTAGTCTAATGGAAGAACCACACCTAAATCAGAGGCTTGTTCAGCAAAGCGGGTGCAAGCGGTTGCTTGCAAAAATTTGTGTTGCAGGTATGGGGATCTTGGTGAGCACTCGTGAGCAACTGCTCTGCTGAACACACTTCAGGTAGTCTAATGGGTGAGTCACCTTATATTATGTGGACTAGAAGTAGGTCCATACCTAAATTATTTAGACTCAGTTTGTGTATATAATTATGTACATATTGTACATATTTTATGAAATACATAATGTACATGTATGTGCACAAATCAATGGACGTGTAGAATTATTTTTTTTTATGGTGCATCCTTGCACATTGATTTTACTGTAATTAAGTGTTAATTTTAATTTGCAATAAGAGGTACTTATAGACCACTTTGATAAATAATATATATGTGAATTAACTTAACAACAAGAAGAAAGTTTGTCAATTATTTTAGTTGTCTTCAAGAAGAAGATACTGTTATAGCTAGGATTGTGTGAGAACATACATGTTTACAGTTCTTTCCTGCTGATTGTAGTGGGATGGAGGTGTGCCATCACTCCAGAGGACCATGTTGTTTCGGAGTATGAATTTGATGTTTTGATTGGAGCTGACGGCAAAAGGAACACTTTGCAAGGTACACTAAATAAATACTGATTTGTTTCACATTTATTTCATATATTGATATGAAATGTAGGAAGAAACCCTTATAAAAAGTAGATTGTCAAAAGCAGTGATCAGTGAACTTGATGTTTGATAAAGGAGCTGTTAGCTGAAGTTTAAGATTTTAGTTATGAATGTTTGTTAATGTTAAAGCTTATTCTAATTTGAAATAGTTACAAAAGAAAGGAAAAAGGGATGAAATAAAGCATCACTTTGTTAATTGATTTGTTTTACAAGAAATATTAGTTTCCATTTATTCCTCAAAGAAATGACATTTTAAAATTTGACCTGTTAATGGATCATTGAAGGGTTCAGACGCAAAGAGTTTCGTGGGAAGTTGGCAATTGCAATAACCGCCAACTTCATCAACCGGAACACAACAGAGGAAGCCAAGGTGGAGGAGATCAGCGGAGTGGCGTTCATCTTCAACCAGAAGTTCTTCAAAGATCTGAACGAGAAAACTGGGATCGATCTGGAGAACATAGTGTATTACAAGGATGACACACACTACTTTGTGATGACAGCCAAAAAGACAAGTTTGCTGGACAAAGGGGTGCTACGTGAGGACCGCTCCGAAACGGCAATGTTGCTGTCTCCCGATAATATCGATAGAAACGCTTTACTGGAATACGCAAAGGAGGCAGCAAATTTCTCAACAAACTTTGCTCTACCAAATTTAGAATATGCGATTAATCATTACGGACAACCGGACGTGGCCATGTTTGATTTTACGTCCATGTTTGCGGCTTTGAATGCTTCCCGAGTGATTGACAGGCACGGACATCGTCTGTTGATGGGCCTAGTGGGAGATAGCTTGCTGGAGGTAGGTTATGATGACCTCACTGTGTGGTAGAATGTGGTAGGTTGTTCTAAATTTGCATCTGTTAGCTGGAGAGGGCAGACAAACATATTCATAAAAATAGCGTGAAATTATAAATGTAATTATAAATGTTGCTTCTTCAATGAAAGTTTGTAATTGACATGAGATTTTGAATCTAATTAATAAAAAAGTAGATATTTTAGAAGAAAATATTCTTAAGTTGTGTTTGACCATCTTCCTCCAGCCTTTCTGGCCGACCGGATCAGGATGTGCCAGGGGGTTCCTGGGAGGACTTGATGCCGCCTGGATGATTCGGAGTTGGGCTTCAGGGAAAATGACCCCACTCCAGGTGATAGCGGAGAGAGAAAGTGTGTACCAGCTCCTGTCGCAGACCACCCCCGAAAACCTGAACAAGAACTTCAATGAGTACACCATTGACCCCAACAGCAGGTACTTGTTATGCTGATGTACATACCGTATATCTGGGGGTTTTTGCGTGTCACAAAATTCGTGAAAATGTGTAACATTTTTAGCTCACCTGAGCTTTTCTGATCACATTTTAGCTGTCGTCCGTCTGTCCATCCGTCAGTCTGTCTGTCCGTCTGTAAACTTTTCACATTTTGAACTCTTCTCTAAAACCACTTAGCCAATTTCAACCAAATTTGGCACAAAGCATTCTTATTGTATAGTGAATATAAATTGCAGACTGAAATGAAAGACTGATCTTTATTCAAAGCGGCGAAAACCTCGAAACTGTAGGGGGTGCATTTTAAAAATCTTCTTCTCAAAAACTACTGAGTCAAATTCAACGTAATTTAGCATAGATAATCCTTATGGTAAGGAACTTCAAAATACAAATTGCAAAAACTATTGGCTAATTCTGTTTCAAATTTGAGTAGTTTACGAAAATAAAAATAAGACAGAGAGAATGGGGGTCAATCAGTTTAACTTCGGGCTCGATATTTCATATATCGAAAACGAAAGTTCTGTTTGGAGCAACCATGTTTGACGCGAGATAAACATGTCATACTGACAAATATGAATTTGCTTGTTGTGCAACAGTTTACGTTCGAAGGGAATATTTGAAACATCCAATTTATATTTGTGCCGTTTTTATGAAGTAAATTGAGGTTAGATTTTTCAATGCGTTGACATTTTCACTTGTGAAGGTGGTTTTAGCTTGTTTTGATTTTCGTTTCTTTTCTTTTTAACTTGAGGGGAACTATAGCATGTATTTTAGAATTTTTACGTTTCAAATCAAATGTAGACTTCGGTAAATCAGACAGCAGATTGTTTACATGTACCTGCGCAAAATGGGCAAAATTGGATGCACTAATTACATGTAACATATCATAAAATACTATTCATTCTATTGGTACATGTAATGCGGTACGATCTCTTCGAAATTGTTGATTAATGTAACATGTTTTGTTAAGATGCTCAGCATTTTCAGTCTAATCGGAGATTATTTTCGCTGCTAGAAATATATGTGTTTATATGATGAAAAAAAATTGTGTTCTTTCTTTGTTTTAGTGCATTTTCTTTTGTTTTAATTGTTTACAATTTTCTATTTACTAACCGTATCTGAGAGTCAAGCTTCGAATTATAACCAAGATGCAGAGCTTTGTGCACAATGCTATGTTTGTACACAGAGCTAGGGACATGCTTTAGTTAGTTTACATTTTAAATGCAGCTATGCTGAATAGAAAATACCAAGTTTAAAAATCTTAAGTTGAATGTAATAAACTCATGTAAACAAAAACATGACTCAAACCAAGCTATGTATCTTGCCTATAATTCTACGATTGGCGCTGAAATTTTGGTTGATCATTAGAAAGGTCTTGTTAAAAAGATGATGTGCTGTATTGTAACTACTTTCTGGTGCCCCGTCTTAAATGATGAATTGCATAAAATCTACACAATTTTTTGATAGTTTTTCAAACAAAAGTAAATAAAAACAATGTCTTATATTTACATTTGCAAATATGTTTCCTTATATGAACCTATAGAATAGCGAAAACGTTCAATTCTGTATGAACTTTTTCGTGACGTCACAATGATCATAGCACGCGCTTGTCGCTTGGATTATTGTAAACATAAAATCTCGGTAATTTTAACAGTTTTGAACGATTTGTCTTTTTCAAACGTAAATATAAGTAAAAAACAGATTTAACAGCAATGTTAAAAAGTTCACCGGGATATGAAGTTGGTTGGTACGTGATCAAATCTACTGAGAAGCCCTTCGGGCTTCACAGGATTTGATCACGTGACCAACCAACTTCATATCCCGGTGAACTTTTAAAATTGCTGTTTATTTCCTAATTAAACAGTTTCCATAGTTCTGACACATTATTATTATGAGGATTAAAGCATTATATCGTAACGTTGTTCTTAAATAATTATTGCAGCGGAAAATCATCATTGTTTGTAGACATTTGTTGTTTTTTAATAAAGATAAAAATAATGGGTGGGCCTTTATTGTGGGTACAAAAGAGCGACATGCATGCCAATACATTGATTTGAATTATAGCTCTTTAACATATCATGTGAAAACATTTTTCAGTTAAGTTTATTCAACAGTCACAGTTATGAAACGTCATACAATATGAATTCACGCCAGGTGAACGACAATCGTTTATAATGGAGAAGACCTTGGTCTATTTGCAATTACATTTATGAAATTTTTGCAAAAATTGTGCAGAATTTATGGATATAGTGATAAAGAGAAGAATAATGACGAAATTTTACAGTTATTTTCACATGAATTTTTCAATTTACATTTGATTATTAAAGGTATCAAAAGAATGTATTTTCATTCTAAGCCGCAATTAGCAAAAATTGTAGTCTTGTGAAAGAAAACATGTCTATAGTGAATTCGCTATAGTTAGTATCACAAATTCGTTATACGATTACAACAAATTACGGATATAACGAAGTAAATCCATTGGTCCCTTGGACTTCGCTATAACCGAGTTTTATTGTATATGCAAATATATTAAGTGTAAAATTCGGATATTCATTTTTTGTTAATCTACCGAGAGCCATATGGCACAATATCCTTTGTATGCCCATATAAAGCCAGTGTTGCTCAGGTGAGCGATGTGGCCCCATGGGCCTCTTGTTAATAATTTGTGTCAGTTATTTTTTGCGATAGAAAATAAGACAGTCAAGATATAATTTCTGCGTATTCAATAATTTGCAATATAGAAGTGATCGCGAAAAAAGCGAAAATTAGATCATCGTGAAAATTACTGGATATAGGGTATTGAAAAGTTTGAATGGTGAAAATGATTGCTGACATCATGATCCAGAATGAAAGATCTGCAAAAGTTTTCATACAATCCATTCAAAAAGTTAACGATAACTATTTTATTTTTTTCAAATTGTTCATTCCCTTAATATAATTAATCAATAAAAGAATGAACCTTACATAAAATTTTTACTTTTTCAAGATAGATGTGAACATGTTTTTTTCTGATGCAATATTTAATAAGTAAGTTATGAAGTGCTGTCTCTGTTGTTCAACAGATACCCGAACTTGAACACCAAGTTACTACGGATGGACCAGGTGCGACATCTGTATGACTGTGGTGACCAGTCTTATGAGGACGAGATCCTCGACCACCCCACCAAACGACCCAGAAGTGGTACGATTATTGACACTCATTTCTAATCAGGGCAGGGGGTAGGGTAAAGGAATGGGTGTTTGATCAGATCCTAGACATCCATTAAGGTAGCTCGCGGGTTTACAGCTTGTGAGAAAACCTACCCTGAAAATTTGTCCACGTGATCCATAGGTTTCAGAGCTTTATTTCTAAAATTTATTTGAGATTCGTCTGCGTGGTAATAATGTTATCGTGTTTCAAACACGGTGTCGCTGATAAAATCAAGCAACGCTATTTCAATGAAATATATAGTAAAATGCATATCTTAGTCGGGAAACGCATTTCAAAACTATGCTCCAAACTTTTAAACGATTTAGACGAACTTAAATTTACTCAACACAATAACAGAAGAGATAATTTTGAATTAATTCATTAAAAAAAATCAATATGTGTTCTCGGCCAATTTTTTGCAAAACAACTTTAATGATTTAAAAGATTTCACAAAACCTTTAGTTACATTTTCATTATGACGTTAGCCCGACGTCATCATTTTCTTATGTCTGAGAACCAAAAAATGAAAATGCGTTGATTGACAAGACTAGCTGATTAACACATATTAGAACATGTAAATACTAATAAGACATTATTATGAATGTTATCGAATGCACAAATGCAATTAATGTAAGGTTGTGAAGAGAAGAAAAATGGCTATTTTTCTTTTCATAACACTCTGAGTCAATCAATGCAGAAATAATTACCATACAACCATTGACATAATAAGTTTGTAATCATTTACGAATATTAGCAAAAGCCAAAAGAATTCAAATAGTAAGATCGGTAGTTGAAAATACAGAAGTTATAATTGTAAAAGAAGCGAAGTTAATGCATACGGTTCAATTTATTTACTTGTCTAAACATGATTATAAATGGAAGAGTTCCAACGCACATTCATACAGTGTACCTTATAGAACAAAATGTGACAATGTATGTCACGTATTTAAATTTTTAGCACTTGATAATTATAAATGTTTGTATAAACTGCATTTAAGCTTTTTGAAATATTTTTTTTTTGTTTCTAAAGATCATTAGTCATTTAAAAAAAAATGTATGAGTTTGCCATGACGATCAACTCTTTACGTAGAATCCTATTGTGACGTCAGCAAACCCGCGAGCTACGTTAAGCAACCCTGTTGTTTTAAAGGAGTGTATAGACAGCTACACTCTGTTGTTTTTTGCTGTATACTTGGCTTATTCATAGTGACTCTATTTTTAAATATCTATGAGTGTATACTTGATCTGTTTTCAGAGCAGTGTATAAACAGCTACACTCTGTTACACTGGTGTATATATCTATGAATGTATACTTGATCTGTTTACAGAGGAGTGTATAAACAGCTACACTCTGTTACACTGGTGTATATATCTATGAGTGTATACTTGATCTGTTTACAGAGGAGTGTATAAACTGCTACACTCTGTTACACTGGTGTATATAAGTATGAGTGTATACTTGATCTGTTACAGAGGAGTGTATAAACAGCTACACTCTGTTACACTGGTGTATATATCTATGAGTGTATACTTGATCTGTTTACAGAGGAGTGTATAGACAGCTACACTCTGTTACACTGGTGTATATATCTATGAGTGTATACTTGATCTGTTTACAGAGGAGTGTATAGACAGCTACACTCTGTTACACTGGTGTCAGCGAGTCCTGAACAACAAGTTCCGTAACGTCCACATCATAGATCTGACCACCTCCTGGAGGAGTGGGCTGGCGCTGTGTGCCTTAATTCACACCTTTAAACCGAGTCTCATGTGAGTGTAGTCAATAATTCACACCTGTAAACCAAGTTTCATGTGAGTGTACTCAATAAATTCACACCTTTTAACCGAGTCTCATGCGAGTGTACTCAATAAATTCACATCTTTAAACTGAGTCTCATGTGAGTGTACTCAATAAATTCACACATTTAAACCAAGTCTCATGTGAGTGTACTCAATAATTCCATCCTTTAAATTGAGTCTCATGTTAGTGTACTCAATAAATTCACACCTTTAAACCAAGTCTCATGTGAGTGTGTACTCAATACTCAATAATACTCAATAATTCTTACCTTTAAACCGAGTCTCATGTGAGTGTGTACTCAATAATTCACACCTTTAAACCAAGTATCATGTGAGTGTACTCAATAATTCTTACCTTTATACCAAGTCTCATGTGAGTGTGAACTCAATAAATCACACCTTTAAACCAAGTCTCATGTGATTGTACTCCATAAATTCACATCTTTAAATTGAGACTCATGTGAGTGTAATTTATAAATACACACCTTTAAAACTAGTTTCATGTGGGAGTAATTAGTGAGTATAATCTTTGAAATGATTCTGTGAGTATACTCAATAAATCACACCTTTAAACCTAGTCTCATGAGAGTGTACTCGATAATTTTAATCTTTTAACCAAACCTTTCAATCTAGTCTGATGTGAATGTATCCATTAATAAAAACAATAAAACGATACTGTGAGTGCACTCGATAATTCAAAACACTGAGCCTCATTCATGTGACTGTTGTGAGAAAATTTGTCTCTTGATGGTTAACTCTTTGAGCCTTAAGTTATCTTGTGTGTGAGTGAACTTAAAATTCTCACCTTCAAACATAGTCTCATGTGGATATACACAATAGTTCCCATCTAGTTTTTTAAACACTTTTCCATATTTAAAAGATTGATTGTAAATTTTTCCTACCAAAACTTTATAACTTACGGCGCTCTAGGTTTGTTTAATGGACGTGTTGTTGTTTCAGTGATTTCAACTCGCTGTCATCGCTGGACACAGCCAAGAACAGCCAGCTGGCGTTTGATGTGGCTCGCACAGAGCTTGGGATCAGCCCGGTGATGACCGGCCAGGAGATGGCGACCTGCTCTGCCCCCGACAAACTAACCATGGTCAGCTACCTGTCCCAGTTCTACCACAAGTTTCACCGCGAAAGGAACCCCAGCGGTAGGGGCACTGGTAGAGTAACATATAAATGTGGTCTTCTTTACTTCTGATGTCAGGCTTTGTTATGATTTGTTGTGTTTTATTTAGCAGTGGAGTCCCCAGTTCGCAGAGAGAGTCATAAGTCGCCGCTCCACCGATCTCTCCTACAGAAAATACGCAACAGTGCCCGGTTCTCCCGATCAAAAAGAGTAAGTCTTTCATTAGCCTCTAAAACTTAAAAAAATACACCAAAAGGCAATATCCTCCTGATCTAAAAAAAAAGAAGTCTTCATGTGCTTCTGAAAGGTAGTATAAAATTCTGTCAATGTAATAGAGTTATGTATCTGTGTGTGCATCTAAAAATCAGATACTCATGATCTATAAGTCAGAATACGACTTGGGTGTGCTTATAGAACTTGAAAGATGCATCAATCCTAATATTCTCTTAGCTGAAAGAGAAAGTATTTCAGAATATATACACTCCTAAATCAGTTCTAAGGGACTGTTCTGTAAGAAGCTTTTATGACAAAAACTTGAGTATCGGTATTTAGAAATGTTTATTTCAAAGCCATCAAAAAAAAAAAAATGGAAGATATCTAGAAATAAGGATAATCATCTGATTCTGTTTTTAGAACTCCAAACATGAAGAAGAGAAGAATGAACACAACACCTCACTCAGTAGAAAGAAGTACAGAGACGACATTAAACAAGTCAGTTTCTCTCTCTCTCTCTCTCTCTCTCTCTCTCTCTCTCTCTCTCTCATCCAAACCTTACCATGTGTGTACAGGTATCTATATATGTACAGTACAAAATTTTGAAATAGTAAAACAAGAATATTTCAATAATAATAGATATGAAACTTACGTCAGCTTTGATTGAACTTTGTTTTTAGCACAATGGCAATGTTCAACTTACCCGCTATAACAAGTTACCAATGGAGGAGATCGCCAACAAATTAACTGTGGACAAGAAAGATGAGATTAATGCCAAACTGAATAGCGACCTTCAGTCGAATGTCAAGGTCAGCCAGATGGCCGAAATTCTAGTGTCAAAGTTCAAACAAGGTTTGGAGCCTCCAGCAAAACAAAAAGTGGTAAGATATGGTTTAGAGATTTTAAGTTAATTTAAATTTTGCACCAATCCAATTTTATGGTGAATAAAGCTATAGATTATGCTTCAATTATTGTAATATCCAATTGATAATTTAGTATAATTTATGTTAAACAAAAACTCAAATTTTCAATGAAGAATGTGCACTGTAAATCATCTTAAATTGGCAACGACTTTATTTCAGGATTAACCAGAAATAAACTGGTTCTTTTTTAAATAATCTGGAAAATAAAATACCGAACTCATTTGAGGATTGATTTGCAGCAAGAAATTTTGGCGAGGACAAGGTTCTCTTGAACCTTGCGAAAATATCTCGCAAGCAAATAAAAGTTAATTTACAGTATTTAGGATTGGGTGGTCATTTTGTTGTAGAAAACCACAGGTGTTCTGCTGGCGGCCCAGCCGGAGAGTGAGTTCTGTTACTTCTGCAAGAAGCGAGTGTACATCATGGAGCGGATGAGCGCTGAGAGCGTGTTCTTCCACCGCGGATGTCTCAAGTGTGACTTCTGTGAGTGTGGACTCAGGGTTAACAACTACGCCTGTGATAGACTCCCGGGGGGAGAAGGTAAGATGTCGGTGAGTGGGGCAGAGGAGGGGTCAGAACTGTGATAGACTCCCGGGGGGGAGAAGGTAAGAAGTCGAGGAGTGGGGCGGAGGAGGGGTCAGAACTGTGGTGGGTAGGGGTCAATTACTCCTCAAAGCTATGAAGTAAAAAATCATAGATAGAGTGTTATGAAAGTGAGATTTGGGGGTTGTTAACAGGAATAATTTGGAAACTGTTAATTATAGATCTTAGAGTAAGAATGCAAAATCCAACTCGATGCTTTACAAATGTGTGATATGACAGAGTTTACTTATTATGTGACGTATCACCTATGATCGTTTTTTATCATAATTTGTAAGAGTCCTACTTTGTTGTCATTTACCTATGGTATGTTGAGTTATTTGTTTGTTGTTTTCAGTCAAGTTTTACTGTTTTCGACACTCCAAGCCTGAGATGAGATTGGGCCGTGCCAAGAGGAAGCGAGCCTTCGAAGACGACACGCCCAAAGTGAGTATCCATAGTAATCATAGGGTTACCAACAGCAATCCCAACTAGTCAATGTAAATTTTTAATTGTATTTTGTTTTACTTTTAATTGTATAAAGTTTAATGCCGGACAGCATTTTTAACTGATTACAAAAAGTATAGACAAGTACAGCAAGTTACTGTTCATTAGTACAGGTAAAAACAGTGAAAATATCTTCACATATGTATAAATCAAAAATCTTGCCGAAAGACACTTAGTGTGTGCATTGAATTTTTATGAACAAATTAGATATTTCTTTCAGTGGAAGAGAAATTGTCATTGATTTATTTGACATATTGGATGATATTTTTCTTTAGGAGAATATACCAAAGATTTTGGAGAGTGGAGAAAAACTTCCCAAAAAAGAAACTTCTGGAGATTCCCCTAAAAAGATCCCAGGTAAGAATGATCTCCCATGTATGAAGGGAGGCAACACCTGCCTGGTTCATCAATTGATTATGTACATTATATGTTATACATGTAATAGCTTAAATTCTACATCAGAAATTCCTTAGTATGACTTTCAAAAGATTATGTTTTAAAAGAACCAAAAATGTTTTAGAGGATTTTTTTTTCTTAATTAACAAAAAACCTGATCCATAAAAAAATTGAAGATGCTTTTTTAGGGTCTAGCCTTTAGAAAGTGTTACAACACATATAGTTATCATGGTACACTATATGCATGTATTCTATGCACTAAGGCTAAGTACATGAAACAGAGTGTTTAGGAAAGTTAAAAATTAACCGTTACTACCGTATTTTTCGGAATTTAGGTCGATACTTTTTTTCTCTGGGACGTGGACCTCGCCCTATTCATCGCTTCGCCCTATTTATGTTTTTTTTTTAATTTGATGTGAAATTTTGCAAAAATTCATTCAAACCTCCAATAAAATTATGAGAGTTCACTATAATACCGCTTGGATTCTGTTTAAAAATCGTATGAATTTTTATAAATATTTTGTAGTAACTTATCAAAACAAATTAAATGTGAATAAATTT
>WFKH01011925.1:6846188-6863137 GCA_016163765.1 Magallana hongkongensis | reverse complement strand
TCGTAGATATTTTTTATTTCGTGTTGAAGGAGAATGCCGTTTTTCCATTATCTAGATAATAAGTAGTTTGAAAGTAATATTAGGTTTCCCTCAAATTTTTATTTTTACTAATCGCCTGTGCAATTGTGAAGAAATTTCAAGGAGAAGAAATTACATAGAAATGAGTGTGTTTTTAACTCTTAACAGGATTTTATTTACTGCATGAAGCAACCGGTTTAAATCATAACTTAAAGGTAAATGTTGTTGCCGGTAACTGAGTTAGTTCCCTTTGGTAATGAGTCATGTGACCAAGAGTTAAACTCTATGATTCAAACACACTGCCATATTCAGCTCAGCTAAGATCTGATTTATGAATTAAAAGGATACATTTTTAACATTTTTTTTATTATTGTACTTAAAAATTTGAAAAAGAAGATTTTAGAGATGGACAAGTTCCTTGGTTTATTTAATTAGTACACTGTATCTATATCAGGACGATGGGCCGCAGTGGTAAAGATTTTATTTCTTCCTTTATGAGACCCAAAATTCAACTCTAGAATCTGTTTATGTATGCCTAATGGAGTCTGATCATGCATGATGTATTTAGCTTAATCTTGAGAGAGAGAGAGAGAGAGAGAGAGAGAGAGAGAGAGAGAGAAAGAGAGGAGAGAGAGAGAGTTGTTTAGATTAAAAAAAATCATTTTTCTCTAAGGTGTGTCATGATCTTGCGTGTTTAGTTTTTCTATAACTGATAAAACAGAAAATGAAGAAACTTTTTTTTTATAATACTTGTTAAATCATTAAAGAATATGTCCATATTGATCATGCTGTGTGTGTGTGTGTGTGGTTCCTGTGCATTATGTAATGAGCGTTTTTCTTTGTCCTCCGGCAGTGACGTGTTTCTCCTGGGGTATGATATGTCTGCTGTAGTGCTGTGTATTCTATAATCAGATTCTGTCCATACACTACTGTCTGGTCTGTAAAGACTGTGGACTTGGGGAACCATTCAATCATTTGTACCCTCATCCATTCAATCATTTGTACCCTCATCCATTCATTCACCTCTACTTTGTATTGGTATAGACGTTGCTAGCCACACTCGTCATGCTCTGTAAATTCATTGATTTTTGTTTTGGGAGGTGATTATACATGTACATATTAAACTATTTTTATTACCTTCCAAATGGCAAAAGTTAACCCCACAAAAATGAATGGTTTTACGGTGTAATTAAATTCCATTTTTATTATCGAATTCAGTAAATTAACTAACAGTTTATTAACACAAAGTTTATTATTTTCTATATTTTGTATACAGTGTATCTGATATTAATAAGTACTATTATATTGTATGATGTATACATGTAAGTTATAAATACAGCATCACTGTAGTTTGATATTGATTGGATATCTGTGATCAATAGTTACATTGAAATGAAAGCTTTCAATATAATTAGGATTTATTAGAATAGTAGAGCTACTGTAGCTGTAAGATGTTCAGGTAGTATGGTTTTGTTTATAGCTAAGAAGCTATTTGCTATGTATGCTAAGACTGAAGTCATTGTGCATACATACATGTACTCATCTCATGGCCTATTTGCCAGTAGACCAAAATGACAGAGATTCGAACTCAACTCAATCTAATACATGTGATATCTCGAGACCTGAGCATGTGCATCTCAATCTAATCTTGTGGAATTAAATAGAGATTTTGTTTGTTGTGTTGAGAATGATGTTTAATAGCAACAACTAAGACAATTTTATAGTGCAGACTACTGATCAGAATCGTAAATAATGTAAAAGTAGTAATCTTAAACATTTACATTTTGTTACCATAATAGCTTTGTTCTGAATAATAAGTATATAGCAGCTTAAATTTAATTTTAAGATTTATTTTGTTCTGAAAATTTAGAACTATACTGCCTTCTGTGGATGTATATGAAGATTTTAAAACTTGCTAAGTACATGTAGTATGGCAGTTAACTTTTAATGGGGACAGCAAGTTAATATTGTTGCTATGGTAACACAGGTCCAGCGATGATGAAGAGTTACAGGAAGCAGTCGAGTCAACATACGGACACAACGTGAGCAAAGACCTGACGCTGGAGGAAGCCCTGGTTGTCGTGGAGACACTCAAACGCAGGTCCTACGAAAATCTGATCGAGGCCGTGGAACAAGAGGGGCAGGGATCCAATGAAGACACAGGTGTGTAGTATATGTGAGCAAGTCTATGTGGGTGGGGGGAATGTTGATTGGGGGTATATGTAGAAGTAAAACATGTAAATTGAATAGATATTAAGCTTTTTTATGTAAATATAAATGGAGTTGAACATTGGGTTTTTTTCTAGAGAAATCTAACATAATTTGTATTCCAGACACGGAGTTTGAGGCCTCTGAAGGGAATTCCGATCTAGAAGATATGGAGTATGAGGACTCCTCTCCAGATAAGCCAGTCAATGATTTCAACCCCGAGGAGAACTTGGTACAAAACACCAGCCCCCAGAGGAGGGCCCGGGCCGACTTCTTCACCTCACCCCCAGAGCCGGTCAGACTCGACCCATGGAAGATGTTCGAGAAAACTCCAGAGAGGGAGGTGAGGAAGGACAAAGGCCAGAAAGAGGAGGCCATAGCTAAAGAGGAGGAAGAAGAGGAGGAGGAGGTTCAAGAAGAGGTGGGGGGCTTCCCAAGGGGTTTCCAGTTCTTGATGATAAAATAAGATAATCTGAAATTTTGAAATTGTTGACTCTAATATTAATGGGTGATGTAAAATGCAATAATTTCCTTTTTCTTATGTTTTTATGTTGGTGACTAATCACGAAGTAATTTATATTTAATTTTTACATGCCTGGGCTTATTATTAAATGCATATACTGATTGATTTTTACAATGCAGGAATTAAATGAGTATGAAAGAGACGGTCAAGAGGAAGAGGTTGAGGATCTTGAAGTGGGTAGATATGTGGAAGATGAAGAAGGCAGTGATGAAATCAGAGATGATGACGAGAACGGTGAGGAAGAAGACATTGCTGAAGAAGACGATGAAGAAGGGGAAGATGAAGTTGAAGAAGAGGATGATGATAAAACGGCCATGAGTCGACAGATGCAGATGATTCTGGAGGACATGGATCAGAAGTCGTCAGTCAGTGACGTAGGCGATGTGTTACGCTCCTCTGTCAGTGACATGGGAGAAGTGAGGTCCATTGTCAGCGATGCAGATCAGTCCGCAGACGAAGAAGATGAGGAGGTGTTCCCAGGGAGAGATACCAAGCAGGCCGTGCTAGACAGTGTCAAAAACATGTTCTCTTCAAACTCAAACTCCAGCCCCTCCACAAAAGAGGTGAGTTATACAGTAAAACTCGGTTATAGCAAAGTCCTAGGGACCAATGGATTTACTTTGTTATATCCGTTATTCGTTACATCCGCATCACAAATTTGTAATAATAACTATAGGGAATTCACTATATAAATGTTTTCTTTCACCAGACTACAATTTTTGCCAATTGAGGCATAGAATGAAAATACAAATTTTTAAAACTTTTAATAATCGGATTGTAAATTAAAGAATTTATTTGAAAATAAATTCATTCAATTTATTATGTTAAATGGTAGTGCAAACTTTTTAAACTGTAAAGAAATTCATTAAAAAAGTGTTAAATTTCGTCAGAATTCACCTCTACGGCACTCAAAATCAGTTTGCTGTATCTGTAAATTTGTTATATTCGAATTCATTATGACCATCAAATTTTGCAAAGATTTGTTAAGAATTTTATTGAGGACTCAAAAAAACTTTGCCATATCCGAGACTCACTATATCTGTGTTTGTTCTAAACGAGTTTTACTGTAATCCATTCTGATGATATCACATACATGTATTTCTGTGAGTTGACTCGTCTCTGGATTGATAATAACCTTAGAAAATTTTGCAATAATTTAATCACCACAGTGACTGTAGATTAAGTGATGTAATGTCAATGAATTTGTGGATAATTCATTCACCACTGTAGATTTAATGATATGACCAGTGAATTTGTTTTAGTTTCTTATTGCTTTATTTTACATGGCTGATTTTGATTCTAAAAAAGTTAAAATAATTCTGATGTGTAAAAAGCAGGTGACCATGGATTAAGATCTAATTCACTCTTTCAGAAAGGTGTTTCACATGCAAGTCTTAACCCCTTTGTTGAAGTTTCAAAGGAGAATCAATATTTGATTCAATGTATTTTCAGGCTGTTTTGGAAAGTGTCAAAAATGTGGGGGATCATAACATGCAGGAACCAAGTGATTTCCTGGAGGTGGACGATCGATTCATAACTAAAGGAAGAGGAAGTGCTCGCAAGAAAAGACGGGTGCAGCATAGAAATTCATTTGGATCTGACTCCAGTTTCACTATATCTACCCCGAGTGACTCGTTACGGTCATCCATTAGTTCATTAGCCGCGGATATTGAAGTCGTAGAAAATGACCTTGAATCTCCGGACAAGGACATGATCAGAGACTACTGCCTCACTCTGAGTCACGCTCTCGGAGAAAGTTTTGACGATGACGACGAAAATCACGGTGACGTTCCCCAGAATTACGAGGATACTCCGCGGACGATTGGCACTGACGATGCATGTCAGCAAGAAAACCTGGACAATACGCTAATCGAGGACGATGCAGACATGAAATCTGAGGGCAGGAAAAGCAGCATGTATGAAACTCCAGATGTGAGTGCCGGAGATGAACGATACTTCTCAATCAGTGACCATGACTTCAGTAACAGGTCGAATACAACAAGTGCAATATCCAATGTGGGCGTTAGTGAAACTTCCAGTTGTGATGCTAGAACGAGTAGTTCAGACAACAAGGTGTCCAATGTCTCCACTCCGTCTTCCATATCTGATAATCAAGAACTAACTGATAAAAATAGTAATGTAGTGACTAGTGAACCTCGGGGCTCACTCGGGGGGAAACTTAACAGTGACGGTACCCCTTGGAGGCCTCTTCCTCCCCTACCAGTCCTCGCCAGCACTTCTAACTTTGAGAAGAGTGCCAGCGAGAAATCTAAGGTTGTAAAAAATGAGAAATCCTCAGAAAAGACTGAGGGAAGCAGAAAGCTTCCTGACATTTCAAACTTAAAAAGCAACGTAAACCAGCGTGAGTTTCAGAGTAACTTTATGAGGCAGCATCTTGGATCGCCTCGATCTGAGCAGAAGGAGATGGCTGGTGGTGACAACTCCAGCGGTAGTGGAAGTGGTGGTGGTGGTGATGAGACAGGAAAAAAGACAAGGATATCTGTGGACCATGCCAAACTGAAGTCTATGAGTAGCCTGGAGGACAGTTCTAGTCAGGGGGAGGAGAAATCCAAGAAGAAAATCACAGTGGATGTACAGCTAAAGGAACAGCTCAAGATGGAGCCACCAGGTGCCAAACCAGGGGTAATAGGAAAGGGGAATTTCATCGATGAAATCCCGTTTGCAGACGACAGTGACGAAGAACCAGTTCAAGAGTTTTACACCCCAGCCACCAGTAAGAAGAAGGAGGCAGTAAAAGTGGAGGGAGTTGGGAAGGAGGTCAGAAAGAGGCTACTTCCCCTGCCTCCACAAGAGACTGTGCAGAAGATGCCCAGTGCAGATAACATCAGAGAGATGAAGAAAGTGGAGATGGAGAGTGCGCGGGAGAAAGCCAGACAGAGAGCCAGGATGAAGAGTGACGAGGAGCTCGGGATCAGAAGTGTGGAGTACACACCCAAAGTGAAGGGACTGTTTAAGCGCAGCACCTCCAATACACCGAGTACCAGTGATTTTATATCGGACAGTGATGATCCCAGCAAGGTGCTTCACTCCACCCCTGTCGATAAAACGGAGGTTCCAAAACCGCATATCAAGTCCAGTGGGAAGACCAAGAAGATTAAGAAAAAGATGATGGACTTGGACCTGACTCTATCTGAGAGGTCTGATGGTGATACCAGCAAGGAGAAGGCCAAGAAGAAGAGGTCACTGCTACAGATTCTGAAACCTGGGAAAGACAAGTCACCCAAAGATCTGAAGGACAAGAGGTCTTCCTCCAATGACACTCTGGAGGAGAAGTCGCCAAAGAAGAAAAAGAAGACTCCTAAGTCCGACAAAAAGAAGAAAAAGACAACGTCTGATTCAGCACTAGAACACCTGGACAAGGATCTGAGTGAGCTGAATCTGGTTGGAATCAAGGAGAGGTTCAGCAGCGAGAAGAGACCCACCCCCCACAGGAGGCACGCTGTTCGCAAGACATTGCCCCCCAAGGCTGACTGTAAGTATCTAAACTTTATTAAGTAGTAAGTTCTACTATGTCACAAAATGCTGATTGTAAGTATGTCTCCCCCCCCCCCCCCCCCCCCCCAAAAAAAAAATTAATTAAAATTCTGGGTAATAAGTTTGTTTATCTGTGTCCTTAAAGACTGACTTAAGGGTCCTTGACATTTGACTTTTACTTTTTATGACAGTACATTACAACATGTCGATTTCAACCCAATGTGAAAACATTTATATATCGGCTAATTTGGTTGTCTACCTCTGTAATGCAATGGTTGTAGCTTTGGACAACTGACCTGCAGGTCCCAAGTTTGAATACAGCAGGGGCCTTTATTTTTTACCTCAAAATTGATTTCTTTTAATATGTCATTTTCAAGTAAAACGCATGCTAGAATTCCCTACCTCCAAGTTAGAAGGATGGGCTTGTATGCTACACTTTTCTCAAAGGTGTGGACGACCCTTAAATAGATTAAACTCTGCCCATAAAGTAAAGAAGAAATTTTCAAAACTGTGATCCAAAGGAGGATATATTAGTTGAAATTGAATAAAAGGCATAGTCAATGTTGTCAAAGAATGTACAGATTTCTATAGAAGGAAATTTTATGAATGATGACTGTACTACCGTAACAATGGATATAGATGTTGGAATTTCTATTAAGATCTGTGACTTTATTGCAGTGGATGAGTTCTCCGACTCAGACGACAGTAAAATGGAAACACTGAAGAGATCTAAGGTAAGTGAACAATATCCACCATCTGTAACTCCCCCTGTAAATGAACATAAATATTATCAAGTAGATATTGGCTATGCTGCCAACACAACAATGTCTTCTATTAGTGAACTCTAATGATCAATGATCAAACAGTGTCAGTTTTGTATCACAAATGTTTATTTGTTTCTTAAATTCCATAAAATGTTTAAGTATTCTTTAGCATAACTCTATTGAAAGTATTGAAGTGCTTTTCATCCTTTTGATTTGAAGGATCGTCGTACAATGTCAGAGGATGAGTTAAATTACCGCATTGCTAGGCGTGTGCAGTCAGCAGCCAGGAAACACATGAAGCAGCAGGAACAGAAACGTCTGCGCAAGGCGCAGGAAATCCAGCGACAACTGGAGGAGGTGGACGTCAAACAGAAAGAACTGGAGGAGAGGGGGGTCATTGTGGAGCGTGCCCTCAGAGGGGAGGGGCCAGGTAATGAAGGGGGGGGGTCAGGTAATGGGGGGGGGTCGGTTAATGGAGGGGGGGGGGGGAGGTAATGAAAATGGAGGGGCCATGTAATATGGGTATGTGCCTAGTATTAGAGATGAGGGGACAAGGTAATAGAGAGGAGGGTCCAGATAACAAAAGAAAGGGGCTAGTTAAATAGGGGGAGTTGCCAGTGTGTACAGGTCACAAATGAGAGGGGCCAGGTAAACTGGAAGAAATGGCTAAGTAACAGAATATGGGGAGGGTCAAGTAAACAGTTAAAGAGGAGGGGTCATATAACATAGGGGAAGGGCTAGATTAAAAATTGGGAAGACCAGGTAAATGAAGGAAGTGGTAAAGACTAAGGTGAGGGGCCAAGAACAGTGAGAGTGACTAACGGAAGAGGCCAAGAACAGTGGTAGGGACTAAGGGGAGGGGCCAAGAACAGTGGGAGGGACTAAGGGGAGGGGCCAAGAACAGTGGGAGGGACTAAGGGGAGGGACCAAGAACAGTGGGTGGGGCAAGTTTACTGGCCAACATTTTTACAAACTCTTAAGTAGTTTTTAGTTAAATTTGACCATTGATAGGATTGAACATTGATTTTAAGTTAAATGTACAGCAACAACTTGCAACTTCTTGTTTTAAGATTAACATTCATGAAGGGTTATTTGCCCTTATAGGTAGTTGAATATCAAGAGAGTGTTTTAATATATTTGTTGATCGCTTCTTTCAACAGATGCTGGGCGAGAAGAGGCGGAATTGATGCAGGAATGGTTTACTCTTGTGTACGAGAAAAATGCTCTTGTCAGATACGAGTCGGAACTCATGGTCAAGTAAGTCTTACTTAGTCAAGTTGTCACAAGTCAAATTCTTGTAATGTTTGTGTCTTAACTATCATCAAATTTGTCACAAGTCAAATTCCAGTTTAAAGTCTGTGTACGAGATAAGTTCTCTTATCAGATATGAGTCCAAAATCATTGTCAGGTATGAAGCAAGTCTTAACTTAAGTCAGATTTGTCTCAAGTTATATTTTTGTTTGTGTTTGTGTCAAGTCTTTCCCGTGCTCTAGTCAGTAACAAACTAAGGTCATGTCTAAGCTTTAAGCCTATATCCAGTGTATTTCACTCTGAAATTTGTATTGTGATATCTTTCATACATTCAAGTTTTTATCAATTTTGAATACTGTGCTCAATTTTGAAGAAATATTAAAAGTTTGGGTAAAGATATCGAATACAAAAGTTTTATGAGGTGTACTTTTACTTTACATTAAACATCATGATGATTTCAAATGGGATTTATTTTGCAAAAATATAAGTTTAATGACATTTCTTCAGTTTTCCCAACTAATTGTCATTAGTTTCAATTTTATATTGTATTTGTGGAATCATTAGTATATTTATGTGAACACATCATGTACATGATGTATACCATTACCATTTTCATGTTTTTGAGAGTTGTAGGCAATTTATGTACAAAAAAGACCAGGGTGACAGTGTGCTTTAGCATTCACATGTAAGGTATAATAAGTCAGGTGATAAAATTCACATGAGGTTTATCTTGCAATGACACCTGTATTCATCCAGTTATACCAATACTTTGGTTTCTGAGTTCTTTGTAGATTTTTTAAATAACTTGATTACTGATTTTTTCATACATATCTTAGTTATTCATTATTTTGAATAATTTACTGAATTATTCATATATGTATAATTTAGTAATAACAAGCTCTATCAGTTATTTGTATAATTTAGTAATATAAGTACTTGGATTACTTGGCACTCAAATCATGTATAATTTAGTAATATCAGTTATTTGTATATTGCTCTTCATTCATGTATGTCACAGTTATATCAGTACTTTGATTACCGGGCTCTTCATGTATTTCACAGTTATATCAGTACTTTGATTACTGGGCTCTTCATGTATGTCACAGTTATATCAGTACTTTGATTACCAGGTGCTATTCTTTTATGTATGTCACATTTATATCAGTACTTTGATTACTGGGTCTTCATTAATTTCACAGTTATATCAGTACTTTGATTACTGGGTGCTATTCTTTCACGATGTCACTGAATATTTTTATCAGTATTTATATCAGTACTTTGATAACTGGGCCTTCATTTATTTCACAGTTATATCAGTACTTTGATTACAAGGTCTCTTAATTCATGTACGTCACAGTTATATCAGTGCTTTGATTACTGGGCTTTTCATTTATGTATTGTCACAATTATATCAGTACTTTGATTACTGGGCTCTTCATATATGTCACAGTTATATCAGTACTTTGATTACTGGACTCTTCATTCATGTCTGTCACAGTTATATCAGTACTTTGATTACTGGGCTTTTCATTTATGTATTGTCACAGTTATATCAGTACTTTGATTACCGGGCTCTTCATGTATGTCACAGTTATATCAGTACTTTGATTACTGGGCTTTTCATGTATGTCACAGTTATATCAGTACTTTGATTACTGGGCTCTTCATTCATGTATGTCACAGTTATATCAGTTCTTAAATAACTGGATACTTTTCTTTCATGAATGTCAGTTATATCAGTACTTTGATTACTGGGCTCTTCATTTATCTATGTCACTGTTATATCAGTACTTTGATTATAGATTTCTTTCTTCATTATCAATAACTTGGTCACTAAGATTTTCATTTGTGTTTCACTTATATTAGTAATTTGAATGATTTGGACTTTATGTTTCAAATAAAGTAAACATATGATTAATAATTTTCTTATTAGTCAGTATTTAGAATATTGAGTTCCCTATTTTTGTTCCAGTTATATTTGTATTTAGTAAATTACTGAATTCACTTGTTTTAAGGAAGCTTGGTGGTCAACAAATTAACCATCAGATCTACCTTAAACTTCAGATATGTATTGTTTACCTATAAACTATTATTTAGTGAAGAAAAAATCCAAAAATTTACATTTAAATTTGGGTATTTTCATATATTTTTATATATAGCTCTTCTTCTAAAGGACAATACAGTCCAAAAACTGCCATGACCATCGAGCTCTTTTAAATATAATAGAAGTTTGTTCACTAAGTTGTATATTTATGTTTCAGTTATATCTTTGATTTGATTACTGAGTTCTTTGTTCCTGTTGCAGTGCCCAGTACATGGAGCTTGAAGACAGACATGGCCGGCTGGAACAAGAGCTGAGAGAGAAGATGTCAATAGACAGTAAGTGCCAGACTCATTGTTCTAGTTCTAGTTCATATCCGACCAGGAGGCCCTATAGGACCTTAACATGTCAATTACCCAGCCAGGAGGCCTTATAGGACCTTAACATGTCAATTACCCTGCCACGAGGCCCTATAGGACCTTAACATATATGTATATCATTTACCCATCTATTAGTTCCTTAGTTCCTATAGAGCCTTAACATGTCAACAAGGTCCCAGTATAGGGCCTTTACATAACATGTTTTAACCAACTGTTAAACCTTATAGGGCCCCTAACATGTCTAGTTTATCTAAAGCAAGTTCTGATTTAAAAGAGTGAGGTGCAATGTCTATAAATATCTGCCTTCAAATTGCATCTTTTGTTGGATCATGTTTATGAGAAATATACATTAAAAATTTTTAAAAAACTAACGATACTGGTTTTTACACCAGTTTTCAGTATTTGTTAGTTGATATTATTTATTAGGAGAGAAAGCAGAAGAAAACTTGTTAATTTTTTTTATGTATATTGTGAATTTATTGTGAAAAAAATTCATAACAGGGTCAAATCCTGGGAGAAATTGCACCAAATTCTTTATGGCATAATAAAGATTGCAGATTTTGAATAAGCTTGCATTTGACTATCTTGCAAGTTTGAATGTTTAACAACAATGTTGCATTATGTAGTACAATGCTTCTTGAATAGTTGTTGAATGTGCTTTTTATGAATAAGAATGACCTTGACCCACATTGGTATGACATTGACCTACATTTTGCTGCTTCAGATGATGGTGAGGAGGAGATGTGTCTGTCAGAACTCCTCAAAACTTATTGCAATACCCATGGTATATCGTTATCTCTTATCCTTTGGCTGGTGAAATCCTTTAATCCGAAATTACCCCATTTCCAATCACAGCTAAAACTATCAATATCTTAACCCTGAAATCACTTCCTGCAATTGATAATGTATTGCATTTTTTGCTCCCATAAAGCTTTGTTTGTTATTCTCGGATTGAGTTTTGAATAAATAATGGACCAAATCAGAAGATGAACCATTGAAATAGAAAAGCTAAAATCAAACTCAACTATGGTAGAACTAAAAAAATTAATGTACATTAACTAGATTCCTTAAATTTGTCAAAAATAAAGTTTGATCTTTTTAACCTTGACCTTAAACAGCCTTTGATTATTAATACAAGGTTAGTTGTTTTAGAAAGGCTGACAACTAAACACAGTCTAGTATTCTTTTATGTGCTGTGACAGAAGAAAAAGTAGTATAACTTTTATGATGTTCTGCAGATGCTCTGACTCTAAGTGGGCAACTGAAGGACTTGACTCAACTGCTCAGAACTAGTTCAGCACAGGGTATCATACATAGTGATCAATTCTGTTGTGGCTTTAGGTGCTGGCTATTCTTGTCATGGAATTATAGTTCTGCTAAATTTTACTCTAAAAATATTATTACAAATATTTTATTTCTTTCATGTATGTCTGAGCACTGAAAGATCACTAGGTGTTTTATCACTCATAGGCACTCAGTAAAAATTTAAAATTTAAATATCTTCAAAACTGTATTGTTTAATTTTATGAATAAGTTTTACTTTTGTAAATACGAAAGGTATATTTGATAATGTATAAATTAATGATAATAAAAGCTATTCTAATGTTAACATATTGAACAGTTAAAATGAATGCTTTCATTAAAAAAAATCATTGAGTTCCAAATGACAAAATATCTGTGCTCGGTTTTACTTTACAGAACTGCATTATTTTTCACTTTTTCTGGAGGAATTGCTTTGTGTAGATTTGTGGCTTGTTAAAGTTCATTTATACATATAAAAATACATAAAGTGATTAGGATATCAAAATCAATCAAAATATTTTTCACAGTAAATCAATCACAATCCACTCATTGCAAGCAACAACATTTAAAAGGTCTTCATTTATGTAAAGTTAAAAAAAAATCATTGGTTTATTTAATTATGAATACTTCATGAACCAAGTTAAACATTCTTATATAATTCACCAATTTCCATAGTGTTAAACTTAGATATTGGTAAGTAAATTTTTCTGATATCTAGCTCTAACTCGAAATTCAATGAGATCAATATTAAATATATTAATTTCCTGTGACTTGTATGAGCATGGTGCTTTCTCTGAGTTTTTTCTTTTTACCCTCTTATAATAATGCTGTTTATTTGTTTTTAAGCTTATTTTATTTGAATGGTAGACTCTTGGCATGTTTTGATTAACTCCCATTGTAACTAAAACTTTGTCAGATTCGGAGAAAACTCCGACACAGGCAGCAGAAGAAAAACGAATTCTCGACGAACTACTGGAGGTTGTCGAGGAACGAGACAAGTTAGTGGCTATGTTAGAGGAGGAAAGGGTCAGGTAAGGTGAAAGGTCATAGGGGTCAAATAACATCAAAGGTCAAATACAGGATATTTTCTTTCTATTTTAATTAGTTTGCATTGTGTGATTATTTTTGTTGGAGAATACTTTTATATGTTGTTCTGATAGACTTCTGTATTAATGTATATTGGTTTAGTTACATACAAGTGCAGCTAGAATAAACAAGCTATGGAAGAAGTAAATGGATCCCGCATTGAACTTGTTAAATTTGTTAATCATTTTGAAGAAAACATTTAAAAATTTCATTTTATTATTGCATGCTGCAATAATGTCAACATCATATGAAATTAATTGAAAAAAAATGGTTATGTGGTATAATTTTGTCGATTTTGGCTCACTGCAATACTGATAATTATCTATTCCATTTACTTATGCAAACTTAATAAAATTCAATAAAATATTTCCCATATAATATGCTTATGAGCTTGTTGGTTTTTTTTAATGCTGTAGTCATGCTGAAATAGAGGTTTTATTCTGCATTTGATTTTAGATTACTTGTATTGGTTATGAATTTGTGGTAAATTACCCTGTTTGATTCTTTCAGAGAGCGAGAAGAAGACCGAGACTTAGAAGCCATCATGAACGCCAAAGGTTACAGCCTTGCTCCTACTGACTATGCTCAGAAAATCAAGTTGTCCTCCCAAAACTTCCCCCTCTCATGCTAGTCAACAGTGAAACAGACAAATTCTTCAATCATTTTTAGCAAAGCTGATGTTGTGTCACACCACATTATTGTTTTTACTGCGATATTAGTTATTTGACATATGACCTGGGATTTCGTAATCCCTGATTGGTTGTTTACTTGTCACATGGTTTCAGTTTAACAGGGTTAGACTTGTCCTCTTACTTTTTGATGTTGAACATCCACTTGTTCTTGGTGAACAAATCAGTGGGTTATCTATAAAAGCAATGTTGTTTATGTACCAGTGTCCTCTAGGAGGACTCAGACTGATTGGTGTATATTCCATGGTCTATTTCATCAATTATGTGTATCTGTCATGACAGGGTCACAACAAAGATAGCTTGTTGTGATGAATAGTCAATTATTTCAGCACACAACTTGCTTTGGAAAAGCAGCGCTAATTTTCTGAAGGCTTTATCTTTGTACATATATCTGTATTACATATAGTAGTTGTCTATCTTCAGAAAAAATCATTTTGCCAAGTGAAGAATTAATCTGAGAAAACAACTTCCACTTTATAATGAAATTATAGCCCATTGTTCAAAAGTTCACAAATCTATATATCAAATTTTGGTTGGACTATATTGTAGTGTGACTTTTTTTGTTAATTAACTTTTTATTCGATAGGTATGTGTGCAATGTTACTGTATATCTCTATAGCACAACAAACTGTTCCTATATCAAGTCATACGCATTCTCTAGTGAGCTGTTACAATTCAGGGGAGCGATCTGTTATACATTGTGTAAATGAAACTTTTTCTTTTAATGCAAATTTTGTGATTGGTATAAGTTATATGAAACTATTTGATTATTTAAATATTTATTTATGATTTTAAATTATTAGTATGTGTTTAGTTGTATATTAAACTTTGACAAGAGTTGATAATTTATATTTTTACATTTGATGATGTCTGTATGAAGCCAATACATGTAGCAAACTGCTCTGATGAAGGCCTTGTAAGAACAATCAAACTTTTATATTGCTGTTTCTGTAGTTTTCTGTTACCATGGTGATGGAGTAGGCCAGTTGTACAGCATGTAGACAGGAAAAGGAAGATGAATCTCCCATGCGGTTCTAGTCAGAGGGTCCTAGTTCAAATCTAATCAACCTATTTTTTTCTTCCCTACAGTCACAATATTTTGGGTTTTATCAGAAAAAATCTAGCAGAAAACTGTGATGTACATTTATGATGTAATAGTTTTTACTGTGAATTATTCTATTAAGAATCAGTTGTTGATCATTTTGAATCATTAATTTTATTTCCAGATGAAGTAGAATTAATCAAGATCAAGGAATTATATACACAGAGCTTTGCATTGTGACCTGTGAATATTCCAGTGTCTGTGAGTGACATTGTCCACGGTTCTTATTTTTTGTCCCTCAAAAGTGAGTCACTGTGGTTTAAAACTCTTGCTTGTCAAATTTTGTTTTTGAAAGGAGAGCAGCTTGTTTCTATGCCACACATCTGAAAAAAGTTTTAGGTTTTGTTATTTTCTTATGAGAATATTTCAATAAAATTTTTCTATTCACATATTCCTAATGAAGCTTGCAAACCCCTTTGTATCTACCACATATTTTAATACACTTAAACACAATATATACTGCACTTCTGTCTTTGCTCACATTTTCAAAGACGTGACTATGTTCACAGACCCACCACGTTTTAGAATCAAATATCATTATACGTATAAATGATTTACTTGTGATATCACAGCATTAAGAGTTGTTCTCCAATACTTTACTAAGTACAGTGCTTGCTACTTTAGGTGCTATTTTTCATTCTTTCTCATGACATCCATACGTGTGAGGTTGTACATTTTATCCCAGAAACCAGAGACGAACATGTTTTTATTCAACATATAAATACATTAAAGATCAAACTATTAATCTCTTTATCTACGATAGATATTAGTGGGTCATATAAAAAAGACGTATTGATTTACAAATTGGTAAGATTCACTCTGTTAGTTCAATCACATCCTTGATTTCAGATGATCAAATCAGCAAAAAAATTAAGTTCAGAGGGTCGTTGTTTATCTAAGATTTCCCGATATTAGTGTGAAATTGTTACTGCTACATGTAAGAACTTTGATATTATTGTGTGTGTTTGTGTGTGTGTGTGACTGACTGAGACTTATAATAAATGTATACATGTTCAATAACGATATCTTGATGATCGATATGATTTTTGTTTCATTTTTTTATGATATCATATCTTTGGATCTCACGTATATAAAATCAACTTAAGTTATGACTTATTATGTAATAATAACTTTGAATTTAGATCAATATTTGTAATTTTTTTAGGACATGGTTAAGGGCTTTAATTCTGTATTTTTTTTCTGAAGAGGGATTATAGATAATCATTTCATTTGTGCAAGTAGAATATATATACTTGTGGTACATTTTTTAAGTGTAGTTTTGGGAAATAGATGATTTTTTCTTTCTGTTGATAAACCATAAAAATGATGATTTTTTTATAAATGTATTGCTTTTTTTTGTTCAACAAATACAAATTCATATATCTTATCATTATATAGCAAAGGAAATATTTGTGTTGTATTTTTACGTTTTTAACAGTAATGGTAGGTTGTTAAGGGTAAGAATAAGCAGTCGTTTTGTTAATTTATTGAAATCCAGTACCCAGCAGTATATATTCTCTACCACCATTTTGTTATTGTTGTGTTTCGTTAATTAGGTCACCCCGGCTTCGCGCTCTCTCTCTCTATATATATTTGATTTATGCAGCCCTTAGACAGACTACATGTTGATTGTGCTGGTTAGTGATTTTGTGAATGCAATGTATTGAGCAGAGAGAAATAAATGCTGATTGCTATACAGTTTATTTGGTTTGTTTCCTGTTTTAACGATACTCCATCTTCCCGACTTTGGATTCATATAATATTTGGCTGTTCATGCTTTGTTCAGTTTATCTCTATTAAATCGTATGTAAATACTGACTCCCTCCCCCTTCCGGAATCATGATTTAAACAAAGTAAATGTATCTACCCTACCTGAGGATGCTTCAGTCAAAGATACAGCTTTTCTGGCCAAATGATTTTTGAGAAATCTTTAAAGACCTTTTTCTAGTTATTTCCCCCATTGTGACTCCATCCGTGCTTCCAGGCAAGTTTCAACTTTTCTGGACAGACGGTTGAGAAGATTTTCAAAAAATGCCAACAAATTTTCAATATTTAAAAATTATCTCCAATTTAAGGAGGGTTTGGCCCTA
>WFKH01011925.1:6830932-6844660 GCA_016163765.1 Magallana hongkongensis | reverse complement strand
GGTAAGTGTAAGAAAGGAGAGGCATGTGCCAATACAAGGGTAAGTGTGAAAAAGGGGAGGCTTGTACAACACTAGGGTAAGTGTAATAAATGGGAGGCATGTACAAACACCAGGGTAGGTGTAAGAAAGGGGAGGCATGTACAACACCAGGGTAAGTGTAAGAAGATTTTGCAATCTTTGTAATGAAGAAAAGATTTAGAAGATGAGTTCCACTTTATACTCATATGTCCTTTTTACGCTGAATTAGGAAAGAAATATATAAAGAGTTATTATTACAAAAAAACAAGTGTTTTTACATGTAAGTTAGTTAAACTTCTAAGTGTTAACAATACAAAGGAACTTAATAATTTAGGTAAATATTTGTCTAGCGCTCTCAAATTGAGAGCTCAGCATTGTAATGATATTTCAGTTTAAGTTACTTAGCAAACATATATGTCAATTTATATTCTATGTTGTGTGCATTATATTCTCGTATGTCCACTCACTTACTGCACATTTCAATTTGTATATAATATTTTGTGTACCATACTTTGTATTGCGATGAGTTGTAAAGCTCAAGGACAATAAACAGTGTTTTCAATAAGAGCCGGCAACCGGCAAAATTAACCGCCTGTAGAATAAAATTTTCCGGCTGAGATTTCCGTCTTTAAAAATTTCTGCCGTTTTAGGAGCTTGATTTAGTTAATATCAAAATCCTTATGCGTTTGAAAATATGGCATCAAAATAGTAACACATCAATGACCCAGATCAACATGAACTGGTTCCCACCATATGTCAAACGATCGAATCGGATATCCCATGTCGAAGAGGAAAATCTTTCTATAATTTGTATTGTAATTTTGAGAAAAAAATCTTCGTATTGATGTAATAGTAGGACTTTTATGTATTGAAGTTCAGTGAGCATTATGTAATGGTGACGAATTGCTTCGATAACTCATTAACAGTGGCGGACACTTCAAAGTCAGAGCGAAGTTGCAGGATGAGTGCAGGTGTTTTGGCAGATAAGAAATAAATGATTTTGTGAATAGACCTTTGGAAAATATCAAGAAACAGTTTTATTACGTGTCTGTTAAATGCTCATCAACTTTTTGCTACAGCAATGCCATTCGCTCGTAAACGAAATTTTGTGTTTCAACTTGCTCACTAAATAAACGAGGTAAATAAACAGTTACACGGATTAACAGATAAAGCAGAATCACTCGCTGTAACAAATTATATACGGTAGACCCCTCGCCGAGATTAGGTTTCCTGCTGTTCCAAAATTTTTTCCTTCTATTCAAAAACTTATTGAAAACACTGAATAAATTGAATTGAATTGAAAAAAAAGAAGGTATTTCTATTGTGTGTGTACAGTTGTTATAAGTTATTTCTATGTGTACAGGTGTTATAAGTTTTTTCAATGTATACAGGTGTTATAAGGTATTTCTATGTGTACAGGTGTTATAAGGTATTTCTGTTATACATGTACAGGTGCTGGTGATTGGGGCGGGGCCCTGCGGACTGAGGACTGCTATAGAGGCCGCCTTTCTGGGCTGTAAGGTGGTGCTACTGGAGAAACGAGACAGTTTCTCACGTAACAACGTCCTCCACCTGTGGCCGTTCCTCATCACCGACCTCAAAAACCTCGGGGCCAAAAAGTTTTTCGGCAAATTCTGCGCGGGTGCCATAGATCATATAAGTAAGTGTGAGGACCTAATTCAATAAAAATTGGTATTTTCTATTTTTTCAAGAACATCAAAAAACATGATTGTGAAAGAAATAGAAGAATTCTATCATTACAGTTACATAATAAAAAATCAGTGTGCAATACTACAGAAAGTGTAGCAAGTATTTGTGGTATCATAATGTTTATTTTATACACACGGTCTCTATAGTCATGGCTTTTTATGGTGCCCAGCGATGTTTTAGTTGTAACAGTGAGTTGATTTTGCTGTAGGTATCCGACAATTACAGTGTATCCTGATGAAGGTCGCCCTGCTTGTCGGGGTGGAGATTCATGTCAACGTCAGTTTTGATGGCCTGCTGGAACCCACAGAGGATCAACCCAATGGTAGGTTAACTTAGGGTCTCCCTTAAATCTTTATAATAATGTAGTCAAATAGTAGGGCCTCACTTAAATCATGTAGTCTAATGGAAGAACTACACCTAAATCAGAGGCTTGTTCAGCAAAGCGGGTGCAAGCGGTTGCTTGCAAAAATTTGTGTTGCAGGTATGGAGATCTTGGTGAGCACTCGTGAGCAACTGCTCTGCTGAACACACTTCAGGTAGTCTAATGGGTGAGTCACCTTATATTATGTGGACTAGTAGTAGGTCCATACCTAAATTATTTAGACTCAGTTTGTGTATATAATTATGTACATATTGTACATATTTTATGAAATATATAATGTACATGTATGTGCACAAATCAATGGACATGTAGAATTATTTTTTTTTATGGTGCATCCTTGCACATTGATTTTACTGTAATTAAGTGTTAATTTTAATTTGCAATAAGAGGTACTTATAGACCACTTTGATAAATAATATATATGTGAATTAACTTAACAACAAGAAGAAAGTTTGTCAATTATTTTAGTTGTCTTCAAGAAGAAGATACTGTTATAGCTAGGATTGTGTGAGAACATACATGTTTACAGTTCTTTCCTGCTGATTGTAGTGGGATGGAGGTGTGCCATCACTCCAGAGGACCATGTTGTTTCGGAGTATGAATTTGATGTTTTGATTGGAGCTGACGGCAAAAGGAACACTTTGCAAGGTACACTAAATAAATACTGATTTGTTTCACATTTATTTCATATATTCATATGAAATGTAGGAAGAAACCCTTATAAAAAGTAGATTGTCAAAAGCAGTGATCAGTGAACTTGATGTTTGATAAAGGAGCTGTTAGCTGAAGTTTAAGATTTTAGTTATGAATGTTTGTTAATGTTAAAGCTTATTCTAATTTGAAATAGTTACAAAAGAAAGGGAAAAAGGGATGAAATAAAGATCACTTTGTTAATTGATTTGTTTTACAAGAAATATTAGTTTCCATTTATTCCTCAAAGAAATGACATTTTAAAATTTGACCTGTTAATGGATCATTGAAGGGTTCAGACGCAAAGAGTTTCGTGGGAAGTTGGCAATTGCAATAACCGCCAACTTCATCAACCGGAACACAACAGAGGAAGCCAAGGTGGAGGAGATCAGCGGAGTGGCGTTCATCTTCAACCAGAAGTTCTTCAAAGATCTGAACGAGAAAACTGGGATCGATCTGGAGAACATAGTGTATTACAAGGATGACACACACTACTTTGTGATGACAGCCAAAAAGACAAGTTTGCTGGACAAAGGGGTGCTACGTGAGGACCGCTCCGAAACGGCAATGTTGCTGTCTCCCGATAATATCGATAGAAACGCTTTACTGGAATACGCAAAGGAGGCAGCAAATTTCTCAACAAACTTTGCTCTACCAAATTTAGAATATGCAATTAATCATTACGGACAACCGGACGTGGCCATGTTTGATTTTACGTCCATGTTTGCGGCTTTGAATGCTTCCCGAGTGATTGACAGGCACGGACATCGTCTGTTGATGGGCCTAGTGGGAGATAGCTTGCTGGAGGTAGGTTATGATGACCTCACTGTGTGGTAGAATGTTTGAGATTGTAATGACCTTACTGTTTGAGATGGGGCAAAACTGGTCGCAAGTGTACAAGGGCAAAAGTTACATGGGGTGAAAATAACCCTGTATACATTAGCTTGTTGGAGGTAGGTTATGATGACCTCACTGTGTGGTAGAATGTGTGTTAGTCTCTAATGTAAGAATATCTTGTGTTGAGCTAGTTATGTCTCATGAAGAGTGTCTTATCCATGTGAAGCCACTTGTAAAAATTGTTTCTTGTATGTCATTTCTGTCACTGTGACAGTATTTCAACCTTCAGTAAGTAGATTTTTCAAGCAAGTGTTATAGAAAGCTCTAAACTTTATCAAATACATAACTGCTCTCGAATAAGTGGAAAAATCGTCTACATGCAGGTTGTTCTAAATTTGCATCTGTTAGCTGGAGAGGGCAGACAAACATATTCATAAAAATAGCGTGAAATTATAAATGTTGCTTCTTCAATGAAAGTTTGTAATTGACATGAGATTTTGAATCTAATTAATAAAAAAGTAGATATTTTAGAAGAAAATATTCTTAAGTTGTGTTTGACCATCTTCCTCCAGCCTTTCTGGCCGACCGGATCAGGATGTGCCAGGGGGTTCCTGGGAGGACTTGATGCCGCCTGGATGATTCGGAGTTGGGCTTCAGGGAAAATGACCCCACTCCAGGTGATAGCGGAGAGAGAAAGTGTGTACCAGCTCCTGTCGCAGACCACCCCCGAAAACCTGAACAAGAACTTCAATGAGTACACCATTGACCCCAACAGCAGGTACTTGTTATGCTGATGTACATACCGTATATCTGGGGGTTTTTGCGTGTCACAAAATTCGTGAAAATGTGTAACATTTTTAGCTCACCTGAGCTTTTCTGATCACATTTTAGCTGTCGTCCGTCTGTCCATCCGTCAGTCTGTCTGTCCGTCTGTAAACTTTTCACATTTTGAACTCTTCTCTAAAACCACTTAGCCAATTTCAACCAAATTTGGCACAAAGCATTCTTATTGTATAGTGAATATAAATTGCAGACTGAAATGAAAGACTGATCTTTATTCAAAGCGGCGAAAACCTCGAAACTGTAGGGGGTGCATTTTTAAAAATCTTCTTCTCAAAAACTACTGAGTCAAATTCAACGTAATTTAGCATAGATAATCCTTATGGTAAGGAACTTCAAAATACAAATTGCAAAAACTATTGGCTAATTCTGTTTCAAATTTGAGTAGTTTACGAAAATAAAAATAAGACAGAGAGAATGGGGGTCAATCAGTTCAACTTCGGGCTCGATATTTCATATATCGAAAACGAAAGTTCTGTTTGGAGCAACCATGTTTGACGCGAGATAAACATGTCATACTGACAAATATGAATTTGCTTGTTGTGCAACAGTTTACGTTCGAAGGGAATATTTGAAACATCCAATTTATATTTGTGCCGTTTTTATGAAGTAAATTGAGGTTAGATTTTTCAATGCGTTGACATTTTCACTTGTGAAGGTGGTTTTAGCTTGTTTTGATTTTCGTTTCTTTTCTTTTTAACTTGAGGGGAACTATAGCATGTATTTTAGAATTTTTACGTTTCAAATCAAATGTAGACTTCGGTAAATCAGACAGCAGATTGTTTACATGTACCTGCGCAAAATGGGCAAAATTGGATGCACTAATTACATGTAACATATCATAAAATACTATTCATTCTATTGGTACATGTAATGCGGTACGATCTCTTCGAAATTGTTGATTAATGTAACATGTTTTGTTAAGATGCTCAGCATTTTCAGTCTAATCGGAGATTATTTTCGCTGCTAGAAATATATGTGTTTATATGATGAAAAAAAATTGTGTTCTTTCTTTGTTTTAGTGCATTTTCTTTTGTTTTAATTGTTTACAATTTTCTATTTACTAACCGTATCTGAGAGTCAAGCTTCGAATTATAACCAAGATGCAGAGCTTTGTGCACAATGCTATGTTTGTACACAGAGCTAGGGACATGCTTTAGTTAGTTTACATTTTAAATGCAGCTATGCTGAATAGAAAATACCAAGTTTAAAAATCTTAAGTTGAATGTAATAAACTCATGTAAACAAAAACATGACTCAAACCAAGCTATGTATCTTGCCTATAATTCTACGATTGGCGCTGAAATTTTGGTTGATCATTAGAAAGGTCTTGTTAAAAAGATGATGTGCTGTATTGTAACTACTTTCTGGTGCCCCGTCTTAAATGATGAATTGCATAAAATCTACACAATTTTTTGATAGTTTTTCAAACAAAAGTAAATAAAAACAATGTCTTATATTTACATTTGCAAATATGTTTCCTTATATGAACCTATAGAATAGCGAAAACGTTCAATTCTGTATGAACTTTTTCGTGACGTCACAATGATCATAGCACGCGCTTGTCGCTTGGATTATTGTAAACATAAAATCTCGGTAATTTTAACAGTTTTGAACGATTTGTCTTTTTCAAACGTAAATATAAGTAAAAAACAGATTTAACAGCAATGTTAAAAAGTTCACCGGGATATGAAGTTGGTTGGTACGTGATCAAATCTACTGAGAAGCCCTTCGGGCTTCACAGGATTTGATCACGTGACCAACCAACTTCATATCCCGGTGAACTTTTAAAATTGCTGTTTATTTCCTAATTAAACAGTTTCCATAGTTCTGACACATTATTATTATGAGGATTAAAGCATTATATCGTAACGTTGTTCTTAAATAATTATTGCAGCGGAAAATCATCATTGTTTGTAGACATTTGTTGTTTTTTAATAAAGATAAAAATAATGGGTGGGCCTTTATTGTGGGTACAAAAGAGCGACATGCGTGCCAATACATTGATTTGAATTATAGCTCTTTAACATATCATGTAAAAACATTTTTCAGTTAAGTTTATTCAACAGTCACAGTTATGAAACGTCATACAATATGAATTCACGCCAGGTGAACGACAATCGTTTATAATGGAGAAGACCTTGGTCTATTTGCAATTACATTTATGAAATTTTTGCAAAAATTGTGCAGAATTTATGGATATAGTGATAAAGAGAAGAATAATGACGAAATTTTACAGTTATTTTCACATGAATTTTTCAATTTACATTTGATTATTAAAGGTATCAAAAGAATGTATTTTCATTCTAAGCCGCAATTAGCAAAAATTGTAGTCTTGTGAAAGAAAACATGTCTATAGTGAATTCGCTATAGTTAGTATCACAAATTCGTTATACGATTACAACAAATTACGGATATAATGAAGTAAATCCATTGGTCCCTTGGACTTCGCTATAACCGAGTTTTATTGTATATGCAAATATATTAAGTGTAAAATTCGGATATTCATTTTTTGTTAATCTACCGAGAGCCATATGGCACAATATCCTTTGTATGCCCATATAAAGCCAGTGTTGCTCAGGTGAGCGATGTGGCCCCATGGGCCTCTTGTTAATAATTTGTGTCAGTTATTTTTTGCGATAGAAAATAAGACAGTCAAGATATAATTTCTGCGTATTCAATAATTTGCAATATAGAAGTGATCGCGAAAAAAGCGAAAATTAGATCATCGTGAAAATTACTGGATATAGGGTATTGAAAAGTTTGAATGGTGAAAATGATTGCTGACATCATGATCCAGAATGAAAGATCTGCAAAAGTTTTCATACAATCCATTCAAAAAGTTAACGATAACTATTTTATTTTTTTCAAATTGTTCATTCCCTTAATATAATTAATCAATAAAAGAATGAACCTTACATAAAATTTTTACTTTTTCAAGATAGATGTGAACATGTTTTTTTCTGATGCAATATTTAATAAGTAAGTTATGAAGTGCTGTCTCTGTTGTTCAACAGATACCCGAACTTGAACACCAAGTTACTACGGATGGACCAGGTGCGACATCTGTATGACTGTGGTGACCAGTCTTATGAGGACGAGATCCTCGACCACCCCACCAAACGACCCAGAAGTGGTACGATTATTGACACTCATTTCTAATCAGGGCAGGGGGTAGGGTAAAGGAATGGGTGTTTGATCAGATCCTAGACATCCATTAAGGTAGCTCGCGGGTTTACAGCTTGTGAGAAAACCTACCCTGAAAATTTGTCCACGTGATCCATAGGTTTCAGAGCTTTATTTCTAAAATTTATTTGAGATTCGTCTGCGTGGTAATAATGTTATCGTGTTTCAAACACGGTGTCGCTGATAAAATCAAGCAACGCTATTTCAATGAAATATATAGTAAAATGCATATCTTAGTCGGGAAACGCATTTCAAAACTATGCTCCAAACTTTTAAACAATTTAGACGAACTTAAATTTACTCAACACAATAACAGAAGAGATAATTTTGAATTAATTCATTAAAAAAAATCAATATGTGTTCTCGGCCAATTTTTTGCAAAACAACTTTAATGATTTAAAAGATTTCACAAAACCTTTAGTTACATTTTCATTATGACGTTAGCCCGACGTCATCATTTTCTTATGTCTGAGAACCAAAAAATGAAAATGCGTTGATTGACAAGACTAGCTGATTAACACATATTAGAACATGTAAATACTAATAAGACATTATTATGAATGTTATCGAATGCACAAATGCAATTAATGTAAGGTTGTGAAGAGAAGAAAAATGGCTATTTTTCTTTTCATGAAACTCTGAGTCAATCAATGCAAACATAATTACCATACAACTATTGACATAATAAGTTTGTAATCATTTACGAATATTAGCAAAAGCCAAAAGAATTCAAATAGTAAGATCGGTAGTTGAAAATACAGAAGTTATAATTGTAAAAGAAGCGAAGTTAATGCATACGGTTCAATTTATTTACTTGTCTAAACATGATTATAAATGGAAGAGTTCCAACACACACCCATACCTTATAGAACAAAATGTGACAATGTATGTCACGTATTTAAATTTTTAGCACTTGATAATTATAAATGTTTGTATAAACTGCATTTAAGCTTTTTGAAATATTTTTTTTTTGTTTCTAAAGATCATTAGTCATTTAAAAAAAAATGTATGAGTTTGCCATGACGATCAACTCTTTACGTAGAATCCTATTGTGACATCAGCAAACCCGCGAGCTACGTTAAGCAACCCTGTTGTTTTAAAGGAGTGTATAGACAGCTACACTCTGTTGTTTTTTGCTGTATACTTGGCTTATTCATAGTGACTCTATTTTTAAATATCTATGAGTGTATACTTGATCTGTTTTCAGAGCAGTGTATAAACAGCTACACTCTGTTACACTGGTGTATATATCTATGAATGTATACTTGATCTGTTTACAGAGGAGTGTATAAACAGCTACACTCTGTTACACTGGTGTATATATCTATGAGTGTATACTTGATCTGTTTACAGAGGAGTGTATAAACTGCTACACTCTGTTACACTGGTGTATATAAGTATGAGTGTATACTTGATCTGTTACAGAGGAGTGTATAAACAGCTACACTCTGTTACACTGGTGTATATATCTATGAGTGTATACTTGATCTGTTTACAGAGGAGTGTATAGACAGCTACACTCTGTTACACTGGTGTATATATCTATGAGTGTATACTTGATCTGTTTACAGAGGAGTGTATAGACAGCTACACTCTGTTACACTGGTGTCAGCGAGTCCTGAACAACAAGTTCCGTAACGTCCACATCATAGATCTGACCACCTCCTGGAGGAGTGGGCTGGCGCTGTGTGCCTTAATTCACACCTTTAAACCGAGTCTCATGTGAGTGTAGTCAATAATTCACACCTGTAAACCAAGTTTCATGTGAGTGTACTCAATAAATTCACACCTTTTAACCGAGTCTCATGCGAGTGTACTCAATAAATTCACATCTTTAAACTGAGTCTCATGTGAGTGTACTCAATAAATTCACACATTTAAACCAAGTCTCATGTGAGTGTACTCAATTCCATCCTTTAAATTGAGTCTCATGTTAGTGTACTCAATAAATTCACACCTTTAAACCAAGTCTCATGTGAGTGTGTACTCAATACTCAATAATACTCAATAATTCTTACCTTTAAACCGAGTCTCATGTGAGTGTGTACTCAATAATTCACACCTTTAAACCAAGTATCATGTGAGTGTACTCAATAATTCTTACCTTTATACCAAGTCTCATGTGAGTGTGAACTCAATAAATCACACCTTTAAACCAAGTCTCATGTGATTGTACTCCATAAATTCACATCTTTAAATTGAGACTCATGTGAGTGTAATTTATAAATACACACCTTTAAAACTAGTTTCATGTGGGAGTAATTAGTGAGTATAATCTTTGAAATGATTCTGTGAGTATACTCAATAAATCACACCTTTAAACCTAGTCTCATGAGAGTGTACTCGATAATTTTAATCTTTTAACCAAACCTTTCAATCTAGTCTGATGTGAATGTATCCATTAATAAAAACAATAAAACGATACTGTGAGTGCACTCGATAATTCAAAACACTGAGCCTCATTCATGTGACTGTTGTGAGAAAATTTGTCTCTTGATGGTTAACTCTTTGAGCCTTAAGTTATCTTGTGTGTGAGTGAACTTAAAATTCTCACCTTCAAACATAGTCTCATGTGGATATACACAATAGTTCCCATCTAGTTTTTTAAACACTTTTCCATATTTAAAAGATTGATTGTAAATTTTTCCTACCAAAACTTTATAACTTACGGCGCTCTAGGTTTGTTTAATGGACGTGTTGTTGTTTCAGTGATTTCAACTCGCTGTCATCGCTGGACACAGCCAAGAACAGCCAGCTGGCGTTTGATGTGGCTCGCACAGAGCTTGGGATCAGCCCGGTGATGACCGGCCAGGAGATGGCGACCTGCTCTGCCCCCGACAAACTAACCATGGTCAGCTACCTGTCCCAGTTCTACCACAAGTTTCACCGCGAAAGGAACCCCAGCGGTAGGGGCACTGGTAGAGTAACATATAAATGTGGTCTTCTTTACTTCTGATGTCAGGCTTTGTTATGATTTGTTGTGTTTTATTTAGCAGTGGAGTCCCCAGTTCGCAGAGAGAGTCATAAGTCGCCGCTCCACCGATCTCTCCTACAGAAAATACGCAACAGTGCCCGGTTCTCCCGATCAAAAAGAGTAAGTCTTTCATTAGCCTCTAAAACTTAAAAAAATACACCAAAAGGCAATATCCTCCTGATCTAAAAAAAAAGAAGTCTTCATGTGCTTCTGAAAGGTAGTATAAAATTCTGTCAATGTAATAGAGTTATGTATCTGTGTGTGCATCTAAAAATCAGATACTCATGATCTATAAGTCAGAATACGACTTGGGTGTGCTTATAGAACTTGAAAGATGCATCAATCCTAATATTCTCTTAGCTGAAAGAGAAAGTATTTCAGAATATATACACTCCTAAATCAGTTCTAAGGGACTGTTCTGTAAGAAGCTTTTATGACAAAAACTTGAGTATCGGTATTTAGAAATGTTTATTTCAAAGCCATCAAAAAAAAAAAATGGAAGATATCTAGAAATAAGGATAATCATCTGATTCTGTTTTTAGAACTCCAAACATGAAGAAGAGAAGAATGAACACAACACCTCACTCAGTAGAAAGAAGTACAGAGACGACATTAAACAAGTCAGTTTCTCTCTCTCTCTCTCTCTCTCTCTCTCTCTCTCTCTCTCTCTCATCCAAACCTTACCATGTGTGTACAGGTATCTATATATGTACAGTACAAAATTTTGAAATAGTAAAACAAGAATATTTCAATAATAATAGATATGAAACTTACGTCAGCTTTGATTGAACTTTGTTTTTAGCACAATGGCAATGTTCAACTTACCCGCTATAACAAGTTACCAATGGAGGAGATCGCCAACAAATTAACTGTGGACAAGAAAGATGAGATTAATGCCAAACTGAATAGCGACCTTCAGTCGAATGTCAAGGTCAGCCAGATGGCCGAAATTCTAGTGTCAAAGTTCAAACAAGGTTTGGAGCCTCCAGCAAAACAAAAAGTGGTAAGATATGGTTTAGAGATTTTAAGTTAATTTAAATTTTGCACCAATCCAATTTTATGGTGAATAAAAAGCTATAGATTATGCTTCAATTATTGTAATATCCAATTGATAATTTAGTATAATTTATGTTAAACAAAAACTCAAATTTTCAATGAAGAATGTGCACTGTAAATCATCTTAAATTGGCAACGACTTTATTTCAGGATTAACCAGAAATAAACTGGTTCTTTTTTAAATAATCTGGAAAATAAAATACCGAACTCATTTGAGGATTGATTTGCAGCAAGAAATTTTGGCGAGGACAAGGTTCTCTTGAACCTTGCGAAAATATCTCGCAAGCAAATAAAAGTTAATTTACAGTATTTAGGATTGGGTGGTCATTTTGTTGTAGAAAACCACAGGTGTTCTGCTGGCGGCCCAGCCGGAGAGTGAGTTCTGTTACTTCTGCAAGAAGCGAGTGTACATCATGGAGCGGATGAGCGCTGAGAGCGTGTTCTTCCACCGCGGATGTCTCAAGTGTGACTTCTGTGAGTGTGGACTCAGGGTTAACAACTACGCCTGTGATAGACTCCCGGGGGGAGAAGGTAAGATGTCGGGGAGTGGGGCAGAGGAGGGGTCAGAACTGTGATAGACTCCCGGGGGGGAGAAGGTAAGAAGTCGAGGAGTGGGGCGGAGGAGGGGTCAGAACTGTGGTGGGTAGGGGTCAATTACTCCTCAAAGCTATGAAGTAAAAAATCATAGATAGAGTGTTATGAAAGTGAGATTTGGGGGTTGTTAACAGGAATAATTTGGAAACTGTTAATTATAGATCTTAGAGTAAGAATGCAAAATCCAACTCGATGCTTTACAAATGTGTGATATGACAGAGTTTACTTATTATGTGACGTATCACCTATGATCGTTTTTTATCATAATTTGTAAGAGTCCTACTTTGTTGTCATTTACCTATGGTATGTTGAGTTATTTGTTTGTTGTTTTCAGTCAAGTTTTACTGTTTTCGACACTCCAAGCCTGAGATGAGATTGGGCCGTGCCAAGAGGAAGCGAGCCTTCGAAGACGACACGCCCAAAGTGAGTATCCATAGTAATCATAGGGTTACCAACAGCAATCCCAACTAGTCAATGTAAATTTTTAATTGTATTTTGTTTTACTTTTAATTGTATAAAGTTTAATGCCGGACAGCATTTTTAACTGATTACAAAAAGTATAGACAAGTACAGCAAGTTACTGTTCATTAGTACAGGTAAAAACAGTGAAAATATCTTCACATATGTATAAATCAAAAATCTTGCCGAAAGACACTTAGTGTGTGCATTGAATTTTTATGAACAAATTAGATATTTCTTTCAGTGGAAGAGAAATTGTCATTGATTTATTTGACATATTGGATGATATTTTTCTTTAGGAGAATATACCAAAGATTTTGGAGAGTGGAGAAAAACTTCCCAAAAAAGAAACTTCTGGAGATTCCCCTAAAAAGATCCCAGGTAAGAATGATCTCCCATGTATGAAGGGAGGCAACACCTGCCTGGTTCATCAATTGATTATGTACATTATATGTTATACATGTAATAGCTTAAATTCTACATCAGAAATTCCTTAGTATGACTTTCAAAAGATTATGTTTTAAAAGAACCAAAAATGTTTTAGAGGATTTTTTTTTCTTAATTAACAAAAAACCTGATCCATAAAAAAATTGAAGATGCTTTTTTAGGGTCTAGCCTTTAGAAAGTGTTACAACACATATAGTTATCATGGTACACTATATGCATGTATTCTATGCACTAAGGCTAAGTACATGAAACAGAGTGTTTAGGAAAGTTAAAAATTAACCGTTACTACCGTATTTTTCGGAATTTAGGTCGATACTTTTTTTCTCTGGGACGTGGACCTCGCCCTATTCATCGCTTCGCCCTATTTATGTTTTTTTTTTTAATTTGATGTGAAATTTTGCAAAAATTCATTCAAACCTCCAATAAAATTATGAGAGTTCACTATAATACCGCTTGGATTCTGTTTAAAAATCGTATGAATTTTTATAAATATTTTGTAGTAACTTATCAAAACAAATTAAATGTGAATAAATTT
>WFKH01011925.1:6808994-6825932 GCA_016163765.1 Magallana hongkongensis | reverse complement strand
TCGTAGATATTTTTTATTTCGTGTTGAAGGAGAATGCCGTTTTTCCATTATCTAGATAATAAGTAGTTTGAAAGTAATATTAGGTTTCCCTCAAATTTTTATTTTTACTAATCGCCTGTGCAATTGTGAAGAAATTTCAAGGAGAAGAAATTACATAGAAATGAGTGTGTTTTTAACTCTTAACAGGATTTTATTTACTGCATGAAGCAACCGGTTTAAATCATAACTTAAAGGTAAATGTTGTTGCCGGTAACTGAGTTAGTTCCCTTTGGTAATGAGTCATGTGACCAAGAGTTAAACTCTATGATTCAAACACACTGCCATATTCAGCTCAGCTAAGATCTGATTTATGAATTAAAAGGATACATTTTTAACATTTTTTTATTATTGTACTTAAAAATTTGAAAAAGAAGATTTTAGAGATGGACAAGTTCCTTGGTTTATTTAATTAGTACACTGTATCTATATCAGGACGATGGGCCGCAGTGGTAAAGATTTTATTTCTTCCTTTATGAGACCCAAAATTCAACTCTAGAATCTGTTTATGTATGCCTAATGGAGTCTGATCATGCATGATGTATTTAGCTTAATCTTGAGAGAGAGAGAGAGAGAGAGAGAGAGAGAGAGAGAGAGAGAAAGAGAGGAGAGAGAGAGAGTTGTTTAGATTAAAAAAAATCATTTTTCTCTAAGGTGTGTCATGATCTTGCGTGTTTAGTTTTTCTATAACTGATAAAACAGAAAATGAAGAAACTTTTTTTTTATAATACTTGTTAAATCATTAAAGAATATGTCCATATTGATCATGCTGTGTGTGTGTGTGTGTGGTTCCTGTGCATTATGTAATGAGCGTTTTTCTTTGTCCTCCGGCAGTGACGTGTTTCTCCTGGGGTATGATATGTCTGCTGTAGTGCTGTGTATTCTATAATCAGATTCTGTCCATACACTACTGTCTGGTCTGTAAAGACTGTGGACTTGGGGAACCATTCAATCATTTGTACCCTCATCCATTCAATCATTTGTACCCTCATCCATTCATTCACCTCTACTTTGTATTGGTATAGACGTTGCTAGCCACACTCGTCATGCTCTGTAAATTCATTGATTTTTGTTTTGGGAGGTGATTATACATGTACATATTAAACTATTTTTATTACCTTCCAAATGGCAAAAGTTAACCCCACAAAAATGAATGGTTTTATGGTGTAATTAAATTCCATTTTTATTATCGAATTCAGTAAATTAACTAACAGTTTATTAACACAAAGTTTATTATTTTCTATATTTTGTATACAGTGTATCTGATATTAATAAGTACTATTATATTGTATGATGTATACATGTAAGTTATAAATACAGCATCACTGTAGTTTGATATTGATTGGATATCTGTGATCAATAGTTACATTGAAATGAAAGCTTTCAATATAATTAGGATTTATTAGAATAGTAGAGCTACTGTAGCTGTAAGATGTTCAGGTAGTATGGTTTTGTTTATAGCTAAGAAGCTATTTGCTATGTATGCTAAGACTGAAGTCACTGTGCATACATACATGTACTCATCTCATGGCCTATTTGCCAGTAGACCAAAATGACAGAGATTCGAACTCAACTCAATCTAATACATGTGATATCTCGAGACCTGAGCATGTGCATCTCAATCTAATCTTGTGGAATTAAATAGAGATTTTGTTTGTTGTGTTGAGAATGATGTTTAATAGCAACAACTAAGACAATTTTATAGTGCAGACTACTGATCAGAATCGTAAATAATGTAAAAGTAGTAATCTTAAACATTTACATTTTGTTACCATAATAGCTTTGTTCTGAATAATAAGTATATAGCAGCTTAAATTTAATTTTAAGATTTATTTTGTTCTGAAAATTTAGAACTATACTGCCTTCTGTGGATGAATATGAAGATTTTAAAACTTGCTAAGTACATGTAGTATGGCAGTTAACTTTTAATGGGGACAGCAAGTTAATATTGTTGCTATGGTAACACAGGTCCAGCGATGATGAAGAGTTACAGGAAGCAGTCGAGTCAACATACGGACACAACGTGAGCAAAGACCTGACGCTGGAGGAAGCCCTGGTTGTCGTGGAGACACTCAAACGCAGGTCCTACGAAAATCTGATCGAGGCCGTGGAACAAGAGGGGCAGGGATCCAATGAAGACACAGGTGTGTAGTATATGTGAGCAAGTCTATGTGGGTGGGGGGAATGTTGATTGGGGGTATATGTAGAAGTAAAACATGTAAATTGAATAGATATTAAGCTTTTTTATGTAAATATAAATGGAGTTGAACATTGGGTTTTTTTCTAGAGAAATCTAACATAATTTGTATTCCAGACACGGAGTTTGAGGCCTCTGAAGGGAATTCCGATCTAGAAGATATGGAGTATGAGGACTCCTCTCCAGATAAGCCAGTCAATGATTTCAACCCCGAGGAGAACTTGGTACAAAACACCAGCCCCCAGAGGAGGGCCCGGGCCGACTTCTTCACCTCACCCCCAGAGCCGGTCAGACTCGACCCATGGAAGATGTTCGAGAAAACTCCAGAGAGGGAGGTGAGGAAGGACAAAGGCCAGAAAGAGGAGGCCATAGCTAAAGAGGAGGAAGAAGAGGAGGAGGAGGTTCAAGAAGAGGTGGGGGGCTTCCCAAGGGGTTTCCAGTTCTTGATGATAAAATAAGATAATCTGAAATTTTGAAATTGTTGACTCTAATATTAATGGGTGATGTAAAATGCAATAATTTCCTTTTTCTTATGTTTTTATGTTGGTGACTAATCACGAAGTAATTTATATTTAATTTTTACATGGGCTTATTATTAAATGCATATACTGATTGATTTTTACAATGCAGGAATTAAATGAGTATGAAAGAGACGGTCAAGAGGAAGAGGTTGAGGATCTTGAAGTGGGTAGATATGTGGAAGATGAAGAAGGCAGTGATGAAATCAGAGATGATGACGAGAACGGTGAGGAAGAAGACATTGCTGAAGAAGACGATGAAGAAGGGGAAGATGAAGTTGAAGAAGAGGATGATGATAAAACGGCCATGAGTCGACAGATGCAGATGATTCTGGAGGACATGGATCAGAAGTCGTCAGTCAGTGACGTAGGCGATGTGTTACGCTCCTCTGTCAGTGACATGGGAGAAGTGAGGTCCATTGTCAGCGATGCAGATCAGTCCGCAGACGAAGAAGATGAGGAGGTGTTCCCAGGGAGAGATACCAAGCAGGCCGTGCTAGACAGCGTCAAAAACATGTCCTCTTCAAACTCAAACTCCAGCCCCTCCACAAAAGAGGTGAGTTATACAGTAAAACTCGGTTATAGCAAAGTCCTAGGGACCAATGGATTTACTTTGTTATATCCGTTATTCGTTACATCCGCATCACAAATTTGTAATAATAACTATAGGGAATTCACTATATAAATGTTTTCTTTCACCAGACTACAATTTTTGCCAATTGAGGCATAGAATGAAAATACAAATTTTTAAAACTTTTAATAATCGGATTGTAAATTAAAGAATTTATTTGAAAATAAATTCATTCAATTTATTATGTTAAATGGTAGTGCAAACTTTTTAAACTGTAAAGAAATTCATTAAAAAAGTGTTAAATTTCGTCAGAATTCACCTCTACGGCACTCAAAATCAGTTTGCTGTATCTGTAAATTTGTTATATTCGAATTCATTATGACCATCAAATTTTGCAAAGATTTGTTAAGAATTTTATTGGGGACTCAAAAAAACTTTGCCATATCCGAGACTCACTATATCTGTGTTTGTTCTAAACGAGTTTTACTGTAATCCATTCTGATGATATCACATACATGTATTTCTGTGAGTTGACTTGTTTCTGGATTGATAATAACCTTAGAAAATTTGGCAATAATTTAATCACCACAGTGACTGTAGATTAAGTGATGTAATGTCAATGAATTTGTGGATAATTCATTCACCACTGTAGATTTAATGATATGTCCAGTGAATTTGTTTTAGTTTATTATTGCTTTATTTTACATGGCTGATTTTGATTCTAAAAAAGTTAAAATAATTCTGATGTGTAAAAACCAGGTGACCATGGATTAAGATCTAATTCACTCTTTCAGAAAGGTGTTTCACATGCAAGTCTTAACCCCTTTGTTGAAGTTTCAAAGGAGAATCAATATTTGATTCAATGTATTTTCAGGCTGTTTTGGAAAGTGTCAAAAATATGGGGGATCATAACATGCAGGAACCAAGTGATTTCCTGGAGGTGGACGATCGATTCATAACTAAAGGAAGAGGAAGTGCTCGCAAGAAAAGACGGGTGCAGCATAGAAATTCATTTGGATCTGACTCCAGTTTCACTATATCTACCCCGAGTGACTCGTTACGGTCATCCATTAGTTCATTAGCCGCGGATATTGAAGTCGTAGAAAATGACCTTGAATCTCCGGACAAGGACATGATCAGAGACTACTGCCTCACTCTGAGTCATGCTCTCGGAGAAAGTTTTGACGATGACGACGAAAATCACGGTGACGTTCCCCAGAATTACGAGGATAGTCCGCGGACGATTGGCACTGATGATGCATGTCAGCAAGAAAACCTGGACAATACGCTAATCGAGGATGATGCAGACATGAAATCTGAGGGCAGGAAAAGCAGCATGTATGAAACTCCAGATGTGAGTGCCGGAGATGAACGATACTTCTCAATCAGTGACCATGACTTCAGTAACAGGTCGAATACAACAAGTGCAATATCCAATGTGGGCGTTAGTGAAACTTCCAGTTGTGATGCTAGAACGAGTAGTTCAGACAACAAGGTGTCCAATGTCTCCACTCCGTCTTCCATATCTGATAATCAAGAACTAACTGATAAAAATAGTAATGTAGTGACTAGTGAACCTCGGGGCTCACTCGGGGGGAAACTTAACAGTGACGGTACCCCTTGGAGGCCTCTTCCTCCCCTACCAGTCCTCGCCAGCACTTCTAACTTTGAGAAGAGTGCCAGCGAGAAATCTAAGGTTGTAAAAAAAGAGAAATCCTCAGAAAAGACTGAGGGAAGCAGAAAGCTTCCTGACATTTCAAACTTAAAAAGCAACGTAAACCAGCGTGAGTTTCAGAGTAACTTTATGAGGCAGCATCTTGGATCGCCTCGATCTGAGCAGAAGGAGATGGCTGGTGGTGACAACTCCAGCGGTAGTGGAAGTGGTGGTGGTGGTGATGAGACAGGAAAAAAGACAAGGATATCTGTGGACCATGCCAAACTGAAGTCTATGAGTAGCCTGGAGGACAGTTCTAGTCAGGGGGAGGAGAAATCCAAGAAGAAAATCACAGTGGATGTACAGCTAAAGGAACAGCTCAAGATGGAGCCACCAAGTGCCAAACCAGGGGTAATAGGAAAGGGGAATTTCATCGATGAAATCCCGTTTGCAGACGACAGTGACGAAGAACCAGTTCAAGAGAAGTTTTACACCCCAGCCACCAGTAAGAAGAAGGAGGCAGTAAAAGTGGAGGGAGTTGGGAAGGAGGTCAGAAAGAGGCTACTTCCCCTGCCTCCACAAGAGACTGTGCAGAAGATGCCCAGTGCAGATAACATCAGAGAGATGAAGAAAGTGGAGATGGAGAGTGCGCGGGAGAAAGCCAGACAGAGAGCCAGGATGAAGAGTGACGAGGAGCTCGGGATCAGAAGTGTGGAGTACACACCCAAAGTGAAGGGACTGTTTAAGCGCAGCACCTCCAATACACCGAGTACCAGTGATTTTATATCGGACAGTGATGATCCCAGCAAGGTGCTTCACTCCACCCCTGTCGATAAAACGGAGGTTCCAAAACTGCATATCAAGTCCAGTGGGAAGACCAAGAAGATTAAGAAAAAGATGATGGACTTGGACCTGACTCTGTCTGAGAGGTCTGATGGTGATACCAGCAAGGAGAAGGCCAAGAAGAAGAGGTCACTGCTACAGATTCTGAAACCTGGGAAAGACAAGTCACCCAAAGATCTGAAGGACAAGAGGTCTTCCTCCAATGACACTCTGGAGGAGAAGTCGCCAAAGAAGAAAAAGAAGACTCCTAAGTCCGACAAAAAGAAGAAAAAGACAACGTCTGATTCAGCACTAGAACACCTGGACAAGGATCTGAGTGAGCTGAATCTGGTTGGAATCAAGGAGAGGTTCAGCAGCGAGAAGAGACCCACCCCCCACAGGAGGCACGCTGTTCGCAAGACATTGCCCCCCAAGGCTGACTGTAAGTATCTAAACTTTATTAAGTAGTAAGTTCTACTATGTCACAAAATGCTGATTGTAAGTATGTCTCCCCCCCCCCCCCCCCCCCCCCAAAAAAAAAATTAATTAAAATTCTGGGTAATAAGTTTGTTTATCTGTGTCCTTAAAGACTGACTTAAGGGTCCTTGACATGTGACTTTTACTTTTTATGACAGTACATTACAACATGTCGATTTCAACCCAATGTGAAAACATTTATATCGGCTAATTTGGTTGTCTACCTCTGTAATGCAATGGGTGTAGCTTTGGACAACTGACCTGCAGGTCCCAAGTTTGAATACAGCAGGGGCCTTTGTTTTTTACCTCAAAATTGATTTCTTTTATGTCATTTTCAAGTAAAACATATGCTAGAATTCCCTACCTCCAAGTTAGAAGGTTGGGCTTGTATGCTACACTCTTCTCAAAGATGTGGAGGACCTTTTAAATAGATTAAACTCTGCCCATAATGTAAAGAAGAAATTTTCAAAACTGTGATCCAAAGGAGGATATATTAGTTGAAATTGAATAAAAGGCATAGTCAATGTTGTCAAAGAATGTACAGATTTCTATAGAAGGAAATTTTATGAATGATGACTGTACTACCATAACAATGGATATAGATGTTGGAATTTCTATTAAGATCTGTGACTTTATTGCAGTGGATGAGTTCTCCGACTCAGATGACAGTAAAATGGAAACACTGAAGAGATCTAAGGTAAGGCGAACAATATCCACCATCTGTAACCCCCCCTGTAAATGAACATACATATTATCAAATAGATATTGGCTATGCTGCCAACACAACAATGTCTTCTATTAGTGAACTCTAATGATCAATGATCAACCAGTGTCAGTTTTGTATCACAAATGTTTATTTGTTTCTTAAATTCCATAAAATGTTTACGTATTCTTTAGCATAACTCTATTGAAAGTATTTAAGTGCTTTTCATCCTTTTGATTTGAAGGATCGTCGTACAATGTCAGAGGATGAGTTAAATTACCGCATTGCTAGGCGTGTGCAGTCAGCAGCCAGGAAACACATGAAGCAGCAGGAACAGAAACGTCTGCGCAAGGCGCAGGAAATCCAGCGACAACTGGAGGAGGTGGACGTCAAACAGAAAGAGCTGGAGGAGAGGGGGGTCATTGTGGAGCGTGCCCTCAGAGGGGAGGGGCCAGGTAATGAAGGGGGGGGGTCAGGTAATGGGGGGGGGTCGGTTAATGGAGGGGGGGGGGGGAGGTAATGAAAATGGAGGGGCCATGTAATATGGGTATGTACCTAGTAATAGAGATGAGGGGACAAGGTAATAGAGGGGAGGGTCCAGATAACAAAAGAAAGGGGCTAGTTAAATAGGGGGAGTTGCCAGTGTGTACAGGTCACAAATGAGAGGGGCCAGGTAAACTGGAAGAAATGACTAAGTAACAGAATATGGGGAGGGTCAAGTAAACAGTTAAAGAGGAGGGGTCATATAACATAGGGGAAGGGCTAGATTAAAAATTGGGAAGACCAGGTAAATGAAGGAAGTGGTAAAGACTAAGGTGAGGGGCCAAGAACAGTGAGAGTGACTAACGGAAGAGGCCAAGAACAGTGGTAGGGACTAAGGGGAGGGGGCCAAGAACAGTGGGAGGGACTAAGGGGAGGGGCCAAGAACAGTGGGAGGGACTAAGGGGAGGGACCAAGAACAGTGGGTGGGGCAAGTTTACTGGCCAACATTTTTACAAACTCTTAAGTAGTTTTTAGTTAAATTTGACCATTGATAGGATTGAACATTGATTTTAAGTTAAATGTACAGCAACAACTTGCAACTTCTTGTTTTAAGATTAACATTCATGAAGGGTTATTTGCCCTTATAGGTAGTTGAATATCAAGAGAGGGTTTTAATATATTTGTTGATCGCTTCTTTCAACAGATGCTGGGCGAGAAGAGGCGGAATTGATGCAGGAATGGTTTACTCTTGTGTACGAGAAAAATGCTCTTGTCAGATACGAGTCGGAACTCATGGTCAAGTAAGTCTTACTTAGTCAAGTTGTCACAAGTCAAATTCTTGTAATCTTTGTGTCTTAACTATCATCAAATTTGTCACAAGTCAAATTCCAGTTTAAAGTCTGTGTACGAGATAAGTTCTCTTATCAGATATGAATCCAAAATCATTGTCAGGTATGAAGCAAGTCTTAACTTAAGTCAGATTTGTCTCAAGTTATATTTTTGTTTGTGTTTGTGTCAAGTCTTTCCCGTGCTCTAGTCAGTAACAAACTAAGGTCATGTCTAAGCTTTAAGCCTATATCCAGTGTATTTCACTCTGAAATTTGTATTGTGATATCTTTCATACATTCAAGTTTTTATCAATTTTGAATACTGTGCTCAATTTTGAAGAAATATTAAAAGTTTGGGTAAAGATATCGAATACAAAAGTTTTATGAGGTGTACTTTTACTTTACATTAAACATCATGATGATTTCAAATGGGATTTATTTTGCAAAAATATAAGTTTAATGACATTTCTTCAGTTTTCCCAACTAATTGTCATTAGTTTCAATTTTATATTGTATTTGTGGAATCATTAGTATATGTATGTGAACACATCATGTACATGATGTATACCATTACCATTTTCATGTTTTTGAGAGTTGTAGGCAATTTATGTACAAAAAAGACCAGGGTGACAGTGTGCTTTAGCATTCACATGTAAGGTATAATAAGTCAGGTGATAAAATTCACATGAGGTTTATCTTGCAATGACACCTGTATTCATCCAGTTATACCAATACTTTGGTTTCTGAGTTCTTTGTAGATTTTTTAAATAAATTGATTACTGATTTTTTCATACATATCTTAGTTATTCATTATTTTGAATAATTTACTGAATTATTCATATAAGTATAATTTAGTAATAACAAGCTCTATCAGTTATTTGTATAATTTAGTAATATAAGTACTTGGATTACTTGGCACTCAAATCATGTATAATTTAGTAATATCAGTTATTTGTATATTGCTCTTCATTCATGTATGTCACAGTTATATCAGTACTTTGATTATCTGGCTCTTCATGTATTTCACAGTTATATCAGTACTTTGATTACTGGGCTCTTCATGTATGTCACAGTTATATCAGTACTTTGATTACCAGGTGCTTTTCTTTTATGTATGTCACATTTATATCAGTACTTTGATTACTGGGTCTTCATTAATTTCACAGTTATATCAGTACTTTGATTACTGGGTGCTATTCTTTCACGATGTCACTGAATATATTTATCAGTATTTATATCAGTACTTTGATAACTGGGCCTTCATTTATTTCACAGTTATATCAGTACTTTGATTACAAGGTCTCTTAATTCATGTACGTCACAGTTATATCAGTGCTTTGATTACTGGGCTTTTCATTTATGTATTGTCACAATTATATCAGTACTTTGATTACTGGGCTCTTCATTCATATATGTCACAGTTATATCAGTACTTTGATTACTGGACTCTTCATTCATGTCTGTCACAGTTATATCAGTACTTTGATTACTGGGCTTTTCAGTTATGTATTGTCACAGTTATATCAGTACTTTGATTACCGGGCTCTTCATGTATGTCACAGTTATATCAGTACTTTGATTACTGGGCTTTTCATGTATGTCACTGTTATATCAGTACTTTGATTACTGGGCTCTTCATTCATGTATGTCACAGTTATATCAGTTCTTAAATAACTGGATACTTTTCTTTCATGAATGTCAGTTATATCAGTACTTTGATTACTGGGCTCTTCATTTATCTATGTCACTGTTATATCAGTACTTTGATTATAGATTTCTTTCTTCATTATCAATAACTTGGTCACTAAGATTTTCATTTGTGTTTCACTTATATTAGTAATTTGAATGATTTGGACTTTATGTTTCAAATAAAGTAAACATATGATTAATAATTTTCTTATTAGTCAGTATTTAGAATATTGAGTTCCCTATTTTTGTTCCAGTTATATTTGTACTTAGTAAATTACTGAATTCACTTGTTTTAAGGAAGCTTGGTGGTCAACAAATTAACCATCAGATCTACCTTAAACTTCAGATATGTATGGTTTACCTATAAACTATTATTTAGTGAAGAAAAAATCCAAAAATTTACATTTAAATTTGGGTATTTTCATATATTTTTATATATAGCTCTTCTTCTAAAGGACAATACAGTCCAAAAACTGCCATGACCATCGAGCTCTTTTAAATATTATAGAAGTTTGTTCACTAAGTTGTATATTTATGTTTCAGTTATATCTTTGATTTGATTACTGAGTTCTTTGTTCCTGTTGCAGTGCCCAGTACATGGAGCTTGAAGACAGACATGGCCGGCTGGAACAAGAGCTGAGAGAGAAGATGTCGATAGACAGTAAGTGCCAGACTCATTGTTCTAGTTCTAGTTCATATCCGACCAGGAGGCCCTATAGGACCTTAACATGTCAATTACCCAGCCAGGAGGCCTTATAGGACCTTAACATGTCAATTACCCTGCCACGAGGCCCTATAGGACCTTAACATATATGTATATCATTTACCCATCTATTAGTTCCTTAGTTCCTATAGAGCCTTAACATGTCAACAAGGTCCCAGTATAGGGCCTTTACATAACATGTTTTAACCAACTGTTAAACCTTATAGGGCCCCTAACATGTCAAGTTTATCTAAAGCAAGTTCTGATTTAAAAGAGTGAGGTGCAATGTCTATAAATATCTGCCTTCAAATTGCATCTTTTGTTGGATCATGTTTATGAGAAATATACATTAAAAATTTAAAAAAAACTAACGATACTGGTTTTTACACCAGTTTTCAGTATTTGTTAGTTGATATTATTTATAAGGAGAAAAATGCAGAAGAAAACTTGTTAATTTTTTTTATGTATATTGTGAATTTATTGTGAAAAAAATTCATAACAGGGTCAAATCCTGGGAGAAATTGCACCAAATTCTTTATGGCATAATAAAGATTGCAGATTTTGAATAAGCTTGCATTTGACTATCTTGCAAGTTTGAATGTTTAACAACAATGTTGCATTATGTAGTACAATGCTTCTTGAATAGTTGTTGAATGTGCTTTTTATGAATAAGAATGACCTTGACCCACATTGGTATGACATTGACCTACATTTTGCTGCTTCAGATGATGGTGAGGAGGAGATGTGTCTGTCAGAACTCCTCAAAACTTATTGCAATACCCATGGTATATCGTTATCTCTTATCCTTTGGCTGGTGAAATCCTTTAATCCGAAATTACCCCATTTCCAATCACAGCTAAAACTATCAATATCTTAACCCTGAAATCACTTCCTGCAATTGATAATGTATTGCATTTTTTGCTCCCATAAAGCTTTGTTTGTTATTCTCGGATTGAGTTTTGAATAAATAATGGACCAAATCAGAAGATGAACCATTGAAATAGAAAAGCTAAAATCAAACTCAACTATGGTAGAACTAAAAAAAATTAATGTACATTAACTAGATTCCTTAAATTTGTCAAAAATAAAGTTTGATCTTTTTAACCTTGACCTTAAACAGCCTTTGATTATTAATACAAGGTTAGTTGTTTTAGAAAGGCTGACAACTAAACACAGTCTAGTATTCTTTTATGTGCTGTGACAGAAGAAAAAGTAGTATAACTTTTATGATGTTCTGCAGATGCTCTGACTCTAAGTGGGCAACTGAAGGACTTGACTCAACTGCTCAGAACTAGTTCAGCACAGGGTATCATACATAGTGATCAATTCTGTTGTGGCTTTAGGTGCTGGCTATTCTTGTCATGGAATTATAGTTCTGCTAAATTTTACTCTAAAAATATTATTACAAATATTTTATTTCTTTCATGTATGTCTGAGCACTGAAAGATCACTAGGTGTTTTATCACTCATAGGCACTCAGTAAAAATTTAAAATTTAAATATCTTCAAAACTGTATTGTTTAATTTTATGAATAAGTTTTACTTTTGTAAATACCAAAGGTATATTTGATAATGTATAAATTAATGATAATAAAAGCTATTCTAATGTTAACATATTGAACAGTTAAAATGAATGCTTTCATTAAAAAAAATCATTGAGTTCCAAATGACAAAATATCTGTGCTTGGTTTTACTTTACAGAACTGCATTATTTTTCACTTTTTCTGGAGGAATTGCTTTGTGTAGATTTGTGGCTTGTTAAAGTTCATTTATACATATAAAAATACATAAAGTGATTAGGATATCAAAATCAATCAAAATATTTTTCACAGTAAATCAATCACAATCCACTCATTGCAAGCAACAACATTTAAAAGGTCTTCATTTATGTAAAGTTAAAAAAAAATCATTGGTTTATTTAATTATGAATACTTCATGAACCAAGTTAAACATTCTTATATAATTCACCAATTTCCATAGTGTTAAACTTAGATATTGGTAAGTAAATTTTTCTGATATCTAGCTCTAACTCGAAATTCAATGAGATCAATATTAAATATATTAATTTCCTGTGACTTGTATGAGCATGGTGCTTTCTCTGAGTTTTTTCTTTTTACCCTCTTATAATAATGCTGTTTATTTGTTTTTAAGCTTATTTTATTTGAATGGTAGACTCTTGGCATGTTTTGATTAACTCCCATTGTAACTAAAACTTTGTCAGATTCGGAGAAAACTCCGACACAGGCAGCAGAAGAAAAACGAATTCTCGACGAACTACTGGAGGTTGTCGAGGAACGAGACAAGTTAGTGGCTATGTTAGAGGAGGAAAGGGTCAGGTAAGGTGAACGGTCATAGGGGTCAAATAACATCAAAGGTCAAATACAGGATATTTTCTTTCTATTTTAATTAGTTTGCATTGTGTGATTATTTTTGTTGGAGAATACTTTTATATGTTGTTCTGATAGACTTCTGTATTAATGTATATTGGTTTAGTTACATACAAGTGCAGCTAGAATAAACAAGCTATGGAAGAAGTAAATGGATCCCGCATTGAACTTGTTAAATTTGTTAATCATTTTGAAGAAAACATTTAAAAATTTCATTTTATTATTGCATGCTGCAATAATGTCAACATCATATGAAATTAATTGAAAAAAAAATGGTTATGTGATTTTGGCTCATTGCAATACTGATAATTATCTATTCCATTTACTTATGCAAACTTAATAAAATTCAATAAAATATTTCCCATATAATATGCTTATGAGCTTGTTGGTTTTTTTTAATGCTGTAGTCATGCTAAAATAGAGGTTTTATTCTGCATTTGATTTTAGATTACTTGTATTGGTTATGAATTTGTGGTAAATTACCCTGTTTGATTCTTTCAGAGAGCGAGAAGAAGACCGAGACTTAGAAGCCATCATGAACGCCAAAGGTTACAGCCTTGCTCCTACTGACTATGCTCAGAAAATCAAGTTGTCCTCCCAAAACTTCCCCCTCTCATGCTAGTCAACAGTGAAACAGACAAATTCTTCAATCATTTTTAGCAAAGCTGATGTTGTGTCACACCACATTATTGTTTTTACTGCGATATTAGTTATTTGACATATGACCTGGGATTTCGTAATCCCTGATTGGTTGTTTACCTGTCACATGGTTTCAGTTTAACAGGGTTAGACTTGTCCTCTTACTTTTTGATGTTGAACATCCACTTGTTCTTGGTGAACAAATCAGTGGGTTATCTATAAAAGCAATCTTGTTTATGTACCAGTGTCCTCTAGGAGGACTCAGACTGATTGGTGTATATTCCATGGTCTATTTCATCAATTATGTGTATCTGTCATGACAGGGTCACAACAAAGATAGCTTGTTGTGATGAATAGTCAATTATTTCAGCACACAACTTGCTTTGGAAAAGCAGCACTAATTTTCTGAAGGCTTTATCTTTGTACATATATCTGTATTACATATAGTAGTTGTCTATCTTCAGAAAAAATCATTTTGCCAAGTCAAGAATTAATCTGAGAAAACAACTTCCACTTTATAATGAAATTATAGCCCATTGTTCAAAAGTTCACAAATCTATATATCAAATTTTGGTTGGACTATATTGTAGTGTGACTTTTTTTGTTAATTAACTTTTTATTCGATAGGTATGTGTGCAATGTTATTGTATATCTCTATAGCACAACAAACTGTTCCTATATCAAGTCATACGCATTCTCTAGTGAGCTGTTACAATTCAGGGGAACGATCTGTTATACATTGTGTAAAATGAAACTTTTTCTTTCAATGCAAATTTTGTGATTGGTATAAGTTATATGAAAATATTTGATTATTTGAATATTTATTTATGGTTTTAAATTATTAGTTTGTGTTTAGTTGTATATTAAACTTTGACAAAAGTTGATAATTTATATTTTTACATTTGATGATGTCTGTATGAAGCCAATACATGTAGCAAACTGCTCTGATGAAGGCCTTGTAAGAACAATCAAACTTTTATATTGCTGTTTCTGTAGTTTTCTGTTACCATGGTGATGGAGTAGGCCAGTTGTACAGCATGTAGACAGGAAAAGGAAGATGAATCTCCCATGCGGTTCTAGTCAGAGGGTCCTAGTTCAAATCTAATCAACCTATTTTTTTCTTCCCTACAGTCACAATATTTTGGGTTTTATCAGAAAAAATCTAGCAGAAAACTGTGATGTACATTTATGATGTAATAGTTTGTACTGTGAATTATTCTATTAAGAATCAGTTGTTGATCATTTTGAATCATTAATTTTATTTCCAGATGAAGTAGAATTAATCAAGATCAAGGAATTATATACACAGAGCTTTGCATTGTGACCTGTGAATATTCCAGTGTCTGTGAGTGACATTGTCCACGGTTCTTATTTTTTGTCCCTCAAAGTGAGTCACTGTGGTTTAAAACTCTTGCTTGTCAAATTTTGTTTTTGAAAGGAGAGCAGCTTGTTTCTATGCCACACATCTGAAAAAAGTTTTAGGTTTTGTTATTTTCTTATGAGAATATTTCAATAAAATTTTTCTATTCACATATTCCTAATGAAGCTTGCAAACCCCTTTGTATCTACCACATATTTTAATACACTTAAACACAATATATACTGCACTTCTGTCTTTGCTCACATTTTCAAAGACGTGACTATGTTCACAGACCCACCACGTTTTAGAATCAAATATCATTATACGTATAAATGATTTACTTGTGATATCACAGCATTAAGAGTTGTTCTCCAATACTTTACCAAGTACAGTGCTTGCTACTTTAGGTGCTATTTTTCATTCTTTCTCATGACATCCATACGTGTGAGGTTGTACATTTTATCCCAGAAACCAGAGACGAACATGTTTTTATTTAACATATAAATACATTAAAGATCAAACTATTAATCTCTTTATCTACGATAGATATTAGTGGGTCATATAAAAAAGACGTATTGATTTACAAATAGGTAAGATTCACTCTGTTAGTTCAATCACATCCTTGATTTCAGATGATCAAATCAGCAAAAAAATTAAGTTCAGAGGGTCGTTGTTTATCTAAGATTTCCCGATATTAGTGTGAAATTGTTACTGCTACATGTAAGAACTTTGATATTATTGTGTGTGTTTGTGTGTGTGTGTGACTGACTGAGACTTATAATAAATGTATACATGTTCAATAACGATATCTTGATGATCGATATGATTTTTGTTTCATTTTTTTATGATATCATATCTTTGGATCTCACGTATATAAAATCAACTTAAGTTATGACTTATTATGTAATAATAACTTTTAATTTAGATCAATATTTGTAATTTTTTTAGGATATGGTTAAGGGCTTTAATTCTGTATTTTTTCTGAAGAGGGATTATAGATAATCATTTCATTTGTGCAAGTAGAATATATATACTTGTGGTACACTTTTTAAGTGTAGTTTTGGGAAATAGATGATTTTTTCTTTCTGTTGATAAAACATGAAAACGATGATTTTTTTTATTAATGTATTGCTTTTTTTGGTTCAACAAATACAAATTCATATATCTTATCATTATATAGCAAAGGAAATATTTGTGTTGTATTTTTACGTTTTTAACAGTAATGGTAGGTTGTTAAGGGTAAGAATAAGCAGTCGTTTTGTTAATTTATTGAAATCCAGTACCCAGCAGTATATATTCTCTACCACCATTTTGTTATTGTTGTGTTTCGTTAATTAGGTCACCCCGGCTTCGCTCTCTCTCTCTCTATATATATTTGATTTATGCAGCCCTTAGACAGACTACATGTTGATTGTGCTGGTTAGTGATTTTGTGAATGCAATGTATTGAGCAGAGAGAAATAAATGCTGATTGCTATACAGTTTATTTGGTTTGTTTCCTGTTTTAACGATACTCCATCTTCCCGACTTTGGATTCATATAATATTTGGCTGTTCATGCTTTGTTCAGTTTATCTCTTATTAAATCGTATGTAAATACTGACTCCCTCCCCCTTCCGGAATCATGATTTAAACAAAGTAAATGTATCTACCCTACCTGAGGATGCTTCAGTCAAAGATACAGCTTTTCTGGCCAAATGATTTTTGAGAAATCTTTAAAGACCTTTTTCTAGTTATTTCCCCCATTGTGACTCCATCCGTGCTTCCAGGCAAGTTTCAACTTTTCTGGACAGACGGTTGAGAAGATTTTCAAAAAATGCCAACAAATTTTCAATATTTAAAAATTATCTCCAATTTAAGGAGGGTTTGGCCCTA
>WFKH01011925.1:6739875-6766770 GCA_016163765.1 Magallana hongkongensis | reverse complement strand
TAGAGTGGTTTTCCTTCGTCATCATACTGAATGCTTTGTTTCTCTGTAGAGCCAGAGTAACACACAACTTTTGATTGTTTCCAATCATCACTGTCCATGACAACCAGGAGGTCACCAGAGCAGGTACTACATACATTGTGAGGTTTCCACCCCTGTAGTCTGATCACTGTCTGTATCTGTGTATTATTCACTATGTTCACAGTTCTATCATTGTAATCAGTATAAACTAGATCCCCACTCCTTGTCATTGCTATATCCCATGGTTTGTTCCCTGACTTTGTTTGGATTGACTTTACTAGTTCCCCCCGCAGGTTGTAGAGACTCATCATCTTATTGTTTTTACCACACATCCAGATTTCTTCATCACTGTTACAAATAACACAGCGTAAGCAGTTATACTGTGTCTGTATGGTGGAGATGACCTGTGGCTTTTCAAGCAGTGATTTGAGAGGAGAGGATCCAGCTTCTGAGGTTTCCATTGTGTAGCCATGTTCCTCTGTTGTAATGGAGAATGCTGACAGGGAACCAAAGTGTTGGTAAAGATGTTCTGTGTTAATTTTCTGAGGGAGGAAGTTTGGTAGAGAAACGGTGAGTTTAGGAGGCAATCTTCTAAATTTAGCATTCCTGGATTTGTAGGTAGATACAAGGCTGTCATCATTGGAGTCCAATAACTTCTTTAGTTCAGCAATGTTCTGTGTGATTTCAGAAATGGTGCGTGTTATTTCATCTTCCTGTTTGTTTAAGACAGCCAGGTGTTTGGAGTCCATTTCATCAAGATCAGATTTCAGTTTCTTTATAATGGTGTCTATTTCTCTGTGCCAGACTTCTCCATGTTTGTTTATTGCTGATGTCAATTTCTCGGAGTTCTTACTTAGATCAGCTTTCTGTACTGTGATGTTCTTTGCAATCTCTTGATATATAGGCGAGAGGGATTTTTCTAACTCTGTTAGATCTTCTTGTAACTCTATTTTCCTTCTTTTAATGATGCTGAAAATGTCTACCAAATTATGACTTCGGTGATCACCACTAGCTGTACAATAAACACAAACTGAAATGTTACATTCTTCACAATAATGTCTACACACCTCTTTGACATGTACTGAGCAATTACTATAATTTGGAGTGGATCCTCGGTCTTGAAACAATACCACCTGATGTTTTTTGGATAAATCCAACATATGGTCCCCAACACAAGCTTTGCAGAGATTGGTCTGACAGAAGTCACAGTGTAGTGGGGGGACAGGGGTATCGCACACATCACAACGCTCCACATCTTGTACAGTGCTTCGAGGGTCCATGGTCAAGTTCTTTATATGTACAACATGGAAGAGTCTGAAAGATATGTGCATCATAATTAACCATCGTAACAAGATCATCATTTAAAACCCATTTTCGTTATGTTCACTAAATATTGGTGATCTTATATTAAAGAATTCTAATCATAGTTATCCTCCTTTTTTTCTTCTTTATGATTTACTAGAGACCTTGTTTTAATTTTTTATTTCAGAATTTGGTTCTTCAGTTGTCTAAGTATATTTAGTTGTACCCTAGGTTGGTTATTTCAATGAAATGTCTTGCATGAAACTTTATACTATGTAATAATTGCACACTGTATTTTTTTTAGAAAGAAAAAATAATTTTTAATGACATGACTGTACATTGAACATGTCGAACAAATGCGGATTGTTATGGATACTGTGATTAAAGTTTGATATAGAGGTATATGCTATTCAACTTGTACAATGTACATTGTTAGTCATCTAATAAATGTAATATGTAAAATTATTTTCCACATCACTGAGACAGTATACCTACGTTAAAAAGGAAAAAATCAAAATAAATGAGCAATGATAATCTTGAAACAAAATCAGTTTGATCAAATATGCCCCCTTAATGTAACACTGAAAACTGTCAATGTTTCACAATGAGTTGAGCAACAAAATAGTTCCCAGATATTGTGAGAATGTCCAGAGAAGCCTGAGCCTAGACTGTGTGCTTAATAAAGGTGCAAGAAGAGTGTTCTCAAGATATTGAGAGAAAATACTTAAAAGTAAGTTGACCCTTAACCTTTAACCCTATGACTTACATGTAGCACACAAAACAGAGTTTGGTGGCTATGTTAAGAGACAATTATAATGTTTTTGTTAACATTTACAATGTACCACAGCACAAAGACATTTGCCACTGTTAACAAGGAATATGCATTTCAATCATTCATAACTATAATTTATAAGATAAACGTAATCATAATTACCCTTTTCTCAATGTAAGCCTAAACTTTGCCGTGTATTGAAAACAACACATCTGAACTTGCATAGATTTTCATATCGACCGTCCTAGATATTACACCCGTACGAAATACCAAACCTTCACCAATTATTCATCTTCCCAAGTCAATGGTGTGTGATCCGCATCTCTCCTCTCGGGAGCGGAGTGGAGAGAAAACTCTTGGCTAGCGAAGATGCCTAATAATCATAATCATAGATATCATCAAAGATACATGTTTTAATAAATATGTTAATTGTTTATAGCAGATGTGTTATTTACGACATACATATTAAACTAAAAAATAGCCAACCTCTCTAATATATGGAGCAGGCGGCACCATAGTCTGGTGTCATAACAGTATTTCACTGAAGGTTCACGTCAAAACATGGCTGAGGCAAAATAATTCCCGAATTTCCCTTTGAATTTTGGACGTTTCCGCACGCGACAGGAGCTGATTTATTTTATGAGCTGAAAAACAATGTGTAAGATGTCTAACTATCCCAGTTTTGTAATAATGCGAGGTCATTTGAATTTTTGATGCGTGTTGTTTCCGGAGGGGGGTGAAAAGGCCCGGGCTTGATTTTCAAGCACATGTGTAACTTCGAGGTAAACAAAGTCTCACGCCTTGCTAGATGCACTTGTGTATTTTGCTAGAAAATTGTAAATGAAGCGTTGTTTAAAAAGATGTCAAGAGGATTTTTTCCAGAAGTCCGTTTTGAATTTTTAATCTGTACCTAAAGTTGTGCAATTTTGGTAAGAATATATAGTAAAATTTAATACTGTAGTGCAGCAGGAAAACGGGTTTGCTGTGTTAAAAATTGTTTTACTTGTGTTTTAGGTGTTGAATCAGTGTGTTTAGACGAAAAATGACAAACAATGGGGTTTTGTAGCCAGCAGCACGCTTATTTTGTTTTTAATGATGCATACAAAATTAGCCCAGATTTCCTCTGAAATGTTCTACTGCCTCGAAACAATGACCCATTTATAATAGATCGGACCGTCTAAACTGTCCGGAAAATTTTCAGCAGATCAAATACGATGTAGTATTTATCGTCGTAAACAACAAAATCATCTACGGGGTGTGAATTTCAAATAAAATCGGTTGTTTAGGCCCTTGTGTTACAGTAAGAAATGCTCAAATTATGTCCCCAATTGAGAAATATTTATATGAAAGCGGAAAACAGCTAAGATGTATCACTCACGAAAGTTAGATTAGAACCAGACCATGCTATTTTGGACAAAGGTTCTCACTATTTTCATAAATTGTATGAAATAATGACGTTTTCTCTACCCCACCCCCAGTGGCATGGTCATCGAAATTTTTGCTGACATAATTTCTGGGGTCCACATGATATTACTTAATTTGCACCATTTTATAAATTTTCATACATCACTTGTTAATTTAAAACTAAAAAATCACTGAATATTAAAACACCGTGTAAATGCATACAGTATAACTTTGATCATATTTTCAGAAATCGGTGGCCACCGTGTACACCGTGGTGTTAAAAAATCGCTCATAACTTTCTGAAATGAGTAGATATCTTCATAATTTTTTTTAATCACACAACACAATGAATATTAAACAAATTATAAATGTTGATTTTGCGATAACAAAAAATGAGTTATATTGCAGGTGTCATAACAGTATTTCACTGAAGGTTCACGTCAAAACATGGTTGAGGCAAAATAATTCCCGAATTTCCCTTTGAATTTTGGGCGTTTCCGCACGCGACAGGAGCTGATTTTTTATGAGCTGAAAAACAATGTGTAAGAGGTCTAACTATCCCAGTTTTGTAATAATGCGAGGTCATTTGAATTTTTGATGCGTGTTGTTTCCGGAGGGGGGGGGGGTGAAAAGGCCCGGGCTTGATTTTCAAGCACATGTGTAACTTCGAGGTAAACAAAGTCTCACGCTTTGCTGGATGCACTTGTGTATTTTGCTAGAAAATTGTAAATGAAGCGTTGTTTTAAAAGATGTCAAGAGGATTTTTTCCAGAAGTTCGTTTTGAATTTTTAATCTGTACCTAAAGTTGTGCAATTTTGGTAAGAATATATAGTAAAATTTAATACTGTAGTGCAACCTTCTTGTAATCTGCCAGCATACAAGACCCCAGGTCAATTTATATAGTCACTAGAAGTTTGGGTCCTCATTATCACACGGTTTGCGCACATGGATTGTATTATAATGTTGCATTGAATAGTTGTTTTTATGTGTAATACATATCTCTTGTTTTGACATGCTCTCGTTTCACATTTTATTGCTCTTACAATGTCGCATAAAATAAAAAATACAAGTCTAATTATTGCTGACGTAGAAATACTTGAACTTTTAGATTAAGAATTTTTTTGATTATTTTTACCTTGACAAAAACACTCTCTGTAAGGTTAAAAAAATTTTAAGTACCAGTCCACATAAGAATCAGACAAATAGTGATACATGACAGTTTTCAGAATTCAGTTATTTTTGTGCACATATTCCTTTTACATTACTATTCAAGTATTAAAAGAATTTATGAAATCAGATAACAGTTGCTATGGATATCTGCAGTTCGCAAATTCCCTAGCAATCACAGGTAGTTCTATAACAGATTGCATAAAATTCTCATTTTTCGAAGGGGTCAAAATCTGTCTTGATGAAAAAAAATATCGGTATGAAGCTTTTGTAAAGAAAATTTACTGTTTGTTCTGTTAAAAAAAACTAAGATACAGAAATAAAAAATTTATAGAATTTAATTCCTGGGGGGAAAGAAAAATGTATGTTTTGCAAAATTTTCTGACTCAGCATTTTCACAATTCTAAGTGAAGTTCAACAAGATATAAAAAAAAATCAGCAAAAAAAGATAGTAATTCAAAACATGTCAAGTTATTATTGGGTCCAATTTTTATCAGAATTCAATTGAAAAAAAACATGGGTTTTTGTTTAACAAAGTTGTTGCTTAGCAACGAACATCGACATTTTTACATTCTAAGAAGCCCAAAATGTGATTGATAAAAGCTTATAAGTTAATCTCTTTTTTTTTAAATATCACTATAAATCATACAATAAAAATGAGAAAGAGGATTAATATCCTATTTCAACATAACAATAAATAATTGTTTTCGTTGCCATGGTAACAATTCGGTTGTCATAGCAGCAAAAGACAAAATATAATTTTGTGACAGTTGGCAATAACTGTTAATTCATGTATGTTGAAGAAAACAAATGTAGCATTTAATTTTAAAATTCTCAATTGAGTGTGTGCTATTAGGAAGAGAGAACCCACATGTCAATTAGCATAGCTTTACCATTCTTTTCTTAATTACTACACAATTGTTTGTTCTGCAAATGTGTTTCCTGTCTCTCCACTCTACAACATCATGTACGATTAAAATGAGTTTAAATCACAAGTCATTTGACTCATTTCATATAATATCAGTAACCAATGCTGCAATTCTATATTGTGACCAATGATATAACACACTAAAAATATTACCAAAAAAAAAAAGGAATGTATGAAGAAATTTAATACAACAGGACCACAAAATATACATAGTTCTTATACATGTAAAATGCTGAATCATCTTCCTTACGTTTTACACCATTTTCCATTTTTTGTTGCCAAAAAAATTGTAATGTACATCAGGTTAGTACTTCTGATTAAAATACAGTGTATGCAATATATTAACTTTAGCAACTTTTATTTTCATGGGCTCTTTAAATTTATTGTAGGTTGCTATGCAGTTGCTTGATAGCAACACAAATCAGTCCGTTTTACTACATAAATATAAATTGGTACCAAAAATGAATAAAAATATACTTGTTTGTCGATTATTAGAACTCTTAAAATTCTCATGTGAATGTTGGTGACTTTTTTTGCTACACCCACTCCTTATAAAACTGGTTTTAACCAAATGGTCTCTCGATCACACTAAGCATTGCCCGTTTTGTATTTTATAAACTTGTTTAAGTGACAGCTGGTACACTTGGTACACTGGTACACTAACCGTACACCAATGTCTGTACGTAATCACATTAAGAATTCTGGTAGATCTACATCAAAGATTTCAATGCACAGTAACTTATAATATACAGAATAAATGCATTCTACATTAATCCGTACAATTCACGGAGAAAAAATCTAAAATATAGTTATGATCAATATAAAGTCAAACATGTTCTAATATTTAGTTTAAATATTCAGTCCATCATTTTCAACAAAATTACGACTCAGTCTCAATCCGTCTTTATTTAACAGAAGTATAATTAAGGGGCCCCATAAGACGAATGTAACTTACGTGAAAACTATGCTACAAGGGAAATTTTAAATCTGGAATGAAAATATTAATTGTTTAAGTCAGTTTTTTATTCGCTTTTTCTCATCGATGTGACTGTGCTGAAAATATTTTGTAACGTTGTCTTTTAAATGAAGTTGTATGCATTACACTGAATCCTTGATCTTTCTCGTTTGACTTGCGTGAGTCAAATTTTAACATACTTGCCTGTTAAATATAATGCAAAAGTAGCTATGAAGATTCGACCTAGTGGATGTTCATAGTTTATTGTAAAATGTACTCCCGACTACCATTTTAAAAAATATCTTGCCTTTTCTTTGAGTCATAAATTTTCTGTAAGGATTTCTTTGAAGGTAACGTAGCTTACAAAATAATAAACTTGAGAGCACAGCAGATTATATGCAGCTATATAATATAAAATTATAATGGATATTTCAGTTCAATTATATATTTTGGTTCAACAACACATATACATATAATATTATTTAGGCAGACTAGAATCATGATAACTTTAATTGTGGACAACAGCTAAAAAGGTCATGCATGTAAATATTTGACAGGCATATACTGCAAAATACAGATATATTTTTTATTTGAGTAATGTAATGTCATTAATACCATTATACATGGGTTTATCTAATCTAATATGAGCTACGAGCAATATAAAAATTAATGTTACTTGAATAAGTCAAAACTATTACATTTACATTCACGATTACGTCAAAAAGTTCCGCTAAAGATAAACGGAGATATTCGATAGACACGTGAAAATAACGATTCCTTACTTCTATTCTTATTTGCTTCTAACTGTCAAACCTTTTCAAATGGAAACAATATGCATATATGTTGTTTAAAAATATAGGTTTTATTATTATTATATCTATCAATTACAGTAACCTAATCACTATAGAAGAATGTTATAAATCATTACGGTAATAATATTTTTCCATGTAATTATCACCATAAATATTATAATTTAATAATTTCAATTTAATTGAATTTAGTTAAAATTCGTTTTTGGAAAGTATTTATTCATTTTTTGTTTTGTTTCAGTTTTGTTGCAAAAGTATTATTAAAAAGGCAGGTCATATGAGGTTTTTTACCACTGCCTATAGCTAGTAGAAAAAGATCTGGATTTATTTTTTACTCAAGAACAGTCACTGTCACTTACTAATTAATCTATCTTCGTATATTATCAATTTTCTTTACTCAAAATTCCTATAGAAGTTTAATATTTACTTTTTAGTAACAGTTTTATTTACCACAATAAATTATTTTTCATAAGAGAGTGACATCATCCCACCACGTGTGTTGAATGACGTCATTCGTCACAAGGAACTTCTTAACGGTCATTAACATCCAAACCGGTAACAGAAATTAAAGAAATTCCGGTATTCCATTAAGTATTATGAAAAATCTTATTTGAAATAGTACTACTGTTAAATTATTGATGATATACCAGTAATAATTTAAATAGCCGTAACGTAGATTACAGAACGTAGCTTACAGACAACGATAAAAGAATTGAATAGCACTACTACGCATTACCAAAATAACAATCAATAACATCAATTTTTCTTCTTGATCTATTCTTCAGTAATTACTATTACCGATAAACAAAATGAAACTCTTGAAATTTTAGAGCAAGCGGAACGTAAATTACACATTTAAATCAAGGTACTGAAGTACTGACGGGAGTTGATTTTATCGATTGTTATTTATTTTAGAATTGACGATATGTTATTTAACATGACAAGTAATTTCTAATCTCTATTTAAATTACGCATATTTTTATAATATGAATTCTCGGACTTTTTCGACAAGAATTTCGAGAAAACCCCTATGAATCATGTTGTGTAATATTTAAAGATATAATTAATTCCATCAAACTATGTATCAGTAATCGAAATATTTCTAAAAATTGTACACATGTCTGGATTCAAGCAATATTGAACTCTAGTATCGTTCAACCAGACGCTCGGCTGTCTCCGTTATTCTCCGACTACCGAGAGAGACTCTCTGCTTGTCGGAGATTTACGGAGATCTGGTTGAATGCTCTGGCGTAGGAATACATACGATTACAAAAAAATATTTAAATTGTTCGTACTAATTAAAATCTGGCTATTTTCAAGGTATTTATAAATACATTTTCTTGAAAAACAATGGTTCAGCATACATTACACCGCATTTATCTATTATTTCAAGAACTAACTCTTGTCAGCGGTGATGATTTGTGCTTAGGTCCAAACACTGTTTCACTTTCGGTTTGCCAGAGTAACTGCATAGGAGAGTTGATTAAAATCAACTCCCAAAAAGCTATTACACTTGGTGTATCTACAAAGGCAGTTGTTTTTTCTTGTTACGTGTTACCAATTTTAATCTTTATAAGATGAAGAAATTGGTGGTTCAAGACAATTTAAAGCGTAAAGCTATGAGTTAATTGTAAATAGTTCGTCCTTTGGTTGGTAATTAAGAGGGCAGTAACGTAGCTTACAAAATTTTGGCGACATATTTCAAAAGGTTGTACCTTATCTATCAATCATTTGAATGTTACGAAATTTTTAGAACCAAGACAGTAAATCAAATAAAATGATATAGAACGTAAATAATTGATATAATATTTCTCTTTTTTTTAAAAATCCAACCCTTTAAGTCAACATATCACTGAGCGACACGCTGATTTTGGCCGATTTAAGTCGTATTCTTTGCTCTAATTTCAAAAAGATATATTTGTCAGCCATAATCTTTTGTGTATTGTATTACATGTTGATAAATGAATGCAACTGAAAATTATTCTCTCTGCAAAACAAGAAATAGGTTTGCGACAAAGAAAATATGTTTTGGACGAGTTAATGGAGAATAGGTGACTAGCACAATATGTTGATAGAAATTGAATATCATTATATAGGGAGATGATCACTGTATGTTATTTTTTCTACCTGTTTATAATCATTATACAAAAAGGAATATTTTTACTGGTTGTAGCCATCAGTCAACTCTCACTGTAATGTTGATAAATGCGTTTTTTTTAATGAATCACTTTAATTAGTTCTAAATATTTATAATATATACCAAAATGTAAATAAAATATACACTTTGATATCATATTTTAAAATCACTTACCTCAATATTTAGCATATTGGAGACCTTCATTGCCTCGTACACATCTCCCCTGCACTTGCGACAAATGATGCAAGGTCTGTTTAATGAAAGAACATAATGATCTAAAAAGTATTGTCTGCTTAATACTGAATACACCAAAATTAATTCCCTTTACTGAAGAGTTCTACTTAAGGGAGGTAATAAAACTATAGATTTATACTTATTTTAAATGCTTCCCAATTTTCACACAACAGAAAACCCATGTAAATTGTGAATAAATAAGAAAGCATATGATTTATACTTTTTATAAACACAAATTATTGAAAATAACCAACATCCTTGATGCAAAAAGGTTTTCCTCAAGACGGTTCACTTAGTTAACACTGACCTCTACGGAGACTTTCGGTAAATAGGGCAAAATTCAAAATGCCCCTGTATTATATTTGTAAACAAATCAAAGTAAAATTTTCCGAATGTTATAATTTTAACAAGATCTTTATAATTCATTAATAAAAAAGTATTTATATACTAATTTTTTGATATTGTCTGATTCTTATGTGGACTGGTACTTAAATGTTTATCTACAAATATGTCCAGGTTACTAGAATCATACATAATGATCACATTAATTTTCTTCTTTCATGTCTGACTGACTATTAGAGTGCTAAAAGCTCATTATGTGTTTCAATATTTACTGGTACTTAGTCAAAATTTGGATTTTAGTTATCGCTAAAACTGTGTTGTTTATATAATTGAAATCATTTTTACTGACGTTGCTCTGAAAAGTATATTTGATAGTGTATAACGATGAAAAAAAACTGGGGTTTTTTTTCTTATCAGATACAAAAATTCCTATTATCAGCTTGAGGTTTTATATTAGCATGACTTGTATTAGTGTATTGCAAGAAGATTGTTTTTCCTTCATTAATTTTCATTTTTAAAGGGTTTTATTAGCATTGCAAGTTTAACACTTTTGTTGATGTATTTTCTGATTGCAATACAACATAGAATATTGTGAACGTTTCCATTTATTAAACAATTAAAATACATCATGTAAACGCTTTCTTTTAAAAAATCATTGGGTGATAAAAATAACATTCATATTGTGACTGGGATACTACAATCAATCCAAAAATACTTCACAGTAAATCAATTACCAACTACTCATTTCAAGCAGAAACATGTATTGCATAAAAAAGTTTTCAAATAGGTAATAGAAAATAATTTATTGGGTTAATTATGAATACTTGATGAAATAAATTAAACATTCTTATATTTCACATTTTTTCATAGTTTTAAACTATATGTAAGTTGATACTTCTGATATCTAGCTCTTCTATGAAGTTTAATGAAATCAATATAAAATATATTAATATCTCGTGACTTGTATCTCTCAGTTAATCTTTTTACCCTCTTTTGATTATGCTGATTATCTGTTTAAAGCTAAATTTATTTGAATGCCAATTAGAATGGAAGACTTTTGACATGTTTTGATTAACTCCTTTTGTAACAAAAAAAAAATAAGTCAGATCCGGAGAAAAATCCGACACAGACGGCAGAGTAAAATTGAGTTCTTGACAAACTACTGGAGATTATCGAGGAACGAGACAAATTAGTGGCTATGATAGAGGAGGAAAGGGTCAGGTAAGGTGAAAGGTCATAGGGGTCAAATAACATTAAAGGACAAATACAGGATCTTTTCTTTCTATTTTATTTAGTTTGCAACATGTACAACAGTGGACTCCGGGTATAACGAGATGCTGGGGATATAATTTTTTATTTCTCGTTATAACCGATACTCGTTATATCCGAGGTTGGCATTTCCCAAGGTGACACGGGGTCGTTTTTTCTTTACATTTCAAATAACGTTATAAACAAGTAATAATGAAATACATATAATTTATTCAAATTTTGTTAAAAAGTAACATACTAACAGCATATTCATGTAAATTGCCATGAAATTATTACATGTACAATCGTAAAGACGTGTTACTTTCACTTCACGAGAGACAAAAACTGTGTGATGGACGGTTGTTATTTTTATAAATTATTTGATAAGTTTCAATAATGTCAATAAGCTTTTGTAAAGCACTAAATTGGAATATTCGATGTCTGTTTTCTGCATGAAGAAGGTTAACTTTGTAAAATCGTTACAACGTTTAACGCATCTTTTGTAGAAAATTCTGGAGTTTCTGGAGTTACTGCCGACACACCGATATCATCACCACTTTTTTCGATTTCTGTCTCTTCATCATCTTTAATTTCACCCCGAATTTTACTAACTTAGTATCTCTGTCGAAATAACCAGTGAATCAACACCGACATAATGTACTTGAAGCTAATTCATAGTCGTTTGCAATTTCACTTTTTGTTTATAATTCCTTTTAAACTTCGTTATTTTTTTTCTAAATAAGTCCTTTTGTTTCTAGCGAAATTACTTTCCTCTTCTTTGAATTTGAAGCCCTGACTGTGAACATTGCAATAAAAAAAACTCATCATTATTTCTAAATACTTTTAATCTATTGTCATGTGTATACATACCTGTGAAAATTACATGGTCATACCGTTAGTTACCTGGGACTAGCGTGTGCAATCAACCGTACCTCGTTATATCCGATAGCGCTTACAACTACCGGGCACAAATTTTTACCTCGTAATAAACGGAGTCTCGTTATAAGCGATCTCGTTGTATCCGACATTTTTTAAAAGGAAATAATAAGGAAATAATTTGGGACCAAAGAATCATCTCGTTGTAAACGGTACCTCGTAATATCCGAGCTCGGTATACCCAGAGGTAACTTGTAATTTTTTTTGTTGGATCATACTTTTATGTGCTGTTGTCATAGAATTCTGGTTTAATAAATAGAAGTTCAATGTAAAAATACCGTTTTATTATTGAATGCTGCAATAATGTTAACATATAAAATTAATTGAAAAAATGGTAATGTAGTACACTTTTTTCAATTAGCTCAATGCTTCTGACCTTGTTGCTTTTTTAATGCTGTAGCCATGCTGAAATACTAGTAGTAGTTATATGCTGCATTTGATTATAGGTTACCTTTATTTCTTATGAATTTGTGGTAAGTTTCCCTGTTTGATTCTTTCAGAGAACGAAAAAAAGACCGAGAATTAGAAGCCATCATAAACGCGAAAGGTTACATTCTGGCTTCCATTGACTATGCTCAGAAAATCAAGTTATCAAGATATAAGAACAATTCTTAATGCTGTGATATCACAGTAAATCATTAATACATATTATGATATTTAATTTGATTATATAACGTGGTAGGTCTGTTAACACAGTCATGTCTTTGATAATGTGAACAAAAATAGACGTGCAGCATATCTTATGTTTATGTGTATTAAAGTGTATAAAATATGTTGTAGATACAAGGGGATTTGCACGCTTCATTAGGAATATGTGAATAGAAGAATGTATTTTTTTTTTAAATATTCTTATAACAAAATAACAAAATTTAAAACTTTTGCCAATGTGTGCATAGAAACAAGCCGCTCTCCTTTCAAAAACAAAATTTGACAAGCAAGAGTTTTAAACCACCCAGTGACTTGTTTTTAGGGACAAAAGATGAGAGCCGTGGACAATGTCACTCACAGACCACGGAATATTAACATGTCACAACGCAAAGACCTGTTTATATAATTCTATGATCTTGATTAATTCTATTTCATCTGAAAATAAAACTGATGATTCAAAATGATCAACAACTGACTCTTAATAGAATACTTCACAGCATAACCTATTACATCATGCATGTTTATCACAGTTTTCTGATTAGTTTTTTGTCTGATATAACCCCAAAAATATTGTGACTACAGGAAAGAAAAAAAGGTTAATTAGATTTAAACTAGGAACCTCTGACTAGAAGCGCTTGGGAAATTCATCTTTCTTTTCTTGTACGTGTTGCACACCTGGCCTTCTCCATCACCATAGTAACAAAAATTACAGAGACAGCAATATAAAAGTATGATTGTTTTTACAAGGCCTTCATCAGAGCAGTATGATACATGTATTGGCTTCATACAGACATCATCAAATGTAAAAATATAAATTATCAACTTTAGTCAAAGTTTTATATACAACTAAACACATACCAATACGTCCACGAATAATTTATAACCATAAATAAATATTCAAATAATCATTTATTTTCATATAACTTATACGAATCACAAAATTTGCATTGAAAGAAAAAGTTTCATTTTACACAATTTATAACAGATTGCTCCTCTAAATTGTAACAGCTCACTAGAGAATGCTTATGACTTGATGCAGGTGTCACTACAGTATTAAAGAAAGTGAGCGCACAAGATTGTAAGTTTGCAGGAATCATCGACACGAATCAATTGGGATTTAAATGTCTATAACCTCGAAATGCTATGTACAGGTTTGAACAAAAATTGATTACTTAAATTATATTATGTTGAGAGTCGAAGTACTTGTCTATTCCGGTTATTAAAAAAAACTCACAAGCGTTCTAAAAATGGCAATGAGGGGTAAACCGATAACTAGTTATATTGGAAATGTTAATACAAACATATTTTAATTCAGTTATATTGTATATTTTAATAAACTCGTAATAAGAACAGGAAATAGTGTTCATACGGCATGCAGAAATCAATAACGACAAATTATATTATACCGGTATTCTATATTACAACATAATGTTATATGAACACAAATTTAAAACAAAATAAGTTAAAAAAAAAAGAAAAAAAAAAAAAGATCCCCAGTAGGGTCTTGAAATTAATATATAAAGTAGTGATTGAAACAACATTATCATATCAATGGACTTTGTTTTTTATCCTTTAAAAAAATATTTTGAAAAAGTACATAATTAGTCATCTCTGGGTCATCTCTCCATCTTTTTTTAAAAAGCGACATTTTTAATGCTGAAATATGTCATCTTTACACGTTTCAAATTTGTGGAGGGAAGAACCAGAGACAACAGAATCATTTAAAAACAGCTGTAAATAAGTAGGATTTTGCATAAATTGCATCGTGTTGCTATATTTAGACCCATATTGTGATAAAACCTTTGGCATTACAAACATTTTTCTACCCATTCCACGTCAAACAGAAACCAAATAACGGTTATAATTCGAAAAATGTGCAAAATTAAATGATGAAATTTCCACTCTTCTTGTGCGCCCATATTCCTGCCGAATCTACATCTTAAGCGCCCACTTTCTTTTACTATATATTCTTACCAAAATTACGCAACTTTAGATACATACAAAAAATTCAAAACGAACTTCTGGGGAAAACCCTCTTGACATCTTTTTTAACAATACTTTATTTACAATCTAGTAGCAAAAAGCACCCGTGCATCCAGCAAGGCATGAGTCTTTGTTTACGTCGAATTTACACATGTGCTTGAAAATCAAGCCCGGGCCTTTTCACCCCCATCCGAAAACAAAATGCATCAAAAATTTAAATGACCTCGCATTGTTACAAAACCTGGATAGTCAGACATCTTACACATTGTTTTTCAGCTAATAAAAAATCAATTCCTGTCTCGGGCGGAAACGCTCCTAATTCAAATGGGAATTCGGGATTTATTTTGCCTCAGCCTTGAACCTTCGGTTAAATACCGTTATGACACCTATAGCAGTAGTTTGTTGTGCTACAGAGATATACAATAACATTGCACACATGCCTATCGAATAAAAAAATTAAAATAATTAGCAAGAAAAAGTCACACTAACATGAAAAAAATGACAATAACAAACCGTTCCATCCATAGTTTCATCCATAATTTGATATATAGATCTGTGAACATCCATAGTTCCATCCATAATTTGATTTATTACCTAATTAAATGAATTTTGCTGTTTTATTACAGATTAAATATTTGCGTCTATTTTGTTTATGTATGCAGTTTTACTTAACTATTGAAACCGTTCTATTGAACTGCCGGTCAATAGTCTGCGATCCATTGGATCGCCGGTCAATAGTATGCGATCTATTGGACCACCGGTCAACAGACTGCGATCTATTGGACCGGCAACGTATTTCAGAACGCGGGTGTGGTAAGGCTTCCCGATTGATTTCACAGCGATGTGTAGAAAGTCACTTGTCTGTACGTCATACAATATGACGCTATAATTAACTTTGACGTCACGATCTGCATCCTTTCGATAGTTCTATGGGAATATGTAACGTAACGTTATAAGTGCTTGTTTCTTTTAAATGGACGCTGTTTTTATTACTAGTGATACCATATTCAATATAATCAATATTGAGTATCAAATAATCAGCAGCTTTAAGCCTCGTATAAGGTAAATGACTATTTATTAACTAATGGTTTGAAGACTCTCCCTTCTACGTGTAAACTAATAAGTCTTTAATAAGATGTTTTAATGCATGTAACAGCTTTGGTGCATGTGAAAGATCAACCCAATCTTAGTTTATTGCATGTTGGCAAGAAAACCCTCTGTAATTTACAAAGTATAAACCCTAAAAACTAAAAAAGGAATTAGGTAATAAAACAATTATTTAATGCCTCGGGCAATAGAACACACTAAGCTGTTCCCTGCACCTCGGGAAAAATATTCTGGTCTATTGACTGCTCAAGCATTAAATAATTGTATAATATAGATCTGTGAACTTTTAAACAATGAGCTATGATTTCAAATGGCACAATCATTGTTAAGTAGAAGTTGTTTTCTCGAATTAATTTTTGACTTGGCAAAATGATTTTTTTCTGAAGATACACAAATACTATATGTAAGATATATGTACAAAGATAAAGCCTTAAGAAAATTTGTGCTGCTTTTCCAAAGCAAGTTGTGTGCTTAAATGATTGACTGCTCATCACAACAAGCTATCTTTGTTGTGACCCATATCTTTGGATCTCACGTTTAAAAAATTAACTTACAGTTTTGACCTATTATGTACATGTAAATAATAATAACTTCAAATTAGATCAATATTTGTCATTATTTTAGGATATGGTAAAGTGCTTTAATTTTGTATATTTTTTCTGGAGGAATTATAAACAAATTATCATTTTCCTTTGTGCAAGTAGAATATATATACTTGTGGTACACTTTTTAAGTGCTAGTTTTGGGAAATGATTGATTTTTTCCTATCGTTTGGATGCAGATAAAACATCAAAATGATGAAAAAATAAGATTTGTTTTTACATGTATTGCTCTATTTTCTTCTTAAACAAAGAACCTGGGGAAATAAGCCGAGGCAAATGCCCACAAGTGGCCACAACCCTATCACTAGTATGTTTCAAATGACAATCACGCATTTAGTATATGTGTATTAACTTCAAATATTTTTATTCATGTGCTTACATATCTCCAGAGAATTTATTATGTGCGTGTACATAGAATAAAGAATTCCAATCTTTTGTCTTAAAGTCCAACCCCCTCAACAAAGTAACATGTTTGTTTTCAAAAAATAATACTAAAGATAACTTATTAAGCAGTTAACTAAAAAAATATAAAATGATTAAGTGCATGTGTTCAATTCATAATAACGCAATTTTTACTTTCTTTACGTCAAATGAGTTTTTCGAATTTAAACAAAGTAAACAGAGATATAAAAATATTTACAACACGATTCATTAGAATCGAACACCTTCTTCAACATACTTATGTTCCAAGAACTCCTCTCTAACCGCTACACCATGAAATCACATATTTTAATCCATTTAAATAACAAACTCAATTTAGTATTGCGCAGACATAATTCGGTATTGGCCATTTGGTGATAATCTTGAGAATTGAAGGAAGAAAACTTGCTTTTTATCATAGAGTGGGTCTTGGTACCATTTTATTGAAAATTGAAAAAGATAGACATTTCCACGTTTTATCAGTATACGTTCTTAAGAAAATAGTATAACGACCCACTCTATAAAAAAACTATAGTCTGAAAATCCGATTTCATTAGCATTTTGTTGCTCAATTAGCATATACATATATTGTTGTCTTAATATCAATTAAATTTGAAGCCAATTTTTTAAGGTTTGGCGATACTGCATATGTTTAATAAATGTTAACAAAAGTGATATTTGCAAGAAAAAAAATTTGGGTTTTTCAAATTGACTTAAAGGGACCTAGACACGATTTCAGATGAAAATTTTATTTTTGATTTTTATATATAAAATTGTTAACTTGTGTATTTTGAATGATTTACCAAAATTTGAATGTTAGAAGTCGTGTTACAAGCGAGATACAGAGGAAAGAAGTCGTTATTATGTAAACAAAGCTCGAGTCTTATATCTGTATACAAATAATGTAAAGTAAAGAAATTACCATTTCTTTGACAAAATAACTTGTGGAAACGAGATAAACTCATTCAATGTGTTCATAAATAATTTTATCAACAAAAAAGCAACATTAGATTGAAACTTATACCAATACAACACACATGTAAACAATAACAGGACTCGAGCTTTGTTTACAAAACAAAGAATTCTAACCTCTGTAACTCGCTTTTAACTCGATATTTGACTTTCAAATTTTGACAAAGCATTACAAACATCCATATTGACCATTATAGACATTAAAAATGAAAAAATAAATTTTAAAAGATTTGAGCTCAAATCGTGTCTAAGTCCCTTTAAGTGGTTCTATGCCTCGGCTTACTCCCCCACGTTCTTAATGTATCTTATAATTATATAGCAAATAAAAGATTTGTGCTGTATTTTTTACGTTTTTAATATTAAGGCTCAAATATGGGATACAGGGTGTTAGCCAGCCTCTTAAAAGATATTCCCATTATAAGTGTATTATGCAAAATATCCTATTTTCGCCAGGCTAGCTAAGGGTGTTAATGGCCGTGTAAACCCAATTCCTTTTGAGGGTCGACTGGACTGTTCCGGGGCCTCATCCCCTTAAAATATGAATGCCCAAATGTTGGAAACAAGGTGATATCCAGCCCCTTGAAAGATATTCACATTATAAGTGTATTATGCGAAATATCCTATTTTCGCCAGGCTAGCTAAGCGTGTTATAATGGCCGTGTAGACCCAATTTCTTTTGGGGGTCGACTGGACTGTCCCTGGGCCCCATCCCCTCATAATATGAAAGCCCAAATATGGAATACAGGGTGTTAGCCAGCCCCTTAAAGGATATTACTAATGCAACAGAATATGATGAATTTCTTACCTTTTCGCCAGGCTAGTTAAGTATGTCAATGTTCAGGTCAGGTCAGCAAGAACTACTTTTTACTATATTACTGTTTCTTTCGATTAAAAAAAGAAGTTTATATGGAATTTTGAATTTACGCTTATTAGCATGTTTAGAGTAATTTGAATAGCGAACCGACCACAGAATTCTATTCGCTATTCGAATAGTGAATAGCAAAAAGCGAATAGAACTCCAACTTCTGAATGCCCCGTAACTAACCATAGATAGAACCAGAAAGGATTTAAAGATTTTTCTTGCCTAAAGAACGCTTTGGAAACTTTGAAATTTACAGGGCGATTAATGCATGTTAATCCCTTCAATGCAGAAATAATACGTCAGTGATAGTCGTATTAGGTTGTTACTGATATATATAAACTTTAAGATAGTTTTACTAGATTTATATGTTCATACGTCGTATACGGTTGTAATATTCTCCGATAGTTGATTCTAACTTACAACTTGTTATTTATCATCAAAGCTAGAGAACATAAATTCTTCAGTTTTTTTATATCGAGCCTCTCTAATTAATACTCTGTTTGTAAACAATAGAGTTCACACCTCGCCGCTTCATTGAACGCAGATCGCCGTTATCATCCCGCTCCAATGAACACAGATATAACCGTCATAAAACTTCATTTAAGCCTTAATATTTAATATCATTTTTTGGCATAATAATTAATTGGGGCGGCGGCTGTGGCGGTGGCCGCCGCTCCTGCCTCCCATGTTCCGACGCCCTTGCCCTTCAAAGGGGCCACATCAAGTTCCCTGGGACGTCAATTGCTTGTATGATATGAACCATCTATTCATCAGATATACAATCGCAATTTTTATCCTATCCGATCATTTAAACTTTTATTTATAAAGTTTTTGAATAAAATTCTTCTCTACTTTTGGGTATACATCACGCAAACTGAATGCATGGCTAAGGTGAACAAAGCGGTTTCTTCTAAATTTGTATAATTATACTGTAGCTGCTGCCAGGCCTTGGGATCCTGAAGTATAAGTACACTCCAAATTTCAATCATTCATAAAATTATAATACATGTATATTACGCTTAAAATGTGTAATATATATCAAGGTAATATTGAGAAATATTTTAAAAGCATTTCACTTTTTCGATGTATTTAATCACAAGACAATAAGTTGATAAGAGAATGTACAACATTAGACACAAGTCTAAGATTACTTCATGACCCTTGGGCCAGGTCCCCTATCCCAACTTTTCAGACCGGGAGTTACACACCTGCACCTCCATTTTAACAGGAGCTTGTACTTTGGGTAGTTGTGTCAAACAGCATTGTGACGTAGGCCTGTGTCTATTTCATTATAGGCAATTCAGCCATGGCTCTTTCAAATCAAAAAGATTTGTCTGGCTTTTGAGCTAAGTCCATAAGACTTCACAATCGGTGCATATTTCGCTTAACCAGCGTCATAATTTGTCGAAGAAAAAGATAACTACATCCTACCGAAACTCCAACATCTTGTTAAAATGGTTCTATTTCAAAACAAGTCAACTTGCTTCCAATTACCCAGTATTTAAGAACAAAAAGTTTAAATGTAGTCTATAATTTTATATACTTGCCTTAAGGAAGGAGTCTTCTCGTTATCAAACATACTTCTTATAATAAGAAATTCACAAAATTTTGACAAAGTCAAACAGATCATATAACCAAATGATTCTATCAGTTTAATCAAATTTGACCCCCTCGTTTTCGCATAAAGGTCAGGTCAAGGTCAGTACCTTTTTTCTCAACTTAAAGGATGATAAAATAAATGTACTTCTTTGCAGTTATGTAGACATCTGTTTAAGATATGAAAATTTTATTCTTCACTGAAATGGTAGAATATCAGAAAGTCTATCAGCTTATACTACTAAATTGGAATAAATATTTAAACTAAAATTGATATTGCTTAGTCCGAATTTCCTCTAATTTTCTTAAATTTTGAAGATATTTTGATTATTTTTTTGTGCTTCCAATATTAAAATATTTCTGATTTTTACATATTATGAAGAGTTTGTATAAAGATATAAATTGACAGAAAAGCTAATATATTGACCATTTAATAAGAGAGAAAAACTTATTTTAGTGATTTCTCACACAAATCAATGAATAGAATGGGCACTTTAAAAAGCTTATAAAAATGTAATTCGATAGGCAAATCATATTTTAAAAACATATTCTGAAACCCTTGTATCATATCATTAGTTCACACTAGTTAAAAAATCCAACATTAATGTAATTGTTTTAAAAATGCTAAAACAAACTCATTAATCTACAGCAATTCTGAATTGCGAAACATGTGATATTTTCCTACGCCAATATTCCGCCCAAAATATAGTCCTTGTTAGATTCTAAACATTAATTACTATTTCTATGCCAAGTTGTATGATAGTAAAAAAGAAAAAAGAATATACTATTTTCATTTCCTTTCATCTTGATTTAATGAACTATTAATCAAATTTATGTTTGATAAGTTGAAAACCAGAAAAGACTCCTTCCTTAAAGAGGTTCGCTCCTTAGGTTTTGGGTAGCCATTTTGGATCACCTCTAGTCTGAAAATTCTGCATCACATATTAATTCTAGTAATATATTTATAGTTTACAATGCCAAATTAACTTTATTAAATAAAATTGTTTTAAAAAAATTACATTTTTACAGAGTTTAGTAAGGGACTACATTTTGTGGCGGAAGGTTTTCAAGAAGGAAATGAACGATTTTCATAACTCACTAGTTTTAGAGTATTGTTACTTCAGCTTCCTAATTTTCAGCGCAGACCAAACTTCTAGATAGTTTGTGTATAACGATAGATTCATGATGTTCTATAAAAGATATTTAAACAATATTTTGATATTTCTATCGATATATTTTGGCATATTTAGCTTATATTTCATAGAAGTTAAGAAAAAATTTACTCCAATTTTGGTCTAAAATTAGCTTATTTCATGCTATATCTCAAATTTTTGAGATGTGACCCCACTTTGTTTTACTTTTAAATGAGACATTAAATGTGTGTCTATTTGTATGCAAGCTTTTGGAAAGATGACATTACTATAATTCTTTTTATTAGCGTTATAATTTGATTACTCCAAAATTTTTCTAACATCTGTTGTTGTGTTCATTATGTACTGGCCTTTGAAGCCACCAGTAAAGCAAGAATTTTTCAACTTTGATTTAGATTTTACTTTTTTAGTCACTACAGGTGTTCAACTTCATACTGTATTAAAATCATAACTAAATAATAGTTCAAACTATAAATATCTGTTTGATTTCTTTAAATTATCAATTTCCATGTCAAATTTTAGCAAAATTTCAGGAAAATTATCATTTCTGTTTGGGGCCATATATTTCCAAAAAATGGCATGTGACATGGGTCACAAATAAAATAAATGAACATTTTAGGTCCCCATCTTTATATCCAAGTGGTTTTCGAATGATTGACATTACTATTATCTCAGGTGCCAACCTCCTTAATACATAAATATTTACATTTTCCATTGTCTTGCCTGTGATAACATTACGTATCGATTTTGTACTATATAACCCATAGCTTCAAATGACGCCAAATTGAGGCGCCAGCGGGGTTTGCTTACATTTAATCGTCCGATGGCTTAAAATTATGTAAATATAAGTAATAAGGAATCATTCTTTGAATATTATGAGGTGATAATTTCGGTCGGGGCGTGATAAAATGTATTATAAAGCACTTCGGGCTTTATAATACACACAGTTTGTTAAAATATAATATATACACACAGTTTGTTTACATATAATATATACACACAGTTTGTTTACATATAATACATACACACAATTTGTTTACATATAATACATACACACAGTTTGTTTACATATAATATATACACACAGTTTGATTACATATAATACATACACACGGTTTATTAACATAGAATACATACACACAGTTTGTTTACATATAATATACACACAGTTTTTTTTCTCCATATAATACACACACACACAGTTTGTTTACATGTGATATTGTATTTTCTTCACTTTACCTGTGTAGTACTCAGCCACAAAGAGGTTGTCTCTGGTGTCCACACATAAACCCCATGGACTATGTAAATGACAGTTGTCAATGTAGCGGAGGAACTGTCCGTTCTGATCCAGGATGTGGATACGCTGGTTGTCACGGTCTGCTGTCAGGATCTGACCCTGGCTGTCTGTTGTGATGCCGAGTGGATAGAATGGTCCCTTGGTAGTAGGGGGAGGACCAGTGTAGGTAAACCGGAGTTTCCCGGCATGATTGACCACCACTACTGCACAGGCTCCACGGTCTGACACACAGATATCTAGGTTCCTGTTCTCACTGATGTATTTATAGTCATCAGATGAATAGAGAGGTTGTCCTTTGTCATCGAACTGAATACTTTGTTTCTCTGTGGAGCCAGAGTAACACACAACTTTTGTTGGTTTATAATCATCACTGCCCATGACAACGAGGAGGTCACCAGAGGAGGTACTACAGACAATGCGAGGTCTCCACCCCTGAAGTCTGATCACTGTCTGTATCTGTGTATTCTTCACTATGCTCACAGTTCTATCCCAGTAATCAGTATAAACTAGATCCCCACTCCTTGTCACTGATATGTCCTGTGGAGCGTTCCCTGACTTGGTTTGGACTGACTTCACTAGTTCCCCCCGCAGATTGTAGAGACTCATCATCTTATTATTATAACTACACGTCCAGATTTCTTCATCACTGTGACAAGTAACACTGTATAACCAATTTATTGACCCTCCATACTGTGTCTGTATGGTGGAGATGATATGTGGCTCAACAAGCAGTGGTTTAAGAGGAGAGGATCCAACTTCTGAGGTTTCCATGGAGAAGCCATGTTCCTCTGTTGTAATGGAGAATGCTGACAGGGAACCAAATTGTTGATAAAGTTGTTCTGGGTTAATTTTCTGAGGGGTGAAGTTTGGTAGCGAAACTGTGAGTTTAGGAGGCAATCTTCTGAATTCAGCGTTCCTGGATTTGTAGGCAGAGACAAGGCTGACATCATTGGAGCCCAGTAACTTTTTCAGATCAGCAATGTTCTGTGTGATTTCAGAAATGGTGTGTGTGATTTCGTCTTCCTGTTTGTTTAAGACAGCCAGGTGTTTGGAGTCCATTTCATCAAGATCAGATTTCAGTTTCTGTATAATGGTGTCTATTTCTCTGTGCTAAACTTCTCCTTGTTTGTATATTGCTGATGTCAATTTCTGGGAGTTTTTATTTAGATAAGCTTTCTGAACAGTGGTGATGTTTGCAATCTCTGGATATTTAGGAGAGAGGAATTTTTCTAATTCTTTTATATCTTCTTGTAATTCAATTTTTTTTCTTTTAATGATGCTGAAAATGTCTACCAAGTTATGACTTTGGTGATTATCAGTGTTTATACAATAAACACAGAGAGAAATGTTACATTGGTCACAGTAATGTCTACACTGCTCTTTGACATGCTCTGAGCAATTAGGATAATTTGGAGTGGATCCTCGGTCTTGAAATGGTACCACCTGATGTTTTTTGGAAAAATCCAACATATGTTCCCCAACACATGATTTGCAGAGATTGGTCTGACAGAAGTCACAGTATAGTGGGGGGACAGGAGTATCACACACATGACAACGCACCACATCTTGGGCACTGTGTCGGGGGTCCATGGTCAAGTTCACAATCTGAAATACATGTGCATTATTAATAACAATGATTTATCATTACAAGATAATCACCTAGAATCCACTTTTGTTATTACCTCACCTGAACTGAAAGCTCAAGTGAGCTTTTCTGATCACATTTTGTCTGTCGTCCGTCTGTTTGTCCGTCTGTACGTCTGTCTGTCTGTCTGTCTGTAAACTTTTCACATTTTCGACATCTTCTCCAGAGCCACTGGGCCAATTTCAACCAAACTTGGCACAAAGGACCTTTAGGCAAAGGGGATTCAAAGTTGTGAAAAAAAGGACCACGCTTTTTACAAAGGGAGATAATTAGAAATTATTTAAAATTTCCGGGAAATTTTCAAATATCTTCTTCTCAAGAACCATTAAGCCAGGAAAGCTGCTACTTGTGTGGAAGGATCCTCAGGTAGTGTAGATGCAAAGTTGTGAAAATCATGACCCCCGGGGATAGGGTGGGGCTACAATGAGGGGGTCAAATTTTTACTTAGGAATATATAGAGTAAATCTTTAAAAATCTTCTTCTTAGAAACTAATTAGCCAGGAAAGCTGATACTTATATGGAAGCATCATGAGTTACTGTGGATCTAAAGTTGTAAAAAACATGACCTTCGGGGGTAGGGTGGGGCCACAATAGGGGGGTCAAATTTTTACATATGAATATATAGTGTAAATCTTTGAAAATCTTCTTCTTAGAAACTAATCAGCCAGGAAAGCTGAAACTTTTTTGTAAGCATCCTCGGGTAGTGTAAATTCAAAGTTGTGAAAATCATGACCCCCGGTGGTAGGGTGGGGCCACAATGGGGGGTTGAATTTTTACATAGGAATATATAGAGTAAATCTTTTAAAAATCTTCTTCTCAGACACCAATCAGCCAGGAAATCTGAAACTTATGTGGAAGCTTCTTCAGTTAGTGTAGATTCAAAGTTGTGAAAATCATGACCCCTGGGGGTAAGATGGGGCCACAATGGGGGGTACAACTTTTACATAGGAATATATAGATTAAAATTTTTAAAAATCTTCTCAGACACCAATTGGCCAGAAAAGCTGAAAATTGTGTGGAAGCATATGGTTTTACTTACATGTATATGCAAGTATTTTGACATATTGCTGATTCTTTAAAATTGCTTAGACTCTGGCCCCTGGACGATTTTTGGACCTCACAAGGGGTTCAGAGTTTGATGTAGTTTTATATCCCATATATAATCTAAATCAATTGTTTAGGATCTTTTTTTAGAACTGTAATGGTCAACATGTGATATGACTATAAAATCATCCTGTTAGAAAAGGGACTTGATTATAAACATAAGAATATTCAGGGGGAAAATGAATTTTTATTTATACAGGATCGAGATGTGTTATACCACATTGTCCAGATATTTTATATTATGACTCTATTAAGCTGATTTATCATGCCTATTGTTACTCAGGTAAGCGATGTGGCCCATGGGCCTCTTGTTTTTTTCTAAATACATGTATTGACAATCTTATCTTTAAGAATTTAAATCAGAGTTGTTTTCTTTCTTTAATTAAAAACATTTATTTTAACAAGTTTTCAAGAAACGAAATGAACAAGTACAATGACACTTCATATCATATAAATATGAATGAGTTACGAGAGACACTGTTTGGATTTTTTATTTAAGAATTTGTTTTTTCTGATGTCTAGGTCTACTACGGTATGTCCAACCCAGGTACGTGTAGATATTTCAATGAAATTTCTTGCATGAAACTTTCCATGTACCAGTTGTATATTAATTTTTTTAAGATGATTTTTTTTTCAAATGACTGCATTTACATTGAAAATGTCTAAATGAACAAATGATATAGAATATTTACATGTATGCTATAGAACATGTACAGCCTACATTGTTTAGCCATCTAATAGTGCAAGTAGTGTGTGATACAATACATACAAACCTTGCACACAATATTACTGTTGGCAATATGCTTGTACTGATGTCAAATCAGAAACTCTGATCGAATTCTACTGTAAAATTATCTTTCATAACTAGTACACCTACAAATAAAAGGGAAATCAAAATTAATGAGCAAATTTTATAAAGCAAAATTATATTGATTATATATGCCCCAATATAGTAACAATGAAAACAGGCAACTGTTCCACAATGTATTGAGCAAAAAGGTTCCAAGATACTGTTACAGATAATTATTTTAATGCTCAGAAAACCCTGACCCTTGACCTTGGGACCTTGAAGTTCTTCACAAGGGTCATCTGCTTCATAGAGGTCAAGTGTAACAAGTTTGACATAACCTATACCCTGTCCCGAGTTTTTGCTTCCACCCCTTTTCACTTGATATTTTGATAATCATAAATACCTATGTGCTCAAACTATGTAATAATAATGTTCATCTATTAATATGAAAAATGTCCAGATTATC
>WFKH01011925.1:6709552-6730479 GCA_016163765.1 Magallana hongkongensis | reverse complement strand
TGGCGGCAAATAAAGTTTTAAGAGAAAATTACATGTATGCAAAATATTTTAGGTTCAAAATAAATAATATGTAAAATTCATTAAAGTAAAAACCCCCCTTAGTAAAGATAATTTGTAACAGTCCAACTTTAAAGACGCGCATTTGGAAGACTGCGAGAAGAACGAACTACAAATCAAAGACAGATTAAAACTCATAGAACCAAGTTCTTGCAATGAAATAAATATGTTTAGTCAGGCAAGCTTTTTGGAAAGCTATTACTTGTTCTTATACACCGACTACCCAACAATTCATAAGAATGCATGTAGCTTATATAAGTCTTATAGTAATTTTACACATCGAACAAAATCAAAAAGACTACAAACAAACCTCTGTGAAATATTGCAATGTCCAAGCAGGCGTCTTCAGGTTGCACACCACTATTAATTTTTACTATATATTCTTACCAAAATTACGCAACTTTAGACACGGGTAGCGAGTTTAAAACAAACTTCTGGGAAAATCCCTCTTTACAACTTTTAAAACAATCGTTCAGCAAAAAACAGACAGCCACCCACAAAGGCACGAGAGTTTGTTTACATCAAAGTTACACATGTGCTTAAAAATCATGTCCGAGCCTTTTCACACCCCTGCCGAAACAACTGGCATCAAAAATTCAAATGACCTCGTACATGTATTTTTACAAAAGTGGGAAAATCAGGCAGTTTACACGTTGTTTTTCATCTAATAAAAAACTACAGTCCCTGTCGCTGGCGGAAAACCCCTAAAACGAAGGGGAATTCGGGAATTATTTTGCCTCAACCATGTTTCCGTGAACCTTCGGAAAAATAGAGTTGAGAGACCAGGCCCCGCCGTCACCAATATTTTCAAATCACTGAAGACGTCACTAATATACGTCTGCATATGGGTTGTTATTCTTAACCAATCGGATGCATGGTTCTGTAACAAACTGATGTAATAGTATGAATAAATTATGGATATCATATTATTTAAGTATATAGATTATGTATATAGATTTTAAACTAAAACCAACCAAATCTGACACACATTTTAAATACACACCACACATACTTAGATCCACCCTGTACCTTTACACACCTGTTTATATATCCCAGGGGCAGTGATTTGGTAAACATTTGTGTTCATGAGTTTTATTGGTCAGATATTTGTTAGGGTTGTTGTGGTTGGTTTGTTGATCTGACGATGATATTTTGCCACCAAGTTTTGTCAATCTTTGTTTGGTCATCCAGAGGATAGCATGTAATATGTACATGTATATGACCTAGCTGAATCAGACCTACATCATAAAGTTTGACAACAGACTATTTCTCTTTCTGGTAAGTAACATATAAACTAATATCCCATGTATTAAAATATTATTAACATGTACTTTTCTATAAATTAGCAAATAAGTAATTTCTTATGAAGCACTTTAACTAATTAGAATGAATGAGTGTCATGAAAGAGTATTATAGATTTATTTAGTAAATATTGATTATAAAGTCAGTATTTGATTCTTATTCAAAAGAGTAACTGATTTTCTAATCAGGTAACAGAGTGTTTTTATGATGATCAAATATTTGGTCTATTGTTCAAAATGAGCAATGTAAATGTTTTTAATTCAATAGTATTTTTAGTATTCTGCTAATTGAATTACAGATATACATAACCATGATAGACTTACAATTAGATGCATAGAGGAAAGCTTATTCCCATAGAATGGTGAGATAATTTCTAATGAATAATGTGTCTATGATATTTTTTAATTGCAACCTATTTTTATGATTATTATGGGAGAAGTGCATATTGTATACACATTGAAATTGTAAGAGTTACCTCCCTTTAATTGCTTTTATGAATTATGATATCGCTATGATATTATGTGTTTATTCAAATCTAGATGGAAATTGAGTACATTATCATAGCATGAGACTTATTGTTTTATATTTGCAGGGCTTTTGATCATTTGATTAATTTTAATGATTACCATCAACTTGTCACTGTGTCCACAATAAATATAACTATATGAACCCTCAACAGGGTTTTTTATTTTTTTTCTTATTTTTATATAAGTAAAACCTGTAACACTGAAGTATCGGTGACATAATACATGCATGTTAAAAACTTTTTTGTCTACATCTAGAGTGAATCCATCCGAAAATACTTTATGTTAAGTCATTTGCATGAGTAACAGAAAGGCATGACCAGCGTTTTATTCCGAGAACTTATCACAAAAACCGTATACTGCAAGATATTTATCTGTAAAACATAATCTTAATCAGATTTGGATTTGGTTTAATATGGTTCAAATACTCAATATCAAACTTTTGATTGCATACTATATAATTATTTTTCTTTTATATCCCTAACAAAATCCGAAAATTTTAATGATGTTGTGCAAGATAATTAGACTATTTTGACCTGATAATTGAATAGTTTACGTTTCTTTCAATATGATTTAACTAATGATAAAATATTTATTTAATAGTGTTATGTTGTGCATGTACTATGCCTAAATAGTAGTCAGGTTTGATACATAGTGCACGAACCGGAGGCGAGCTCTACCTGCAAGGCGTGTGTGAATAGAAAATTCAGACCAGTTGCACATTCATTCAACAGATTTTTTTGGCGTCAGTTATTCGGACCAGTAAATACCATGATTTTATCGAACCAGCAGTTCCCTGTAAATATGGTTTCCCATTTCACGCTCTCACGAGAACAAACAAGGTAGTTGATAAAACAGTATACTTCGCGTAGTTTTATTTCTCAGTGGAGTTTTTAAAGACCCAGACGCCACTTAACGTGGAATAACACACCTGGAAAAAGTCACTCAAATTAACAGTAAATTATTTGATAATGAAAGATATAATGATAAATAAACTATACATATGTCAAATAAGCAAAAATTTGCAAATTGGGGATAAAAATGATCAATATCTAAAAAATTCAATTCAGTAAGTAACAACAAAAGCCCCTGCGGGATTTTAACTCAGGATGTACGGATCACAAGCCCGACACTTTATCCACTCGACTATGGAGTAAGTATGTTGCCGTCGATAAAATCCTTTTAATAAAACAAAATGTCGTTTCGATCAGAGGTCAGCCATTTTGTGACGATGTGTGTTATTCCACCTTAACCGACGACAACGTTGACGTCACAATAGGGGGAAATTACTCTAACTGTAGTTATTGTAAACAAATCCTTTCAAAATCTTGCAAAGCTAACGAATGAGGACATTTCTTTAGATATAGGAAACAGTTGTAACTTTCACTCATTTGGATGAATGTTCATATTCATTTGATTCACTATATTTACGGTAATTTCCAAGGACGTACATGTAGCATCGTTTTTAAAGGGGGGGGGGGGGGGCGGCAGCCTCCAAAAAAATCTTCCAAGCAGAAAAAAAAAATAGAAAATTCTCAAAATCATGAAAATTCTAATCCTAGGGAGGAATGGGGAGTGCGTAGTATTCCTTTAGCCCTTTCGCTGTTCAATGGTTTCTTTATTTTCACTTCCATTTATTTAGGGGGGGGGGGGGGGGGGGGGCAATTCCATGATCCTTATATGATAAGCATATTTTTTTATGCGTAAATTAAAAAAAAAATTATTTTTTTTTAAAAAGTGGAGAAGACAACTCCATAATAAGTCGATTTTTTTATGTGTAAATCAAAAAAAAAAAAAAAATAATAATTTTTTTAAGCATGAGAGGGGGCAACTCAAGTGAATGTTTAGGCCTATATGTAAGTTTAAGAATCAAAGGCCTGAAGGGCCTGAGAGTCGACTCGCTCTCAACGTTGTCAATATTTTGATGGAAATTTTTTTATTACATTGTTAGCAATACATAAAATTTCTTTTCTGTCTTTTGTAAATAAATGAAACATAGGTTATCAACGATTACAGAGCTAATCGTGGCAGACATCACCTTTATGAGACCACCTTTATCATATTATATGATAATCATATATAATGATCTTTATTAAAATATTGTATATGGTAGGGTGGTTTGGCACAATAATCATTTAATATCATATGAAACAATATCGTATTATATAATATATAGAGAATAATACATGGCAAAATCTGTATCACATCCCATATCAACCCGAGACTCCAATATCAGCCCTAGGGGCGAAGGCCAGAGGGCTGATATTGGTCGAGGGTTGATATGGGATGTGATACAGATTTTGACATGTATTGTTGTTTTTATTATATTATTGAATTTAGAAACATAGTTTTCATTTTCAGGTTGAAAAAACTAACAAGCATTTATCTTCAAACCGCGTATTTTCGACGTTCAAATGTATTGTGACGTCATCTATACTAAAAATGTTCAGATCATGACGTCATAGTTTCGACTTCAGACATGCACAGGAAAAGAGAATAAGATCCGAGGTAATCCGAATAAAAAGTACAAAGGTGTTCCGGAAAGGTGTAATAAAGGGTGATGATAGGGGGGGGGGGGTGATAAAGGCGCGTGCCACTGTTCATATCAGGGGTGCAAAACCCTGTATTTTATACCAAGTATATAATAAGATATTTTATTCAATTAATATATGATATTGAACCATATTATAAGATACAATATAGTAGGACCTACTCCCAAAATGCTCACCAGGTCCAGACGCTGACGATATAGCATAAGCTCTCCCCGGCTTCGTCTCGGTGAGCTAAAAATCGTTCAAATCTTATTTGTGAATTCAACAATATTTTCGCAAAGTAGTACATTATAATTTTTTATTTTGTAAAGTTTTAGCTATACATTAAAACCATGGTGAAGCGGGTATTTACATTTTATCGCCCCATAATTAATTTTGAATAAATAACTCAAATAATACACGAATTTGTAAATACATTGTTTATACATTGTTTTCCATGGTAAGATAACTTCATTTATGGCATCTATACACATGCAATTGAAAAAATGTATAATGCATTAAGGTAATGATCCATACCCCACTACATAAATAAAATACCTACAGAATTTTTTCAAATTTCTCAAACATGTATCTGAGGATATACCCTTATCAAATTTTACCCAGTTGGCTGGTCCATCGGTATTATAAAAGCTGGGACCGTTGCTAAAAATAGAACCAATTGCGGAAAATGGTGCTTTTTACATACATTAGGAATAATAGCCTAAGCCTGAAATTTGACTTTCAGAAAATCATTTTTGACTGATATCCTACGTAAAATGAACGAATTTATTTTTTAAAACAAATACTTTTATGTTACACATGCTTATTTATTAAAAAATAGATAAATTTGTTTACAAATGAGATAAAATGAAACAAATTTTCAAAGAGAATTAAATCTCTTATAATTTTATCAACCTTCAGAATTCTATGAAATAGTGATAATGTTTACCCCTTAAGGCCCTTAATCAAAAGAAAATAAAATTACCCAAAGGACCGGCCTTTTTGGGATCACAATGGGCGTATTTTTGGTAAAATTCATGATAATATATATTTTGAAAAAAGGTCCGTAAAAATAAAATTTTGCATAGTTTTATCATTTCATCTCTCTAAAAAGTTTATTTATCTTTTTGTTAAATAGAAAACATGATCTGAACAAACCGTTGATCAATCTGTATTATATAAATCGCATAAGATGGGTTTTTTTGAATATCGGTAAGTATTATTGATCGAGATCGGTATTTAGAAATTGTAGTCACATACGCGGAAAACGCTAATTACCTGATATGCTTTTAAGACAAAACCTATATTCAACTATTTTTACTGGTTTTAAAGACTGTTCTAAAAAATGAAATAACTTTTCTTTAACGTATAATTTTAATTCTAAAAACAATTTTTATGGAAATATATTTATGTTCGTTGCTAAGCGTATAGAGTAAAGATCGGGCACGGGCAAGACGTAATAACGCGTGAATTACGTCATACGTTGCTTTGTGACGTATGGACAATTACCTTAATTACATTTTCTTTAGAGTTAGGTCCCCGATACGATTGACACGCAGTGAAATGATTCATTTGTTTGATTGGACATAAGTTTGTAGACAAGTTAATAAATGTTAAAACAAGTACAACCAAATCAATTGGATATAACAACTTGGTTGTCTTTTTATAAATTGTAAATGACTAAACCATGTAATTCAAATAGAGCATCATTTTTGTTACCATCTGAGGGTAAAAGTTTGGAAAATGATTCATTCGGGGATTTTCCCATTTACCTACTCGCTCATTCACTCAAACATAATCCTTGCTTGTTTTAAAATGAGAATTAAAGAGACAATATTTAGCTAGATTCCAAAATGAGAAATATTCAAAGCATTACCTCTGCATATGAAGATTGCAAAAGTGTCATGGCAAACACTGAAAAATGAAAACTCTAAATGCAGAGTATAATAGATATTCAGCTAAAAAGTGTCTTAAATACTGAATTACAAAATATCTTTATTTATTGTGTCCAAGAAAATGCATTAGTGCTAGTAGTTACATATTGTGGCCGTCATTCACTACAAAATACTCTTCCATGTTTTCATATCAAGATTTACCTTTGTTGAAGCTGGCCAGAATTGAATGCATACCAGGTTTTTGTGTTCAGGGGGTTTATAATTATATTTTGGAACAAAACGTGCAGTATGACGTCGACACACCTTGTCTTCTATATAAATCTAGACTAAATATTTTATATACTAACTGCATGTTATCAAGTGTAAAATTCAGCGGTAAATATGTTTTACATCGAATTTTATTTACTTTATTCTACATCACTGCTTAAAAAAATTTCTTCGAAAGCTACTTAATATAAGTTCCAACTTTATTTACTCTTAAAAATTTTCATTGTTTAAAACTAGCGCAATTTTTGGGGCGCCGTAAATTGCAACTTTTTAATTTAACACATACGGACTGTAGCTGTGGGTTAATAAACATGATGCTCTCATAGTAAGCTTCTCTGATTTGACAAAATTCCACAACAATCGAAATAACAAGATATATCTCAGTTTCTCTTTTAGATAAATACTACGATGGTTTAAATTTTTAAATTTTTTGATGTTTCTTAGCTTAAACCGTTGATTGAACATTTCGCCGTTTCCCCATTTTTTGTTGATTACGAATCTGAATTTTACGCGACATTTACGCAAGTTTATTTATAATACCTGGTTCTTATAATGAACATCACACATGACGAAAAGGATCGTCGAATATTACACGAGAATCTTCCTTTATTACAATAATGTACATAAAGTAATTACGATCATGTTTTATTATTCTTTTCTGCGCTGCAAAATCTTCTGTAAACACATACACTATTTTAAACCTCTAAGTCACAAGGCACGTGGAGTTAGACAGGTCGTTCTTGAAACAAGATATTCATACTCATCCATGTTATATCATTTACAAATTTTAAATAAAAAGATAACCTGTGGGGTAAATTGAATGTTTTATCTCGTAAAAGCATACTAAGTTATGTTTTCATAGACAACGAATAAGAAAGGAATAACATTTTTAACACGTTCTGTTGATATTTCAATGATAGACAGCTGGCAATGCCTCTCTGATATGCGCGAGCGATATACATATTTCGTAAGATAGAGACAGAGGACCAATCTATTTCAATGACGAAGAAATAAGAACTATTTGCATTATATTATGTAAGACAATAATTTTCGTAATTTTCATTGGCTAAAAGTACATCACGTGACATTCGTCTTTTTCCGATATCGACGCGAAAGCGCGTCCGCGGAATATGATATCGCACGTTTCGGCAGTAACAACAAAAATAGGTATTGTAAAGACATTGTACCAACGGGAATTTTTAAATACAGAATATCAAAAATAATAGTCGATGATTAACGAAAAGGGGTGTGATATAACATCCGAAGATTGCCGGAGAGGGGTGCGATATAAATCTTATATCACACCCCTAGAGTTTATATCACACGGGTAGGCGAATTTTCTGTTTATATCACACAGGGCGGAAAGGAGTATATTTTCTATAAGTATACGATATAACCACGTATCGACCTACAATGAAGTCCATAATTGTATAATATCGCACATTATCATTTCACGTTTGTGCTCAAAATCCACTCCGAGAGTGCCGATGACAGTAAGGGTCTTCTCGCTTCGCGAGCTCAATAAAGACAATTGAAAACAAACTGGGTTTTTCTTAAAATAGATTTTACGCACATCTCCATTCGGAACTTCTCAAATAGTTAGGGAACAAGGTTTGCCCCGCGTGTAAGTTGTTGAATTCATGGGCCGTGATTCAACAAAAATTACTTTGATTTGTTTTATTTTTTAAACATCAAGAAAAACGTTTAAAATATATGTGTAAATAAAGACGAGATTGTTTCACCCTTTCGAATTAGCAATCACGCAAACAAAAGCTGTTAATGTATGCACTATTCTCTTTAGCGCATGAATAATGTAGTGCAAAATATTCGCAGAAAAGGCTATGATAAGAAGGACTCGCTCGCTTCGCGAGCCGACTCAAAAATGTCTGCTGCAAGAAAAGGGGCGGGGGTGAACTGACGTTATAATCACTTTAAAAAAAGATATACACTGCAAGTCTGCAATGAACATTTCTATCATTCAACAACATTTATCTGAGATTAAACTATTGTTCTACTTATAAATAATTTTTTAAAATCTTATAAATTATAAATAATGAAAATTTTCTGAAAAAATAGGTATGTTTTATTTTATTTTGCATTTAAATTCATTTACGTTGCTAATTTTATTTTTATTGATTTATCATAATTCATTATTTGATCACATGCTGCGCTCGCCCCAAACGATCGCACCGTAAAACATATTATGGTATTTAATTTTAGTTATTTGCTTGTAATGCAAAACGGCGATTATTTACTGTAAAGAACATGAGAAAGTAACATTTAAGGATGATTGAATATGGTTGGAGGAAGTCAATGTAACGTAGGGACAAAGGATTTTACACGAGAAATTCAGAGCCCAGAGATAGGAGGAGTAAACATGTGGATTTCATTATGTAACTTTTCACCTTGCCTCATCTTTTTGGAGAGTAGGGCTTGATAAGAATGTATGCACTGTATGGCAGGGACCTATATACTTGTACACTCGAACAAGTCCAAATTCAGCTTACTTCTTTGTAAGTTACATTCAGAACATAAAGCATTCTTTGTTGTTTTTAATTTTTTTAGTAAACTTTCACATAATATTTTTATAATAATTTGACTAACTATTCAATTGAAACATCAAACTAAATGTCTTCAACGTTCACACTCGTTTTAGAACATAATATTGAAAAATTCCTGAATTGTCTACAGCATTTGCAATGCACTGAACAACCTCAAAGTCTGGAATTGCTCTATAATTAGCAGAGGACAGAAGCACGGGGGTGTGGCCGAATATAATCATGAACCCACCCTTCTTCACTGTTGGGAGGAGCGCTGTTAGCAGTGTCTCGGCTTCAGTGGATTTCACAACCTCCGAATTTAGGAACCGAACAAAACAGAAATCGGCAGATCCTGGTTCAATTTTGGGTTCCATTGCATTCCCACAATGCACCTCATCAACTCTTTGGCGGGAAATGTTGGCCATCTGCTTGCTAAGGTCCTGTCCGATGGTGTAGCTGTCGGGGAACGCTGTTTTAAGCGTAGACAGGAAGACTCCGGTCGAGCAAGCTGGATCGTAAAGCCTCGCGTTCCTAATTTTGACGGACTGCATGAACTTAATGGTGTATTCTCGTATTCTTTCCTCTCCACACCCAAGCATGACGCCAAAGGCGTCGTCAATTTCCCAGCCTTGCGGTGGGGAGCAGAATTCCTCGTGTGTCGTCTGCCTCAAAAGCGGATAAGGAAATACCAACTCCGGAAGTCCGAAAGAATTGTTTATCACTTGGTTCATTAGGTATAGTTTCTCGGCCTGGTCAAAAGGAAAGAAATGCACGACGGTTTTTTTCTCTGTAATCCGCATATCCACAAAGAGCCCAAGAATCATGTCGGCCGAGATGAAGCTGCAGTAGAACTCGGGTATCTTGTTTTGGATCCAGAAGTCGGACAGGATCTTCCTGCCTAGTATCTGAATCGGATTAGGAGAGCCGGGCACGGCGACATTTAAATAAAACACCCCTTGTGGTAGCTCAAAATGGCTGATGTCAATCCGAGATATGGGCCTCCGACGGATTTCGTCCCAGGATGCCTCTGTCTTCTGGATCGTCCCTGGGTCGATCCTCTGCGTGTGGTACCGCCTTATTTCGTCTGCTAGTATTGTCAGTGTTTTCTTGTCCGCTGGGGTTTTCTCCGACTCTTTCAGGGCTTGCTTTAGAATGTCATCCGCTTTTACCCAATTCCCCTTCGAAATATTGACACGAATATCCGTAAACATGTCCCTGATTTTCTCGTCATACATGTTTTTAAAAATTCCATCATACGTTGTGACCGCAGTCGTAGACACGAGAGCTGGATCCGATGCCATTTTCAGATGTGAAGTTCTATCGAAGCACTGTGTGAATTTTATCAGTAGAGTACGTCTTATCAAGCGACTGTGACGTATTAAGTGAACAGAGTGGACAATGTGATAAGACAGGTCGAGGTGATAACACAGATAAACAATGACGGGGTCTACCCAAGGGGATGTTTGACCAGCAGACACTATATAGTATTGATATGAGCAGTGGACCGTAAAAAAAACCTCTAGCACGCTCTCAAATGAAATGGCATCTTTAAACGCCGCCAAAGTTCTTTTGTGCGTTTTAAAGTGGATTTTTCAATTGGTAAGCATGTTTAGGTTGATTGAGAAAGTCGAATAATGCAGATGATAAAGACCGATAATGTTACCACACTGATCCTAGAATATTACATAACACAACTTCTACATGTACGTGTTGATACGCATGTGCAAGGTTGAATTTTAAAGGCAATGTTCGCGTTGCATTTATCATGAATAATTCATTGCTCTATATATGTAGACTTGATAATTCTATAGAAAATACGTGTAGAATTTTTATTTCGGTAATTAGTCTAACGAAAAATCTTTGTGCGAAATCATATTAAGCGAGGCATTTGCATGCACGTTGCTACAGGGGGCAGTGTGTGACCCCCCCACCCCCTTCAATCTAATTTTTAGGGAATTTTTTTTCCTTTCTTAAATTTACATGTAAAGAAATTATGTTTGTTTTGAACGTACTGGACCTCATCTCCCCCACTTGCTTTAAAAGTGATAAGAATTATAGGTGGGTCTCTTCTAGATTGACGTTCTGTAATAATTGCATTGAAAATGTGTATTTATTATTATCGGAGAATTCCAAATTTATACTAAATAAATTTCGCGTTAAAAATATTGCATTAGCAAAGCAATGTGTACTTTTCTGCATGTTTGGATGTTCTTGATCTTTAACTACTGTATGTTTCAAAATAACGCATTTCAAAAAAACTGAATAAAAAAGATAATGAAATCATCTGAAAGCGTGTTATGAGAAATAGGATATACATGTGGAGGTTCTGGTCAGAAAATAACCAGTAAATACATGAAAGTTTTGATTTTTGTTAAACACAAGATGCCATACATGTACTTAGAGAAAATACATATACATTACTTTACACAAAGAAATGCTAAGTGAAAACTTACATAAACAGATAGATCCATTTTTAAGAACCCAGACAATAAGTGTGTCCCCGTGCTCCTCCCCCTCATCCAGATTCAATGTATTGAAGACGTTAGTTAACAAGATACTTGGGTATGGTTGCCCCCCCCCCCCTTTTAAATAAAATTCAACGTGTCTGATTAGCATATCCTTATAATTTTATGAGAGTCCTTGTATTTTGTTAAATTTGTTTAACAAATTGGGAAAATACGTTACCATAACTGGCGTTTGCGAGGACACAAATAAACAGTAAGAAATGAAGACACAAATAAACAGTAAGAAATGAAGACACAAATAAACATTAAGAAATGAAGAGGACATTATTAATAATGCAGAATATGCATTATTGATTTGGCCTTTCTTTGCTTGTTTAGATTCCAGTTGCAAAGAACAGAATCCCTGAGCCCGGGCGATGGCTCGTGACACTACTGACCCTGGGGTACGGAGGAGATAAACTCATGAAGCTGGAGTTCCTTTCGGAGTACTATTTTTATTACGGACTATTTAAGTTTGAAAGTAAAATTTACATATTCAATCCTCGACTAGCTCAGCATGCTATTTATAAATTGGAGAAAGGTGCGGAACATTATTTGGAGAATTCCCCTCTTAAAAACACGTTCCTAGGGTCGTCTCAGAAAAGTCCCGAAACCAGGAGGGCCATTGCCTCGCTGTTTAGAAGGACCTCTATTGAAGAGCGCGCCGCCATTATGATGGGCGACATAAAGAAAATGTGTGAAAAATTCCGAGGTGAAACAAACGGCGTAGTCAATGTCACAGAATGGTCTCTTCGGATGGCCTTGGACATTGTCGGACATGTTTTACTAGAGTTAGATTTTCACGGTTTGGAAAAGAAACAGGAGGAAATGATTCGGGCGATGACAACTATTTTACACAGATGTTACGCTTTGGGAGAAATAACGTCAGATAGCGAAGAATTTCGGGAAGCAAACACAAAATTTGATGACATCACACACGTAGTGTTGGAAGAGGCTTTAAATATTGATGACGACACAATACAAGGCAAACGATTGGTCAAGTCTCTGCACGACGCATGCGGATTTAACGAGGTAACTACAGTAACTCATTAACAAAATGGTTACTGTAAAACTTAAAGCATTTTTATTATGGCAAAGAAAGATGCAAGCAACGTAATAATTGTAACCATAGATATAAAATTGTTTTGAACTTTTTTGTGTTTTTTGTTTTGAAATTAATTTTATCCATATTTGTTAGTTCAGCTATTTGAGATGATGTCTTAAAGGAGCAGGCTTATTAAAGCCATAGAACTACGATGAGCTCATTTGTAATTTCAAGTTCATTTTTATAAAAGTTATCCGCTGGGTAATTTAAAAAAGAGACTTAAAGTGAGCACGTCTAAGTTTCTAGCCTTAGGAGCTTAAATCAACTTAAATGATTAAATATCGCTAACCTGGATTAGTTGAGATATTTGAGACTGACTTGCTTTGTCAGGCCAAGGACAACATGAAGCTGTTTCTGATGGCGGGGACAGAGACGACGGCCTCTACAATACCTGTTGTTCTGTATCTACTGGTCAAATATCCGCACTTACAGGTAAACATTTAAACCGTCAACCACGTACAGTTTAACCATCCACCAATCAACACTTTCACGCATATTAACTGTTAAACCATTTAAAGAATATTAGTTTTGTGGAAAAGTCAATTTCCAAAAAGTCAATACTTTCACGTACCGTTGAACCTTTCACCGATAGCTAGGTAAAACGTTAAACCTTTCACGGCTAGCTAAGTAGATAGTTAAACATTTCACGGCTAGCTAAGTTAACGCTTTCACTACAATTAAACCTTTCACTGGTAGCTAGGTAAATACGTTCATGTACAGGTAGACCTTTCCCTACTAGCTAGGTAAATACTTTCATGTACAGTTTAACCTTTCACTGGTAGCTAGGTAAATACATTCATATACAGTTAAACCTTTCATGGTAGCTAGGTAAATACGTTAATGTACAGTTAAACCTTTTACGGCTAGCTAGGTAAATACGTGCACGTACAGTTAAACCTTTCACTTTTTTAGTAGTAGTAGTAGTTTATTGGCGTATACATTACATACATTGCCGTAGCATAACTTTAACAGTAATTTACAATAATTGTTGTGGTTACAGGTGGGAGACAGGTTATATAGATATAAAGTATAGAGTAAAAGAACAATATCAAACAGACAAGCAAAATAGTAGTTTTATAAACTTATACTTATTCACGTCTGATAGTAAAGTTGTCTCTCTTATTAAAACATTCGTGCACATATTTCCCAAGTTTTCTTAGCGTAAATATAGAGCCAGAATTAAGTAAGGTAATAAATTTTGCCATATTTGGTCGTACATAGTAGTATTTCTTAATATATAATTTCCTTAACTCTGTATAAAAATCACAAACCAAGACAAAATGGTATTCATCTTCAACATCGTTTGAATTACAGTAAATACACTTCCTTTCATTAAAAGGACATTTTTTATCATATCGACCAGATTCGATTCGTAGACGATGTGAAGATAATCTAAGTCTACTTAAGGCTTTCCTATGTTTGTCATATAATATGTAATTTAGATAGTCTGCCTGGTGCATAGGTAAGTTCAGATATTTATATAAACGTAAAGGGTGAGCATTTTCAATTTCTACCCGTAAATTTTGGTGAAAACAATCTGACAGTCTTTGTTCAAAATATAAATAAAACAGTTTTTCATTTACCGACTCAGGGTAATACCACACATCACCAAAACCATTTGACAAAAGTGTGTTTTTGACAAAAATAATCCAGCTTGATAGCATGTTTTTCACATCAAATTTGATCACTGATAGCTAGGTAAATAGTTTCATGTACAGTTAAACCTTTCACTGGTAGCTAGTAAATACGTTAACATACAGTTAAACCTTTCACGGCTAGCTAGATAAATACATTCATGTACTATTGAGCCTTTTACGGATAGCTAGGTTAGCCTAGGTAAATACGTTCACGTACAGTTAAACCTAATAAGGTTAGATATGTAAATACTTTCACGTACAGTGTTGTGAAATTTCTAAAGGAACATTACTATTACGTAAAAGAAAACTATTCAAATTAAAATCAACAGTTTCATGTGCATGTAAACTATCAACATCTAGGTCAATTAGTTCAGGTATAGGTCAATTATCCACCTGTCAAAATATTAAGCAGGTCAATATCAGGACATTCTTTATAATTATTCGAAACAACTTTAAGGATATGGACTGTTCTGATTTCATGATTATATATATATATGTATGTACATTGCAACTTTATTGACATTGACAACTATCAAGGACTTTGCAATTTACTATGCAGGACGAGTTAAGACAGGAAGCGGAAGAGCTTCTTGAGTCGGTAATGGCGGATCCCACCAACCCGCTGCCTAAGATAGAGAGCTTCCTGTCCGAGGTGCTCCGATTGTACCCGATCGCGCCATTCATCAGCCGACAAAACTATGAACCGGTCACCCTCGGTGATATTCATCTGGATCAACACGTGAGTAAACTACAGTATTTCTTGCTGAGTGAAATCAGTGATAAGTAAAGTAATACTAGTACTGTGATAGGGTGTTTATTATTGTCATTATTGTTCAGTACTGTTGAAAGTTATTAAATATATTTTTATTAGATATTTAGTGATATAACTCTAAATTGTATTTGGTGTAGATTGATTTTTTAAAATGACATGATATACATCATTTTCTATAAGCAAATTATTTATTGTCAAGCATATGTTTTGTAGGATCCTGAATGGTTTATCAATAATATATTGATCAAACACCAACTGAGTTCTGTTATTTATGAACAACACTGCCCTTCCGCTACAATGTCTATTTCATAATGTTACTGCGGTTTTTTTTCAATTCTACTTAAATGTTTAGTTTTTTCAAAGAAAAGGTATGAAACCTACTAAATCGCTAAAGAACCGCTTTATTGTAAACGGATATAACGAATATATGCAGTCACTTGGGAATCATTATTTAGACAACCAAAATCAAAACCACGGGTAGTATATGAGGGTAAAACATCTTGTATTTCAAGATAGATATAAGCTGAATAATATTTAATTTTATAGATTTAAATAATTCATTTAAAAAAGACAGCCATTGACCGGTATATTCCTTCGGCTTGCATTTAACATATTTTGATTGCTTTATTAGGCTGATGTCATCATATTTACGTGGGGAATTCATCGCAGCACTCATCTCTGGGACAGAGCGCGAGACTTTCTTCCCTTCCGGTTCCTGAACAACAGCAAGACTTCCGGTAACATGTACATCCCTTTTGGCGCAGGCTCGCGCGTTTGCATCGGACAACATCTGGCTTGGCTAGAACTGAGACTTGCAATAGCCATGATGCTGTACCAGTTTAGGTTTGAGCATGCGCATGAGACACCGGAACTGAAGTTTGTAGTGGACTGGGCACACGCTGTAATTCATCCTGATAAAGACTTTTTATTCAGAGTTGTTCCTACACAGAATAAAAATGTTAAAATATGATAATTTGTTCATATCTTATAATCGAAAATTCACAATCTTATGGTAAAGTATTATGTGCATCAAATCTTTTGTCGATGTGTTTCAACACTTTTCTTGTGTACTAGTAGTCTAGTACAGTATGTCAAGCTACCGAAGTAATTTTGAAAACTGGTGGAAATTTAATACGAACTGTTTCAATGAAGAACTGCTCGCAGAATTATACAGACTTTTAGAAAATGACTTGTTTCTACCGGGGCGCCTTACAATTCACGAATCATGCAACAATGGATTCCACATTTTGAACTTCAAGTTTGTCCGAAGCATAGCGGAGGCACGTTCTATATTTTTATCTCAATTACCTAATTTATCGTGTATTGCTTTCCTTTTTAGCTCATCTGAGCCGAAGGCTCAACTGAGCTTTTCTGATCAAAATTTTTCCGTTGTCTGTTGTCGTTGTTGTCGTCACTTTTCACATTTTCATCTTCAAAACCACTCGGCCGATTTCAATCAAATTTATCACAAACCATCACTGGGCGAAGAGGATTAAATTTTATTCAAATGAAGGGCCACGCTCTCTTTCAAAAGGAGATAATTTAGAATTCTTGAAAATTTGTTGGGTTTTTTTTTCAAAAATTTTCTCAAAAATCATTTGGCCAGAAAAGCTCAAATTTAAGTGGAAACATCCTCAGGTAGTGTAGATTCAAGTTCAAATCATGGTCCCCGGGGATTGGGTGGGGCCACAATGGGGGAAAAAAAATTTGAATAAGAATTAAACGAGAAAATCTTTAAAACTATTCTTCTCAAAAACCATTTGGCAAGAAAAGCTCAAATTTGTGTGGAAGCATCTTTAGGTAGTGTAGATTCAAGTTTGTTCAATCATGGTCCCCGAGGGTTGGGTGGGGCCATAATGGGGGATGAAGTTTTACAAAGAAATATATAGAGAAAACCTTTAAAAATCTTCTTCTCAAAAACCATTTAGCCAGAAAAGCTCAAATGTGTGTGGAATCATCCTCTTATAGTGTAAAATCAAGTTTATTCAAATCGTGGTTCCCGGGATGTGGGTGTGGCCACAATTGGGGATGAAGTTTTACATAGGAATATATAGAGAAAATATTTAAAAATTTTCTTCTTAAAACCAAATGTCCAGAAAATCTCAAACTTGTGTGGAAGCTTCCTCATGTAGACGTGTAGATTCAAGTTTGTTCAAATCATAATCCTAGGGGTAGGGTGGGCCCACAATGGGGGATGAAAAATTTATACATAGGAAGATATAGAGAAAAATCTTCTGGAAAAGCATTCAACCAAAAAAGCTGACACTTGTGTGAAATCATAGGTTGTGCAGATTAAAGTTTGATCAAACCATGATTCCCTGGTGAAAAGTTGGGTCACAAAAGGGGGATTTTTAAATCACTACTAATGCAAAGGAATAAAGAAAATCTTCTCACAAATACTAAAACAACAAAAGGGCTTGGTATATACTTAAAAATATGTGGATTAAAATTGACAGATTTTTTTAATTTTTTGTGCAAGATCTACAGTACTAATTTGTCAACATATTTTGAATTTGATAATGTAATGCTGATTTTATCAGCATTTGTTGCTCAGGTGAGCGTTGTGTGGGCCTCTTGTTACATATACTTTTAAGATGGTTCACTATACCTTAAAAATAGAGTTTTAAAATGTTTTCACTGTTGAAATGCTGCAATGTACTAAGTTTCTATTTCTATGACATAACTAGTGTTAGGGAAATTTCATAGGTGTAAAAATGGTCAAGCATCACTCTAAGACGATTGTGCTTAGTTTGATACCTTTGGAATTTTTTTCAAAATAGCTACATAAAACTATAAACTCTAATTCAAACTATTTCAAAAATAGGCCATATTAGCTAAATACATTGATTGTGTTAGGCATTGATACTGTGTCGGACCTGTTGATTTCTTGTTTTTAGCCAGCTGAACCGATACTTTTCTGTTTCTATATAGGTGAATCTAGTAATCAAAAATATCAATGCTTATGTAGAACTTGTGAAGTTCTGCAGTAACTAAGGGGTACCAGGTTACCAATGGTTTCTGTTACTGCCTTTAAACCAAAATGAACATCTCTATTTAAGCTTTCTTATCTTATTCTTTATTTTTAAAATGATTTGAACTGATTAACTTAGCGTACACTCGACGTAGTATATGATAACAAGTATTTTGGTATATTGCTGATATTAGTGCCAATAAGTTGAGTAATGATCAGGCAGATAATGGTTTTAACGTTTATAAAAATATATCATTTGTTTTGCCTTGGGATTAATATTGCAACGTCATTTGATAAAATGTGTCATGTGATTGCCGTCTATATTATTATAGACGGCAAACAGCAATCAATTGATTAAAAAATTAAGGTAGCTCGTTAGTTTACTGCTTGTGAGAAAACCTACCCGGAATTTTTTTTTTTTTTAAGTTTTATTTCTTTATTTGAAATTCGTCTATGTGGTTATGATGTTATCGTGTTTCAAACACAGTATCGCTGATCAAATCAGACATGCAATGCAACTCCAATGAAATATATAGTAACATGCAAATCATGTTGCATGTTACAGGTTGCGATCAATGCAGAATGTATATAACTTGCCGCAACATTTGTCATTGGTTTCAAACATATTAGATGATAACCTGCGCAAGCGCGGGAAGTCACACTTAACAATTGTTATTGTATGTTGAACCTGAATTTTTACGTACTTTTTTATATATTGTGCTCGATTTTTTTCCTTTTTTTCTTGACCATTTGTGTTAAAAAAAACTGAAATAAAAAGCAACTTAAATGTGGCCCAAATTTTTTGCTGCAGCCGACTGAAAAATTGCAAACTTTTTCGGCTTTTGACTGTTTGTCACATATGCAGTATATAGTCGTAACTGGAAATACCTTAATTAAATTATTATATTGTTTTCACTATCGACACTTAATCGCATTCAAATGTATACTTTTTTAAATTTCTGGACGGGGGGGGGATGTAGTGCATCGTATTTCTTTTAATTTTGATATTTTTTGTAAAATTTTACGTTTTAATACTCCAAGAAGGAGGCAGTTAGTTCTTGTATATTTAAATTTTAAAATGCCCGCCCCCCCCCCCCCCCCCAATGCTTCGTTTTTAGCTCACCTGAGCTGAAAGCTCAAGTGAGCTTTTCTGATCACATTTTGTCCGTCGTCCGTCTGTCCGTCTGTCCGTCCGTCCGTCTGTAAACTTTTACATTTTGAACTTCTTCTCTAAAACCACCTGGCCAATTTCAACCAAATTTGGCACAAAGCATCCTTATGGTAAGACGAATATAAATTGCAGAAATGAAAGACCGATCTTTTTTCAAAACGGAGAAAACCTCGAAACTGTAAAAAAAGGGGGGTGCATTTTTAAAAATCTTCTTCTCAAGAACTACTGAGTCAAATTCAACGTAATTTAGCCTACATAATCCTTATGGAAAGGAAAATATAAATTGCAAAACTCATGGGCTAATTCTGTTTCAAATTTGAGTAATTTACGAAAATTATAACAAAGAAATTGGGGGTCGATCAGTTTATAACTTCGGGTTCGGTATTTCTTATATCGAAAACGAGGTTTTGTTTTAGAGTAGCCATGTTTCACACACGAAAACTGGTTAAACTGACAAAGATGAATTTGCTTGTTGTGCAACAGTTTACGTGCGAAGGGAATATTTGAAACTTGCAAAATATATTTGTGCCGATTTTTTGAAGTAAATTGAGGTTTAATGTTTCAATGCGTTGACATGTTCACTTGTCACGATGGTTTTAGCTTGTTTTGATTTTAGTTTCATTTTCGTTAATTATGCCTTTTAACTTGAGGGGAACTATCGCCTGTATTTTGGAATATTAACGTATCAAATCAAACATAGACTTCGGTAAATCAGACAGCTGATTGTTTACCTGCGCAAAATGAGCAAAATCTGATGCATTAACAACATATCGTAAAATAAAATTCATTTGTACTATTCATTTTATTCGTATTTCGGTACGATCTCTACGTAATGGTTGAATAATGCAACGTGATTTGTTAAGATGCTCAGCATTTTCAGTCTAAACGGAGATTATTTTCGCTGATAGAAATATATACTGGTAGGTATTTTTATGATGAAAAATAAATTGTGCTCCTTCTTTGTTTACAGTGCATTTTTTCTTGTTTTCATTGTTTACAATTTTCTATAATTTACTGACCTATCTAAGAGTCAAGTTTAGAGTTATAATCAAGATACAGAGCTTTGTGCACAATGCTATGTTTGTACAAAGAGCTGAGGTGATGCTTTAATTTCTTTATATTTTAAATGCTGAATAGGAAATGCCAAGTTTAAAAATCTTAAGTTGAATGTAATACATTCATGCATGTAAACAAAAACATGACTCAAAACAAGGTCTGTATCTTCCTAATAATTCTATGATTCATGCTGAAATTTTGGTTAATCATTAGAAATGTCTTGCTAAAAGGATGATATGCAGTAACCACTTTCTCTCTCACTCTCTCTCTCTCTCTCTCCTCTCTCTCTCTCTCTCTCTCTCTCTCTCTCTATAATCTTCACTAATTTTGATAGTTTTTTTAAACACAAGTACATAAAAACGAAGTCTTTTAAACAGTTGCCATAGTTCTGACACATTATTATGAGAATAAAAGCATCGTTAATACATTGATTAGAATTATCATGTTACAACATAATTCAGTTTTATAGTTAATTCATCAGTCAAGTAAGGTTATGAAACGTCATACGAGATGAATTCACGCTAGGTAAATGACAATCATTTATAATGGAGAAGACCAATTCAATTTTTTAATGTTTTTGATTCGAGAATGAGCG
>WFKH01011925.1:6642958-6675401 GCA_016163765.1 Magallana hongkongensis | reverse complement strand
TTAGAACGAAGCATGACCCGGGGCTGATCTCCAGCGGGCCTCAAGACAAGAACAGATTGCGCTCGGGGCTGATCCCAGCGAGTATAAATGAATAAACCAACTGCAAGGTGTATTCAAAACTAAAATACTAACTAGACAACTAGACTACCGGTGTATTCAAAGCTAAAATACTAACTAGACAACTAGACTACATTAACCAACATATGCATAACTCCTATAGTATAAAAACTGGATAAAAATGGTTGTAACAGTATAATTAATATCTCTAAGTGCCTTAGAGACTTCAAACAAAAATTTTAAAACATAGACTTGGGGGAAATTCCCAAGGAATGAATGCCAAATGAACGAAGTAATGAGTGAAGCCCCCAAGGATATGTTTGATGAAGGAATGGTTGAATTTGAAAATGAAAGTTAATACCTATTTCCACACTTTATATGACCAATAGTTTAGTTTACAAAACACACATACTGGTACTCATATATGGAGTCAAAAGTTACACAGCTTCCTTTGCGCGTCTTTAAGAACTTCAGGATCAGTTCTAATATATCTAACGTAACAGTCGGAAGACCATCTACCCAGATCTTTAATCACATGGTCTTCAGTGCCTGCTGCAGCTGCAGCTGTGGCTGCCCCAATCCTGAAGTAGTGGCCTGCATATCTAGAATCGTTCAAGCCAATTTGCATGAGTAAGGATCTCAGATGCTGAATAAATCTATCTCTATGCATAGGTCCATGATTGAATTCATCTGTAATAAACAAAGGTGAATGTGGAGAGCACGACAGAGATCTTCTGGTCTGCATATATAAACACATGTTATGAACAGGTTTGAAAACATCATTCTCAAATATTGTAATATCAACACCTTGTGAGAATGGGTCAGTCTTGGATGTTCTCAACCTCAGGACAAAACAAGTACATCCAAAGCTAACATCAAAAAAATTTTAAAAATGTACAGAGTTTGCTTTTTTACAAGTAATTTCACCACATCTAAGAAACCCAAAAAAGGCACAGGAAAACATACATTTCAACATCAGATCTAGAAATGGAGAAAAAACTCCATTGTCAAGTACATGCCACATTTGTTTCAATATATTTGCAGTAATAGGTAATCTTTTGTTAGAGACATTGTCTTGAGACTTTTTCACCCCTCGCAATACATACTGTAGCTGGTTATAATTATTCATAAAATCTCCATGACCTGCTCTAATATAGTAAAATCTAATACCTGCTAAATACAATTTGATAGTGTCATGCTTGAGTTTTACAGTCATTTCATGCATATCTTTTACAAACTTATGCTATGCTATGGTATGCGATTTTAATGATATGCTATGAGATTTGTATGCTATGCTATATGATTTGTATGCTATGCTATGAGGAATTGAAATGAAGGGCTTAATGATATGGTATGCTATGCTATGCTATGGTATGCTATGAGGTTTGAACAAAAACGCCGCCATACACAGAAAAGTTTCACACATTTTGAAGTAAAATAATAAGAAGCCAAAGTTTACCACAAATCTATGATGTAAACTTTTATTTTTTCAAATAGAAACATTTAAAACCGAGTTAAAAGAATTTTGTATGCTATGCTATGGTATGCTATGGTATCATATGACGAATGCGATTCTATGAGATTGTATGCTATGGTATGAGATTCCAATGCTATGCTATGAGATTTCAATGCTATGCTATGAGATTTCAATGCTATGCTATGCTATGGTGTATGTTGTAAAAGATATGCTTGAACCGACTGTAAAACAGATTTACAATGAGTGACAAAATACATAAGCAAGGTTTCATTTACTATAGGAAGACAGTTAGATTGAAACACAATTCCACTCATAGATATGAAGGTCGGAAAACATTGTAAAGCTGAACTGTAGGCCCTCTTAGTTGAACTGCTTAAGGATGCGTCCCATAATTGATTTAACTGCTCCCTCAGTCCTTCATTAGCTGCGAATGTTCCAGGCATGGTGTTGGCATCAGGTCGGCTTCTGGTGCCAGGGTTCGAAACCTCTGCATCTGATAACGAGAGAGAGAGTGTCAGCAATAGTGTTTTTGACACCATCAATATGAACAGCATGAATAATATAATGGTTACGGGCTGCATGAAAAGTTAAGGTTCTCATTAGTTTCATAATGCTTTTAACTTTTGAGCGTCCTTTCCTAATAATGTCAACGGTTGCTTGGTTGTCACAATGGAAAAGAATGCGTTTTCTTGGCCAAGTATCACCCCACAGAAGACAGGCCATAACGATAGGGTATAGCTCAAAAAGAGCCATTGATGTGTTTTCCTTGGAAATGTTGTCAGGGAAGTCTCCTTGAAACCACTTATTTTGATAAAAAACCTCCGAAGGATGTAAGGGTTGCGTCTGTAAACAACTGCATATCCGCAGCCTCTGTCACATTATCGTCGATTAAAAAAGACACTCCATTCCAGCTTTTTAAGAAATCTGACCACATAGCAAGGTCGTCCCTACACATACCGTCTAAGTGGACATGGAAATGAAGCGGCTCCACTGTGGTTGATAAGGCTATGAGGTGAGAAATGAAGGATCGACCTGGCAGAACAACCCTGCAGGCAAAATTGAGATGTCCCAGTAAACTGAGCAGTTCTCTCTTTGTACATGATTTGCGTGTTTTGAAGGAATTTACGATAGATAAGATGCGATCGATCTTCTCTGGCGGTAAACGGGCTTCCATGTTCCAGGAGTCTAATGTTATACCAAGGTATTCCAGTTCTGTACAAGGTCCTTCGGTTTTCTTCTCAGATAGAGGAATCCCAAGGGTTCTAAATATCCCCAGGAATCTCTCCATCACTTTCTGAACATCATCAAATGGTGGAACCACAACATGGAAGTCATCCAACAGGTGCAGCACATTCGGTATCTTGTATTTCTTCTCTGCAATCCAACACACAGCAGAAGACAGGGCGTCAAAGATCTTTGGACTCGATCTGCTACCAAAGACAAGGCGCTTGAAGAAATAGTATTTATCGTCCCACTTAATTCCATGATATGGCCATAACTCATATGATATAGGCATGATCTTGAAGGCATCAGTAATGTCTGTTTTAATTAGTGATGCTCCTTTCCCGCATAATTTAATTAGTCTAATAGCATCGTCCATTGTAACATAACTCAGGGAGAATTCGGACTTATCAATAAGAGTATTCATGCTAGGATTTTCTTCGTCATTGTGTGGTGCTGACATATCAACAATGAGGCGCTTTTTCTTAGAGTATTTGCTTTCAGCTATCCCAATAGGGTTAATGCGATAGTGTCGGAAGGGAATTTCTGAAAATGGACCATACAAGTAACCCAGGTTTAGTTCTTTGTTTACGATCTCTGTAACGCTGTCCGAGTTTAATGAAGCTGACTTTAGATTTTTGCATTCCAGAGAATTCTTTGGGAGATCCTGGAAGCCAGTATGAAAGCCGAAACGTAAACCATTCATAAGATATTCTGTAGATTGGGTGTCGGGATGATCTTGTAGAAGAGATTGAAGACTGTCTATGTTGATGGGCGTTGTTATTTTCTTATCAAAGTTGGTAGTTACAGCTTTTTGAAAGCCCCATTTGTGTGGGGCTGCTGGGAGTTTTTTTTAGCTGCAATTGTGTTTAGAGTGGTCTCCTCTGCAACTGATGCAGATGTGGGCGTTCTTGCATCTAGGTATGTGACAGCCTCTGAAGCCATTGAAATTGTTACAAATTTCTCTACCTTCATGAAATTCTCTCCGACGTCCATAGAAATCCATGTCCCCATTTCTCTTATCCCTAACTTTGTCGGTATCGGGGCAAAAGCCTGTGGAGTGCAGCGAACTGTTGCAGGTTGCACATGACTGCGGTCTGGCATTCGCAAACGAATTACAAAATAAAGTGTTGTTCCGCACAGACCAGTCAATGAGAATGTTATTATACTTAAGATGTGAAGCAGCCATAAGACTTAATTGCCGATGATATTCATAGAACCCATTGCCTGGGTAGCGGGTAGCCATGTCAATTATGTCCCTTTCGTATAAATCTAACTCCTGCCTTCTTTGGGGATACGCTTGACACATTATGTTTTTGTAAATTCCGAAAGCTTGAATGAACTCGCCGATGTTTAACGACTTCTGCAGTCGTTTGTCCGGCTTCTTGTTGTCATCTTTTTCGTCAGGGGAAGAGAAATATGGTATTAACAAAGATGCTAAATTGACATCTTTACCTGAGGTAATCTGGTGGCGCAGTTGAGGAGAGATCGTCTCTACCAGGGGGAGAGATTCCGCTGCGAATCCGAATCTCGTCCTCTTCAATTCCGGGCCCTGTGTTGGCGATCCTGCAGCAGCTGCGGAAATACGGGCAAAGGCCGTGTCCAGTGTGAATGAAGACTCGGGATTTCTGCCGGTTGTAGTTGAATTCGCCGGAGTTTCGCTTCCTGGTTCATCATTAATCTTGCACTCGACGATGGATTTAAAGCAGTTGCTTGCAACGAGTTCACTCGTGATGTAAGATGTACCACATTTTGTTGCAGCGACTGCACTGTTGAAGACAATTTCGACACGAGATCGATAAGCACACTGTGGTCGCCATTGTTGTTTTGATACGATGCATCACGGGATCGCTCACTCAAGCCGCCATTGATGTTTTGGTGTGGAGGATCATGGGAGCGCGCACTATCATTCGCAGTTCTATTTATAGAGCCTGGGAATTCACTCTCCGCGTACAAACGAACTAACGCCGATCTTCGTGCATTAGAAGAGTATGCGATTCCGCGAGAATCCAAAGCTTCTTTCAACCTTGCTGCCGTCCAATTCACCGGCAAGTCTGGATTGTATGGCGCGGGTCGGGATGCTCGCTTAGGTCCCATGACTTCTTGTAAGCACAAACTTCAGTTCACAAAGTATCTCAAAGGTTACGTAGTTATGTATCTCGGCAAAAACGCACTTACTGCATTAATCCATAATAGCACACCAGTACGAACAGTAAAGGTAGGAGTAGATTTTGAATGAAAATAATAGCTTCTTAATCGAGCGTCTTCACAATAGCGTCTTCTTCTAAACAATGAACATAAATACCAGACTCCCCCCTGTAGGTATCAATTCCCCTGATTACTCTTATCTAATGCATGTAATTAGTAATATGATAACACTGACCAAATTTATAAATAGAAATATTGCCCAACAACAGGCTAAGCATGTAATATGATCCACGCAGCTATAAGTGTTAAAACACAAAATAGAAATATAATAAAGGAAATAATACAAACAAATACAGAATCTACACGAGGTAACAGATTAATTAAAAATTGTTTATAAACCAAAATTTAACACACTTAAATTTAATAATATGCAGGGGAATTTTTTTTTTATACAGGATCTATTATACGACATTGTTCAGATATTTTGTATCTGACTCCATAAAGCTGATTTTTTTATGTCTATTGCTGCTCAGGTGAGCGATGTGGCCCAGGGGCCTCTTGTTTGAATGTAAATATATGTGCCATCTAGCAACAGGATAGCTGTGTCATTACTGCCTGATGCTAGAATCTCAAAGCCCAGTTATTTCGGGACAAAATCAGTCACCAAAGCTTCTCTCGCTCTTTTGACTATTCTACTTAAATATCGTTCACTTTTTACATTAAATAATGTTCTTAAATTGCTGGTAGATAGTCCGGTTCTGAGTTTGGTTAGCAAAAGAGCAAAAGCTGTTCTGCCTGAAACTTTTCTATGTCGAAAACCATTTATGCTTGAGACTAGTGAATTAAATTGGGTACGACTCAGACCTGTAAGAGACACATAGTCTTCATCGCTTAAACAATCTACATCGTCAAAGTCAATTCGAGAATTTTGTTTTTTTAAAAGCAACTTTCTGCATATTGTAAGGTGCTCTTTTAGTTCATTTGACGTTATGATCTTAGAGCTTCGTTTAAACCTAAATGAGTATTTTAGAATTTCCGAATTCTTAAACGTAGATTTATCTACAAAATGGCAAGGACATGCACGTGCATTGTTATAAAACATTACTGTACAGTTTGTGTCACGAAAACATATGTACGTGCTGCCTGTGGAATTCTTTTTAAGATTTTTCTTTTCATGCCACATATCGCACAATATCTATGAGATTTTGTTCCGGAATAATTCTCTGTGACATTTCTACGCAACAACAAAGACATATCTTTCCGATATGCATCATATTTCACCCCTTTGAAAAGTCGGCGATGTGGAGCAGTTGCTCATGACCTTGTCATTATTTCCTAATAACTTAATTTATTCTAATATATTCTGACTATTACTTACCACACTGTGATAACAGCCTATATAAAACTACCTGATCCTAACCACACAAATACTCTAAAATATTCAATTATAAAGAATATCAGATGCTTTTGAAATAGAAATAAGATTTCTCTTCAAGATATCTTAGAGAAATGAAGAAACCACCACTCGATGGGAATGGATTGAAATAGGTATGGACATTCAATATCGCCCCGTAGAATGTGTGCTACCTTACAAGTCACGTGACTGAATATTAGTATTCACAAAGTTACCTGGAGGTAGAAATCACGAGTGAATTACAATATTCATGAAGTAACCACGTGGTCGTTTACAACAGAGAACGCGAACACGAGAAGAAACAGTTTTTTCTCTTTTTAACCATGAGCGCATGTTTGTTTATTGATCTCCTTTTAATATAAGCTTATGAGTATAAATATACAACTACCATTAAATGGAGAACAACAGACAAACATGCGCTGACTATGTATTAAGTCGGTAAAAAAGTGGGCGTCCTCATTATCCAATGGAGATTCAAAAAAATGTCATGACCCCTGCCTATGAAAACGACTTCGTTCTTTGTAAATATGAACTTTTGAATAACGTAATTACACAAAGTTGCAGTTAAGACATTGGCAATACCTACAATTGAAAGAAACATGCCCATTTTTAAAAGTGATTTTGTCGCAATTTTTAAATGTCCTTAAGTGCAGTCATCCTTTGTTGGTATCTGTAAAAAATCTTCTTCTCTGAAACCAATTGGCCAGAAAAGCTGTAATTTGCATGGAAGCATCCTCAGGTAGTGTAATTCAAGTTTGTTCAAACCATGATCCCTGGGGGTACGGTGGGGCCATCATGGAGGGGAGGACACAAATTTTTACATAGGAATGTATAGAGAAATATCTTTAAAAATCTTCTTCTCAAGAACTATTTGGCAAGAAAAGCTGTAACTTGTGTGTAAGCACCCTCAGGTAGTGTAGATTCTAGTTTGTTCAAGCCATAATCCATGGGGTAAGGTGGGGCCACCATGGGGGGAGCAAATTTTTACATAAGAATGTAAAGAGAAATACAGGTAAATATCGGTATCTCGAACATGGGATATCTTGAATACCCTGTTTATGTCGAAGTCTTTCGATGGTCCCGGCCGTTTTCTCTATATAAATGATTTTAAAAACTCCTAATATCTCAAATACAGTAATCTCGAATACCCTGCTTATGTCAAAGTATTTTGAAAGGCCAAAGCCCTAATTTTACCTGGTTAATGTCGAAGTGGAGCCATTTTTCCGGTCAGTTGAACATAATTGGTGTCATTTCTTCACACATTTCTGCCCGCGGCAATTTTCACACCTTTCAAAACTAGTGGTATATCAAACTGCACGATGTAAGTTAATTAGGATTGTAGCTTGGGTGTTTTTTACATTTCGTACCTTTTTATAAAATTCAGATCAAAACACAGCCGATAATGTGTTTAATAAAACACACTGTGTACGGAGAATCCATCTAACATTGATAACTGCCATTTTATAAAAACGATTAATTACTGAATCAAGTTTATTTCTTTTTTTATATACGCTCCAATAACAATGAAGCATGAGATACGAAGATTTAAAAGAAAACTTATTTAAATTTAACAGAAACAGCCCATGTATTGAACAGGCAGTGTGTAAAGTGATTTCCGGTTCATCATACACGGGTTGTGTCCAATATGAGTACTAAAGCTGTGAGCGTATTGAGTTAATATAAGATACCTTAGTTTACAAACACAAATGATATAAAAATGTGTGAATTGTGATTTTAGATTGTGTTTTTTTTAATTTTCAAATCCGTATTTTTCGTTTCCTGTGTGATAAATTTCAAAAATTCCATTGCAAGTGCTTCTTCCAATTCAAAGTCCTGAATGTCGAGTATGAAGAGGAATTGAAGTCGTATTTTTAACGAAATATTGATTTTATAATTTGATTGCTTTTACAAATATTGATAATATTTCACAATTATAAACACACAAACTAAAAATATTTAATCAAATGGTTGATTTTTCGTTTATGAGTAATGAAAAAAAGTTCAGTATATACCGGTACTAAAACACGTGTTAATATAAGAACATCACGGAATTAGAATTGGAAAGCCACTTGGGATATCTCGAACCCCCGGATATCTCGAAGTTTTGTTGAGGTCCCCCTAAGTTTGAGATACCGATATTTACCTGTATCTTCTTTTTGAAAATCAATTAAGCAGAAAAGCTGTTATTTAAATGGAAGCATCCTCAGGTAGTGTAATATATATTGAGAAAAATTTTGAAAAATAAAATAAAATAGGATGAGACTATAATAGGAGGGTTGTTGAATTTTTGCATAGGAAATAAATTTAATCATTCTCAAAAATATAGTATATAGTATTACTAATGTGCAATCATATTTACATTTGTTGATTCTCAGTTGTTTAGATTGTGGACCTGGTTAATTCTTGGGCCACACGAGGGGTTCAAAGTTTGAAGTAGGTTTATATTTATATGAACAGTTGTTTAAGATCTTTTTGAGAATGGTAATGCTCAATATGTGATATAACTATGAAAGCATCTAGTTACAAAGGAGTTCGACATAAGAACATCTGTAGAAAATTTTGAAAATGTTTTAAAACAGAATCAATTTTACTCATCCATTGTCCAGATATATTGGATATGACTTCATAAAGCTTATTTTATTATACCCCCGCAAACGAAGTTTAGGGGGGTATATTGGTTTCACCCTGTCCGTCTGTCTGTAGATGCAACTTTGTCCCCTATAGAATTTTTTACTACTGCATGTAACAGTCTGAAAATTTGTACATATGTTAAACACCATCTGAAGATGTGCACTTCACTTGCAATTTTTTTTAAGATCAAACAAGATTTAATGATTTTACGACAGTTTTCATTTTCCTTATTCTATATATTGTACACTGACATTGAAAAGTAAGGGAGGTAATCCTTACAGATTTTATTAATTAATGAATAATATTAAAACACTCTAAAATATATAGTTAGTGATGGGCAATCGGACCAAAAACCATAATCGATCATCAGAAATAATCGGACACATATAATCAATTATAATCGGTATTTTCATCCATATTCATTGTTAAAAGTGCATGGCTTATTGGGTATTTATTAATAAATACAGCAGTTTCAATTATTATTTATTAACCTTCCTTTGATCACAGTTAAATAAATCCGGATTTCAAGTCATGGAATTAAGTTTATAATGTCTCCAAAAAAGAAATGTTTTAAAACCTATTGAAAATACTTTACATATCACTATTGACACTCTCTCTATATATATGTGGTTACTAAAACTAGAGGCATTATTGGTTACTAAAACTAGAGGCATTATAGGAACTAATTCAATATCCTATAATCGTCTGCAGTTCTCTGTAGAGATTAAATTGAAATCACACTAAGCTTGATAAATATAAAAATCTGTGAATGTATTTGAATATTGAAATGCAAGAGTATTTTTCCAGACGCATGCAATTTTTACGCTGTTTGTGACATGCTATCTAACTTGATTTTGTTAGGAGGGTTTCTTTTTAATCTGTAAAACATTGTAAACTCCGAGATACTTGACATTGTAAATCCTGAGGATGGATAAACAAACCGATCTCCTTTATTTGTCAGAGAATTGTTACTGTTTCCATACACGCAATCAACTACCGCCATTTTGTTTTTCTTGTTTATAGATCGGGTTTGACATGCAGAAAATAAAATCTGAACCAAAACTAACCAAAATCCGGATTTTTTTTCTGTTAGCGATGTCGGCGACTTGTATTTTGAAATCGATTAGTAGCATCGTGGGCCTCAGAACGATAGATAATCGATCATGGGCGACAATCGTTTCATCACTATATATAGTTATATAAATACATCCAGATGGAGTTTTTTTGTCTTTATTTCTTAACTAAATTTATTTTTTATAAGTATTCTATCAACTGACAATGCAAAATTTTTGTTTATCTATGATAAATTCTTAGGAGCTAATAAAAACATCAAAGAAAAGTGTGGCTGAATTCATTTTGTCCCAAGGGGGCCATTATCTGAGCCATGGTTTAGAATGGAGCATGTGTTTGGGAAAATTGATAATCTGTAAAATGGGCGGTGGTGTTGGGGCCATTTTAAAACTGTTTCATGTAAACCAAAAGTTTCTATCATTATAAGGAAATAAATAATATCATTATTAATAAAGAAGTTAACTATTTTTAGAAGTTGTATAAATTTATTAGTCAAGTAATATAAGCCAATAAGAGAAATAAAACGTCTTTTCCAAAAGTTTATTTGGTACAGGTCCAGATCGTATGGAGGATCGTATAGTGGCTCTCTTTAGAGAGTGCCGTCGAGTATCTTTTATATGATAACATACATAACACTAATTTACATACCAAACAAACAAATTAATATTCAAGTAAACAAATTCCATAATAAATTGTGAAAATAAGATCTATAATAAATAACGATAAAATCCTGGAAACTCACAAAATAATTTATAATATAATATAAATTTCTACAGTCTTTAATTTAACGTCACAGTCTTATTTAAAAGTTAATATAATGTTTACATAAATTTTAGCAATGTTCAATTATTGTTCCTTTATCGTCTCCCCATGTAATTAGAAATTTCGACAGCAGGAAATTTCTAAATTTAAATAAGACATTTATATTAGGATAAATTACACTAATAGGAAGTAAATTATATTAATCCTACCTAAGTAGGAAATCACTAAAACACGGTTCACTTGCGTAATCGCATTATGTTCATGACGGTCTTGGTTGTAACGAGTGTTTCTGTGTTTTCCTCTTTTTAGTAGTCAGTTTTCAGTGTACTGTTGTGTTACTGATGAGAAGGAATGAAATTTATTCTGGATTACACAGTTATAATAATACATTTAAATACAGATGTACACTGTTTCACTTTCTTCATTTCCCATGGATGTATCGTATGGATTATTGTCCTATTCCATCATTTAAGTGTTGTTTCCGTGCCAGACATTCACGTAAGATATATAAATCTTTATAAGTTGTTCACGTTGCAAGTTATTTCTTCAATTCTTGTAATGGATACTATCCTGGAGATTTTGTCGATGACAGAGTGTATTTACAGGGTTGTGGTTAACAATTGAAACCTTAGGGGCCATGTGGGCCCCTAACTTTTCAAAGTCTATGGGTCCACAGTTAAACTTACGGGCCCACATACTACATCAATAAATTCTATTAAAAATAAACATTGTGAGGAAATGTCTGCATGTCATATATCGTCATTATCAAGTCGTACATATGATCAATCTTTTTTCTTTTTACAATGTCTCCGTAACACAATAACGTTTAACTGCATCATAAACGGGACATAATGTAAATAAGTTTTAAATCAAATTATCATTTGCATTCGAATAAACTGTAAAGTCCAACATGAGACAGGTGCATGCTTCTGACACCAGAAAATGTTAAACAAACATTGACCACGCAACAAGTCAACAGGTGGCCGATAACGTAATGGCGAATACACTGGCGAGAACTTGTTTGATGCAAGGAACGCTCAACAGTGGTCTGAGAGGTCGGGATTAATATTATAATACATGGAAATAAATTAATAATAAGGTATTTTTTATGAATAGTGTACATTATACACTCATACAACTCTCTTAACACGAGATATTGGCAGTCATGCTCCCGCAGCATTCAGAAACGCGCTCTGAAAAAAAAATGTATAATATGCACCCCAAATTTTAATCAAATTTTGCTTGAATAAAGGTGTGAATTATACACAGGACTTTATGATACTCACTCCAACAAATAATAAATAAACAAATGCAATCCTATTCTGGAAAAACCGCTCGCCATGTGGACGACCAGATTTTGAATTTCTTATCGCCCACATGAAATTTTACTCGCATTGCCGAGTGGGCGAGTGGATATCCACAACCCTGATTTATCGTCACTCCAAGCGGTAGTATCGCCCTTCAGAGTAGAAGCCATCAATGGATCCTGTATTCTTGAATTCCGATCTGACCCATAGTGTTGTCCTAAATTGTTTATAAAGTCCTTTTTCTCTTGGATATACTGTTATACCAGTTTAACTTCTTGTCCCATTGTAGACACGTCTCTCCAGTCTTTGGCATATAGTTCTGTATCCTCGTCTATGGAAGCCGACTCAGAAGGTGGTTTAGACACAGAATTCTCTCTACCCTTAAACTTAACTGACCACTTATTTTTAGTTGTTTTGTATCGTTTACTTATTTGTTTTCGAAATTTAATAATAATACAAATCAGACAGAAAAGAGCCAAACATTTTGCTATATAGAACCAAGGCGATTGTAACCATTCTTCATGAGGCATAGACTTAATTTTTTCAAGTGACATTTCATTTATCAAATTTTGAATAGGAATTTCCTTAATAGGTTTTAATTTCTCAGGTAACGATACCGTTTGAACTTTTGGAAACTGTTCATTAAAAGATTTCCACAAATCAATTCTTCTAAAATGAAAGTTTTTTACAAATTTATCAAATGAAGGTGAGAGATCAAACGTACTTTCCTTATTATAAAATGGATGTAATACCAATGAACCATGGAACGCTGTGCATCCCTGTCTTAACGTTACAATATCAACTGGAGATTTAATGCTATATTGTTGAACTTTTGTATTACATTTGATGACGAACGATATTACTTTTGATAAGATAATTAACCATTTTCCATCACTTAAATAAGTTATTCTTGGATCGTTTTGATTAGGTTCAATAAGTATGTTACAGTGTTTGTTAATGTCTTGTTTTTTTTTCCTAAAAATAATTGTATGATACATTCTTTATTAGCAGTGATAGGATAAAATGAACTATTTAATGGACAGAAATCATCTTCTTGTTTGATACATTGTTCCAATTCATTATTATTTAAGATAGCAAAAGTGGTGCGAATATCATCTACTGCAATTGCGTTACCTCTCGTCTCATATTTTGCCAGTAAATTAGTTTGATTATTATTTTGGTTTGGTATGGGAAGGGTATGCATTTTATATAATTCAAACATTAAACGGAATTGACAATACAATGACAAGACGATCGTATTCCAACAAGGTTGTACAAGGCAAAACTTTATAAAAAGACCACAATTGTTCCTCAGGACTAAAAGGTAAACGAAACTCACTAGGTAAATGTTTTTGAATATTTATTAATAATTGACATAAATCTACTGGTGCTATAACCAAGGGTAACCAATTTTTTACAGAGTTTGTTCTACAATCAAAAACATACTTATACTTGCAACATTTTCCCCCAGCATCTTAATCAATTGCCTAACGGCACGTTTGTCACTTATATCCCCATTACACATCTTATGTTTCTGAGACTTTCTTAATTTTATTTCTGGCTTTATCCTTTGTTTCATGCCTTCAATACATTCCTTATTCAATTTATTATCCCCTTGCGCAACTTGTTGCGAAGGGGATATAGCATCGCTACCGTGCGTGTGTGTGTTCGTATGTGTGTGTGTGCACTCCATTTCAATTTTCTAGTAAATTAAAAAAAAAAACCTTCCAATAGAATTTCCTCAACCTTTGCACAAATATGCCTCATTGTAAAAGATTAAAACAAATGCAATGTCATATTAATTGGTCAAATTTTTATGCAAAAACTTTGATAAAATTACACCATTGTAAAGGAGGGGGGCATACATTATGACAAAATTCGTTCAAAACTAAAAATATTTATCATAGATTGCACACTTCTGTAAAATAACAAATAAAAAATGCATGTGCCTTTCCAAACCATTAATACTATCACAAATTATTATTTCATTAAATCAATGTCATAATCAACTTTGTATACGAGTTATCAATCGAAATTTCTGAGTAAGAGACACTAAGAGTTATCAATCACCCAGAGCGAAAGTAGCGTGACAGAACAACGTTACGGTGAGTTAATAGAGTTAATAGCTTAATGTGTGTTTGAATGTTTGTTATTATCCCCTCGCGCAACTTGTTGCGAGGGGGATATAGCATCGCTGCTGTGTGTCCATTGTCACCTCTTTAACAAAATTCCAAGAAAACCCTCTAATGAATTTTCATCAAACTTTGTACACTTCTTTGGCATGGTAAAAGGACAAACCCGGTTTGATTTCCAAATCAATTGATTCAACATTTTTTTAAATTATCGTAAAAAAGCGAAGTTTAAACATGAATTTTATGTACGACTTGACAATAGACATTTCCGGTAATTTAGTAAGTCGCTACCGTATGCAGTTCAAATCAACAACTTGAGATTTTAATCTAGTAAAGGTTAAAAAAAAAAATCCAAACGTTTTGTAGTATTGGAGGGTTAGAAGATTGCCCATAGGTAAAAGTTGAAGCGGGCAAGAAATTTAAGTCATCCGATTGACATCGAAACAACCATTCGACAAACGGGCAAATTTTCCCGTATTACTTACCAAAGAACTGGTCAAAAATTCAGAGGAGACTTTGACAGATATCGCACATTTATCACTCGAAGATTGTTTTATATTAATAATAGCTGCATATCTACTACTATGGGTTGACATACCACAATTGCACAAGCAACTAGAATTGTCTATCAGAGCAGACTACAGATCGCTAGATCTTCAGCTTATTTTATAATATATACGGATCATTTATGAAAATGAATGTCACTTAATGAATTTAAATTATTTAACTTTAAAGCATATGTGTACACGTGTTGAGTTTCTGCTAGGAATAGGAAAACTGTGCAACCACGTAAATGTAACCCCCCCCCCCCCCCCAATTTATACACTACGAAGCTTGGGGATTAGGATAAAATAGATATAATGAATTCAAATTGGTTTTTAGAAATACTTGTGTTATATTTGATTTGATCTGATAAATTTTGATCTGAAAAATTTACATGTATTTTCCTAAAAAAATGCATTTCCCCCTACAACAAATCATGTCGCGAGGGGATGCTCCGCTTTGCGGTGCCCTTGTTAATACTTTTTCTTGGTGTTATAGGTGGTTTTACTTTATTATTGAAGCCTATTTTCAAAATGTGGTTATCAAGAATATTCTTTACTTCATCAATTTCCATTTCCTGTTCTATTTCCAATTGTTTTGGTGAATCACTTATTTCAGCATTTAGATCTAACCTATTTTGCTCGTCTTCGGAGTCGGAATCAGTCGACTGTCGATCTTTATCAATAGAAGAGTCGGAATCATATTCCATTTCGGATTGTAAATCGCGATAATTTATATTAGGTAACGGTAAAGTTTCATTATTATTTTTATTTTCTAGTGTATTTTCATTATCCGCATGGTTGTTTAAAGCACGAGCACGAATTCTTCTAAGTTCTTGCAACGGAATATCGTCTTCGTCCAAAGAATTATCGCGTTCAACTCTCTTTTGACTTACCAGTGTCTGTAATGCTGTTTCTCCTTCCTCGTCCGAATTTTCTTCTTCGGACACATTTTCCGATGGAACTTTGTGGCATTTCCCATTCATCTAGTTTAGCATGATGAAGGTGCCTAGCATGTGCTTTAGTGGTGTTACCATTAAGTTGGTTCTTAACTATAAAACTTACCGGTCCTGTTTGTACAATTATGCGGTAATATGGTACCCATCGTTTATCAAGCTTACCTGTTCTGCGATGATTTTTCAAATAGATAGGATCACCAATATGAAAAATTTCTTCCTTTCTTCCTTTATCAGCTTGTATTTTCTGCTTACTGTACGTTTAACTTCTTTCAGATTTCTATGAACTTGAACAAATGCCTTATGTTGTTGTTGTAATGCAACCTGATTCTGATCTTCCCCCATGTACCTTCTTCGTGGTTTTAATATAGTATCTAAAGGTAAAACTACATCTCTATTGTATAACAGGAAAAATGGAGAGTATTTAGTGGACTAGTTTACATGAAACCTGATGGCGGCCAAAGTTTGATTAAGATAAAGATCCCAAGTTTGTATGTCTTCTTGTACCTTTTTAGCCATAACATCATGAAGAGTTCTGTGAAACCTTTCTATCTTACTATTACCCTGTGGATTGTAATAAGAGGTAGTAATATGATGGATGTTTAATTCCCGGACTGGGTTGCTTCCATATTTTTATTAACATTTTCCGTACCATTATCTGTCAAAAGTTGTAAAGGACATCCATAACGAGGAAATATCTCATCCAAAATTATGTGAACTATATTATCAGCTGATTTGTCAGCTACACAAAATGCTTCCGGCCAACCTGAGTAAATATATATCAAGGACACAATGTATTTATTTCCGGAGAGAGTGATTGGATAAGGCCCTGACAGGTCAAGTGCAATCTTAGCAAAAGGATAAAGAATTTCTGATTCTTGTACAGGTGGGTGACTTTACTGGAGCTCCTAGTTTGACAAATTATAAATTGTTCAATGTAATGAATTAACTTTTTATATAAATTCGGAATATAATACTTTTGTCTTATTGCATCATAAGTTTTGTCTACTGCCATATGTCCTAAGTTGTCATGATATTGTTTTAAAGTAATTTCTTCTAATTCTTGAGGAACATATAACCGTAGTCTTGGAGATTCGGAATCTCCGTATGCCAAATAATATAAGAGTCCTTCAATCTCTAAAAACTTTTGTTCTTCAAATCGAGTAGCTTTTCCTTTCTCAATTCTTTCTTTTAATTTAACAATTTGTTCATCTGATTTTTGTAATTTTTGAACATCGATATTTTCTGGTAAATCTAAAAATGGCTTAATCAAATCATCAGGTACCTTGAAATCGGAGTTAAGGTCAGACGACACGTTCCTCAATTTCATATAACTTTTTCCAGGAATTTGTTATTGATTAACTACTACTTTGACAAGCTTTCTTGCAAAAAATTAGGGTACCTTACTAGGCATTTCTGCAGGATACTAGATTATGCAATTTCCTATATAATCTTCTTGTAAATGCACTTGAATTGCTGATAAAAAATATTTTGGCAAATTTTTATTTATATACATGTATATATATAAAGCACTGGGAAATTCACTATATTGGAGCTCTACCTCGGCCGGGGCAGGGGCTTAAACTCACGACCTATGGAACCCATTCTCCTAGCAGTGAGCGGCCACCGCTCTAACCACTCGGCCACTAGTTATATGCATATATACGAATAAAATTTTAATCATTATAAAAATGATTATAAATAATAATAATTTTATTGGAACTCTTTATTATGAGGAGATACAAAAAAGATGCTCGAGGAACGTGTCGTCTGACCTTAACAAATAACTTAGGTTCAATACGGTTGGAATTTATTGCACTGACAAATGTGTTATCATTAATTAACATCCGGTTCATTTTCATCCTTACCTTCTTTATTATCCGGGGTATTAGATGGAAGTCTCAAAAGCAGGTCTGCACAACAGTTATACCTACCTTCAATATACTCAACCTTACAATTGTATCCAGCAATACTTAATGCCCAGAGTTGTATTTTTTTGTTTTGCATAGAAGCATCCAATATATATTTTAGGGGTTTGTGGTCAGTTTTAATAGTAAAAGTGGCATTATGCAAATAATGATCAAGTTTTTGTAGTGCATAATGTATTGCATATGCTTCGCGTTCTATTGTGGACCATTTTTCATGTGTTTTACTAAGTTTGTGGGAAAAATAATAAATGGGTTTATCCTCTCCCTCATCTGTTTTCTGTGTTAAACAAGCTCCAATACAATTGTCACTAGCATCAGTATACAATACATACGGTTTGTTGACATTGGGGTATGCGAGTAAAGGTACTACTGTTAAACTTTCTTTAAGAAAATCAAAAGCAATTTGACGTTGTTCTGTCCATTTAAATCGGGAATACTTACGTGCAAAATCTATCAGCGGTTCTGCGATCTTAGAAAAGTTTGGTATAAAACGACGATAATAACTACACATACCAATAAAACCTCTAACCTCTCTTACTGTACCTGGTGCTGGTAGTGTTTGAGTAGCTTGTACCTTCTTTTGATCTGGTTTAACACCTTCTGAACTTATTTCAAAACCTAAATACTCTGTTTTCTGTTGAAAAAACATACATTTCTTTAATTTTAACTTGAGACCATGTTCACGAATTCGACGAAATATCTCCCGAATGTGCTTTTGATGTTCTCCGGCAGTTTTTGAGAATATAAGAACATCATCAAGATGCGCGGTCGAGAATTTTTCACATCCCTGTAAAACAATGTTCATTTAATTCCTGAAATACTGCTGGCGCATTAGTTAAACTAAAAGGCATTCTATTAAACTGAAACAAACCTTTATGACATGCAAAAGCCGTCTTTTCTTTACTTTCTTCATCTAACTTAACTTGCCAATACCCACTCTTTAAATCAAGTGTAGTAAAATATTTAGATTTATCTAATAAACTTAAAATATCATCAATGAGTGGTAACGGATGTGACGCGGGTGTAACAATTTTATTTAATGACCGGAAGTCTACACACATTCTCTGAGTTCCATCTTTCTTTCCCACAACTACTAACGGAAATGACCATGGTGACTGTGATCTGGTGATTATTTTTGCAGCCAACATTTCATCAATAGCTTTATCAATAGTTTGTCTTTTATTCAACGGAGTGCGATACGGCCTATTCTTAATAGGAGGATGATTTCCCGTTTTAATTTTCATTTTTACAGTTTCAGTATGCCCCAACTCAATATCATGTTTTGCAAATAAATCTTTATTGGCTTGAACTATTTCCAAAACGCAAGATATATATTCTTCCGGCACATCAATCTCTTTAAAATCTTCCTAATTACTGTAATTATTGTTTGATAAATTAATATTATTTATCTCGCTTTTGTCCGCAGATTTTGCTTTTCCGATAACAAACCCTCGTTTTAACGCGTACGCTTTGTTAGAGCGATTAACAACTAAAATTAAAACTTTACGTGTTTTTCTGAACCTATCTACTGAATCTTTTTGCTAGCGCTCTCGAGCGCTAGCAACTACGTTAGTCTTTTTCACTGGAATACGCATGCTCGACTCCATAGTAGGGGATTCTGGAAATACTGTACTACTGTAGATAAACTGTACCATGTGAATTTCGTTTTATCATCTTCACATGGAGTTTTGTGTTTTATTGTAAATGTCAAAAAGTAACAGTAGCTTAATTAGGTCTTATAATGCAAAGTTATTTTAAATATTATAATAAATAGCTAGCTTTATCTTAACTACCTTCAAGCTCGGAAAACAACCTCGGATATGTTTTCCGAGCTTGCCGGAAAGGCCCGAGAAGATACGATTGCTAAAAAAACTGTACCAATGGTTCTTGAAAATTTCACCTCGAAGTTGAAATTACAGTAGATACATAATGATTAAGGCACAGTCAATGAGCTATGCCATTGCCGATGTGAAGCCCACTCTAGAATCACAATTCAAAATTGAGACCCCACTCCAGCACAATCCCAGTACACCACTGTGCATTCCTATTGTTAATTAATCGATTCAGAAATTTAAACCAATGTTTTAGAAATCTGCTTCTGTGTTATATGATGGCTACAGCGCTAGCTCATCAATCTTTTTAAAAGATAAGCTTGTATAAATAACCCTGGTTCATCATTAATTTAATACATTCATCAATGTTTTGAATTTCAATAATATCACCATATTTTCTTTGAAAACCTGAGCTTAATTTTGCATGACAGACCACTGCTGTTTGTGGTTTAATCACAAGTTTTTTATTTATTCTCACCAAAGATGAAATATGAATATCTTCTTGTAATTTCACATATGTTTTTCCAATTCTTAAACACCCCAAATCAAAGTATATCCTTACTCCATTCATTCTTAACCAATCTCTACCTAAAATGACACATCTATTAAGCCCTTCCGTTACATAAAAATTATGAGACAGTGGAAGCCCATTCATTTTAAAGGAAAGATTAACTCTACCTACAACTGAAAGTGATTCACCATTTGCCGCTTGTAAATAAGGTTTTTGATTTTTATTTACTTTAGGTGGAAAACTTAAACTGTTGTACATTTTTCTACTAATTAGCAATACTTCAGCCCCAGTATCAATTAAAGCCCTAAATTTATTTTTCCCAAATTTAACAAGAACTTGGATTCCCCGTTAAACTAATTTTATACACAATTTTTGAGTCGGCTCGCGAAGCGAGCGAGTCCTTGTTATCATAGCCGTTTCTGCGAATATTTTGCACTACATTATTCATGTGCTAAAGAAAATAGTGCATACATTAACAACTTTTGTTTGCGTAATTGCTAATTCGAAAGGGTGAAACAATCTCATCTTTATTTACACATATATTTTTAAAGTTTTTCTTGATGTTTAAAAAATAATACAAATCAAAGTAATTTTTGTTAAATCGCTGCCCATGAATTCAACATCTTACACGCGGAGCAAACCTTGTTCCGTAACTATTTGAGAAGTTCCGAATGGGGATGTGCGTAAAATACCCAGTTTGTTTTCAATTGTCTTTATTGAGCTCGCGAAGCGAGAAGACCCTTGCTGTCATCGGCACTCTCGGAGTGGATTTTGGGCACAAACGTGAAATGATAATGTGCGATATAATGCAAATAGTTCTTATTTCTTCGTCATTGAAATAGACTGGTCATCTGTCTCTATCTTACGAAATATGTATATCGCTCGCGCATATCAGACAGGCATTGCCAGTCTATCATTGAAATATCAACAGAACGTGTTATAAAATGTTATTCCTTTCTTATTCTTTGTCTATGAAAACATAACTAAGTATGCTTTTACAAGATAAAACATCCAATTTACCCCTCAGGTAATCTTTTTATTTAAAATGTGTAAATGATATAACATGGATGAGTATGAATATCTTGTACCGAACGACCTGTCTAACTCCACGTAATTGCCTTGTGACTTAGAGGTTTAAAATAGCGTGTGTGTTTGCAGAAGATTTTGCAGCGCAGAAAAGAATAATAAAACATAATCGTAATTACCGGTACTTTATGTACATTATTGTAATAAAGGAAGATTCTCGTATAATATTCGACGATCCTTTTCGTCATGTTCGATGTCCATTATAAGAACCAGGTAATGTAATGTAAATAAACTGGCGTAAATGTCGCGTAAAATTCAGATTCAACAAAAAATGGAGAAACGGCGAAATGTTCAATCAACGGTTTAAGTTAAGAAACATCACTCATGAGGAAGTGCCATAGGAAGTTAATATTAAAAGACTTTCAAATAGACGTAAAATTTTTGTTTTTCATTTTGCATTTGTTTATCTGTGAAAATTTAAACCATCGTAGTATTTATCTAAAAGAGAAATTGAACTGAGATATATATCTTGTTATTTCGATTGTTGTGGAATTTTGTCAAATCAGAGAAGCTTACTATGAGAGCATCATGTTTATTAGCCCACAGCTACAGTCCATATGTGTTAAATTAAAAAGTTGCAATTTACGGCGCCCCAAAAATTGCGCTAGTTTTATACAAATGAAAATTTTTAAAAGTAAATAAAAGTTGGAACTAATATTAAGTTACTGTAGCTTTCGAAGAAATTTTTTTAGCAGTGATGTAGAATAAAGTGAATAAAATTCGATGTAAAACATATTTACCGCTGAATTTTGCACTTGATAACATGCAGTTAGGATATGAAATATTTAGTCTAGATTTATATAGAAGACAAGGTGTGTCATACTGCAAATTTTGTTCCAAAATATAATTATAAACCCCCTGAACACAAAAACCTGGTATGCATTCAGTTCTGGCCAGCTTCAACAAAGGTAGATCTTGATATGAAAACATGGAAGAGTATTTTGTAGTGAATGACGGCCACAATATGTAACTACTAGCACTAATGCATTTTCTTGGACACAATAAATAAAGATATTTTGTAATTCAGTATTTAAGACACTTTTTAGTTGAATATCTATTATACTCTGCATTTAGAGTTTTCATTTTCCAGTGTTTGCCATGACACTTTTGCAATCTTCATATGCAGCGGTAATGCTTTGGATTTTTCTCATTTTGGAATCTAGCTAAATGTTGTCTCTTTAATTCTCATTTTAAAACAAGCAAGGATTATGTTTGAGTGAATGAGCAAGTAAGTAAATGGGAAAAACCCCGAATGAATCATTTTCCAAAATTTTACCCTCAGATGGTAACAAAAATGATGAACTATTTGAATTACATGGTTTAGTCATTTACAATTTATAAAAAGACAACCAAGTTGTTATATCCAATTTATTTGGTTGTACTTGTTTTAGCATTCATTAACTTGTCTACAAACTTATGTTCAATCAAACAAATGAATCATTTCACTGCGTGTCAATCGTATCGGGGACCTAACTCTAAAGAAAATGTAATTAATGCATGATACATTTTTCAATTGCATGTGTATAGATGCAATAAATGAAGTTATCTTACCATGAATATTTGGGTTATTTTAATCAAAATTAATTTTGGGGCGATAAAATGTAAATACCCGCTACACCATGGTTCATTGTATATCTAAAACTTTACAAATTTAAAATTTTATAATGTACTACTTTGCGAAAATATTGTTGAAATTAGATTTGAACGATTTTTAGCTCACCGAGACGAAGTCGGGGAGAGCTTATGCTATATCGTCAGCGTCTGGACCTGGTGAAAATTTTGGGAGTAGGTCCTACAATATTGTATCTTTTAATATGGTACAATATCATATAATAAAATAAAATATCATATTATATAATACGATATTGTATCATACGATATTAAATAATTATTGTGCCAAACCACCCTACCATATACAATATTTTAATAAAGATCATTACCTATGATTATCATATAATATGATATAAGTTGGTCTCATAAAGGTGGTGTCTGCCACGATGAACTCTGTAATCGTTGATTACCTAAGTTTTATTTAATTAAAAAAGACAAAAGAAATTGTATGCATTGCTTACAATGTAATAAAAAAAATTCCATCAAAATATTGACAACATGTTGAGAGCGAGTCGACTCTCAGGCCCTTCAGGCCTTTGATTTTATCACATTTATTTATTCTCTTTTCATCGGCTTCATTATGCAGAGAGACCCTTAGTTCTCCTGTTGTTTAGAATGTCGCCAAGAATTGTACAGAGTTTTGCATGCATTTTGATAACGAAAAGGCCTCTTCCCTTTATACATTTCAGGACATATTCTACGAACATGACCGTATTTTTCACAATGCCAACACTGTAAATGACACCTTCCCTGTTCTAAATCATTTGAAATTTCTCTTACATGTACCCTGGATCTTTGTTGATTAGGATTTGATTTGTTTGCCGAAACTTGAAAAGGACAAAATTTTGCTCTGTGCCCAATTTTCCTACACTTGTGACATCATTGATTTCGAAAATGATCAATTTCCATTAGTTCTTCTCTTCGAAAAATGTTTGATTTAATATCAGGGAATTTTAATAAAAAATTATTTCCCACTGTACTGGTGGAATTTTGATTAAAGGTCATGTCACCCCCGTTATCTTGAGTTCTTAAAGCCAAACGTTTGCGCAAATTTTGCTCTCTCATTGCCACTTGTACCGCGTTTTCTACTGTTTTAGGATTTTCTCTCAACACTTTCATTCTCAAAAAATCAAATGATAACCATTCAGTAAAAATGTCAACCAACTGTTTTTGAATAATTTCATGTTCCAAATTTTCAGACGTGTATGCATCTTCCGCAACTTGTAAAATTCTTTCAGCAAATATTTGTACACTCTCAATGGAATTTTGTCTCATCTTTCTCATGATCGCCAAAGCATGCTGTGAATCTGTTATTTCAGCAAATCTATTTTTTAAAAACTGTTTTAAGGAGGCTGGGGGGTCAAAAAAAAATTTCTCCAAAATTCACAAAATTTGCAGAAATGTTTCATATAATCTTAAATTACATTTTAATGTGAAAGACCACATCACAATCATCGTTAATTTTATCATTTATTGCATCTGAAGAAATTGCACGTTATGTAAAAAAAAAAATTATGAAAAATATATGAAATATAAATAAAGGCAAAAAACATACCAATAACATCACAAAAAATTAACAAAATAATAAAAACTTAACATTATTTGTTATAAACAAAAATATCACAATTTTACCAAAAATATATGTCACAAAAATGCAAATATGTAAAACAAACAAAAAAGTAGCCACAAGATTATTTCCAAATTTTAACATAATAATAATCAATACATGTGTAATAAAGATTGAGCATTAAAAAAAATTTTCAATGGTGAAATTAAAAAAAAATTAAATAAAAGGAAAATATTTGAACAAAATATTTGGAGTTTTACAAGTTACCTCCCTTTGAAAAGTTAAAAAAATGCTGAAAACAGCCGAAATTATTTTTTTGCATCTTGTAACCCTTGGTTTACCATCAATTGACTCTTTAAATAATGTTTCAATACCATCATATCCATTTCTTTTAAAAGACAAATTCAGTACAATGTTAGAGTTATAGAACATTAAAGTGAAAATCTTTTTTGTGTAGAGATAAAAACGCTTTAAAATGGCAGCCACCCCCCAGCCTCGTTAAATCATTCCAACTAGGTAATTCACCCAAAGCTTCTATTTCTGTCAAATATCTTTTAATAAAATCTCCCACAGACCCTTTACACGTTACACATGCTATTTTTGGAATATCTTTATTATTCATATCAGACATTTTTGCATATTTTTCTATGAATAACTAGAGCCAAACTCTTGATATGCTTGCTTGCAAATGACAGCACTTATTACATTGAAAACATTTGTTTTGATAAGAAAAGCATTTTATTAAGGAAAAAATCTACATATATATTTATCCAACAGGGTTGAAAGTAATAATATACATGTACATTTCAGGCTCTACCCTGCATCAAAGATAAAGGACTTGACCATGGACCCTCGAAACACTGCCCAGGATGTGGTGCGTTGTGATGTGTGTGATACTCCTGTTCCCCCACTACACTGTGACTTCTGTCGGACCAATCTCTGCAAAGCTTGTGTTGGGGACCATATGCTGGATTTCTCAAAAAAACATCAGGTGGTACTGTTCCAAGACCGAGGATCCACTCCAAATTATCCTAACTGCTCAGAACATATCAAAGAGCAGTGTAAACATTACTGTGAACAATGTGACTTTTCTGTTTGTGTTTACTGCATAACCACTGGTGATCACCAAAGTCATGACTTGGTAGACATTTTCAGCATCATTAAAAGAAAAAAAATAGAAGTACAAGAAGATATAAAAGAATTAGAAAAATCTCTCTCTCCTAAATATAAAGAGATTGTCAACATCATCACTGTTCAGAAAGCTGATCTAAAAAATAACTCTCAGAAATTGACATCAGCAATTGATAGACATGGAGAAGTATGGCACAGAGAAATAGACACCATTATACAGAAACTGAAATCTGATCTTGACGAAATGGACTCCAAACACCTGGCTGTCTTAAAAAAACAGGAAGAGGAAATCACACGCACCATTTCAGAAATCACACAGAGCATTGCTGATCTGAAGAAGTTACTGGACTCCAATGATGTCAGCCGTGTCTCTGCCTACAAATCCAGGAATACTGAATTCAGAAGATTGCCTCCTAAACTCACAGTTTCTCTACCAAACTTCACCCCTCAGAAAATTAACCTAGAACAACTTTACCAACAATTTGGTTCCCTGTCAGCATTCTCCATTACAACAGAGGAACATGGCTACACCATGGAAACCTCAGAAGCTGGATCCTCTCCTCTCAAACCACTGCTTGATGAGCCACGGATCATCTCCACCATACAGACACGGTATGGAGGGTCAATGAATTGGTTATACAGTGTTACTTGTGACAGTGATGAAGAAATCTGGACGTGTAGTTATGATAATAAGATGATGAGTCTCTACAACCTGCAGGGGGAACTAGTGAAGTCAGTCCAAACCAAGTCAGGGTACGGTCCACACGACATAGCAGTGACAAGGAGTGGGGATCTAGTTTATACTGATTACAGAGATAGAACTGTGAACATAGTGAAGAATACACAGATACAGACAGTGATCAGACTACGGGGGTGGAGACCTCTCGGTGTCTGTAGTACCTCCTCTGGTGACCTCCTGGTTGTCATGGACAGTGATGATAATAAACCAACAAAAGTTGTGTGTTACTCTGGCTCCACAGAGAAACAAAGTATTCAGTACGATGACAAAGGACGACGTCTCTATTCGTCTGGTGGATTATTTAACACTAAATACATCAGTGAGAACAGGAACCTAGATATCTGTGTGTCAGACCCTGTAGCCCGTGCAGTAGTGGTGGTCAATCAGGCCGGGAAACTCCGGTTTACCTACACTGGTCCTCCCTCTACTACCAAGGGATCATTTAGTCCATGTGGCATCACAACAGACAGCCAGGGTCGGATCCTGACAGCAGACTTTGACAACCACTGTATCCACATCCTGGATCAGGACGGACAGTTCCTCCGCTACATTGACAACTGTCATTTACAGAATCCATGGGGTTTATGTGTGGACACCAGAGACAACCTCTTTGTGGCTGAGTACGACACAGGTAAAGTGAAGAAAATACAATATCTGATGTAAACATACTGTGTGTATACATGTATTGTATAATTTGTAAGTAAAATGTGTGTATGTATTATATGTAAACAAACTGTGTATATTGTATGTATTAGTGATGTTCCAATCATCGATTATAATCGAAAATCAGTCGATTGTTACCACATTCTAAGCGCTCGATCATAAAAGGTTTCATTACGATTAATTGGTTGAGGTTTTTTTCCTTTTCAACGAGCGCATATCATACTAGTAAACAGAATATTCTAGACGCGAGCTATCTAAACCCTGAAAAGGCGCGCAGTCTGAAAATGGCTGACAGACATCGACATGTTAGATGAGCTCCATATCCTTACCCAAGAAATAAAGCACATTCTCGAATTTGGACGTATTTTGGTTTCAAGAAAATTAATGTTGGACTGCCTACTAAAGAAAATCTTTTGAATACAACATTTGTATGGTTAGAAATGCTAAGTAAATTAGAATACGAAAGGCCTAGTAACAAGTCTGTAAATTGTAACTTGTTTATTTACATTTACTTAGCACTAAACTATAAAATATAAAAATCTCCGATTATAATCGATAATTAGTTAGTTGCGGGATACCGATTATCGATTATAAATATCTCACCGATTCCCATAACTAGTATGTATATACATGATGTATGTCAACAAACCATGTGCAAGCATCATGTGTATCCAATACAAACTGTATGTACATTTATGTATTGTTTGTTCTATATGTAAACAAACTATATGTATGCATTTTATTGTTAAGAAAAACTCTGTGTATATTGGTGTACATCATATGTAAATAGAATGTGTGTGTTTTATACATGTACATATGTATGTAAACAAAATATGTGTAAATCATCCTAATTGTAAACTAAGCAACACATTGTTTTAAGTATTTTGTAATGCACATGTGTATTTTGACTGCAGTTGGAATTGGATGTATAAAAGTATTTGTTATTTATAAACTTGTTAAATTTAAAGAAACAACAGAGCAATGATATTCTGGTATATGCAATGGATATCACCAATGTAATAAAATAAGATCTCTCAAGATTTGTGATGGTATATAATTTGTGAGTGCCTTTAATCCTTTTCAATATCCATAAATCCTGTTTGAGAGCCTCAAAATGCAAAAAGCATAAATCTCCATTTCTACAGTAATGCCTAAAAATCCTTTGTGATGTCCATGGTAAAATTATTACGAGGGATTATATGTTGGTCAAATATGTGATAGATTTTAAATGTTATTCTGTGATGTCGTCACAATTGAATTTTTTGCATTACTATATTGATCAGATGAGGTTAGAATTTTTTGCATCATACAGGCTACATGAATTCCTGAATCAATACAAAATTGGTTAAAACATGATGAAAAGAATCTTTAATGACATGGTGATGTATTTACCATGTTAATATATCTATATATATATATATATATATATATATATATATATATATATATATATAAAAACATACAAACCTATATATACAATAAAATGATGTCTTTGGTGATTCATGTGGGATATGAAGGTGGCGACATTGCAGAAATAATACATAACCCGCTACCACATAACCCGCAGTAGCGGGTTATGTAAATTTTTTCTGCAATGATCACCACCTTCATAACCCGCATGAATCATCAGAGAAAGCTTTTTAGCTCACCTGAGCTGAAAGCTCAAGTTAGCTTTTCTGATCACATTTTGTCTGTCGTCCGTCTGTCCGTAAACTTTTCACATTTTTAACATCTTTTCAAGAACTACCGAGCCAATTTTAACCGAACTTGGCACAAATCATCCTTAGGCAAAGGAGATTCAAAGTTGTGAAAATTAAGGGCCACGCCCTTTTTCAAGGGGAGATACTTAGAAATTATTGAAAAATTTTGAGAAATTTTCAAAAATCTTCTTCTCAAGAACCATTAAGCCAGGAAAGCTGAAACTTGTATGGAAGCATTCTCAGGTAGTGTAAATTCAAAGTTGTGAAAATCATGACCCCCGGGGGTAGGGTAGGGCCACAATGGGGGGTTGAAGTTGTACATAGGAATATATTGAGTAAATCTTTAAAAATCTTCTCAGAAACTAATCAACCAGGAAAGCTGACACTTGTGTGGAAGCATCCTCAGGTAGTGTAGATTCAAAGTTGTGAAAATCATGACCCCGGGGCTAGGGTGGGGCCACAAGGGGGGGGGGGGGGTTCGAAGTTTTACATAGGAATATATAGAGTAAATCTTTAAAAATCTTCTTCTCATAAACTAATCAGCCAGGAAAGCTGAAACTTGTGTGGAGCATCCTCCGGTAGTGTGGATTCAAAGTTGTAAAAATCATGATCCCCGGGGCTAGGGTGGGGCCACAATGGGGGGTCGAAGTTTTACATAGGAATATATGGATATTGGTACTTTGCGGAACGAAACGGCACCAGTTAAGAGGCTCCGAACGGGGAAACAATTTTTTTTAAAAACGCCCTTATTTCAATTACACCTATCGTAAATAGGAGATTGTTTTTCAAATTTTGATGTTTAAATGCACTGTGTATTATATGAAATATGCTACTCATTGCTTTATAAGTCATTACACGCTTCTTTCCCGAGAAAACTTAAAGTCACTAGTTGTTTTAAGATGTTAGATTGACACTGTACATATAAAGTTGAGATTTAAACCAAACGCAATAAATCTGTATGTGTAACATCGATGAAATTTACTTAAGTATACTTTATTCTGAATAATTTTCTCCTGATTCCGTTCCGTTCCGCAAAATACCATTACCCGTGTGGATATTGGTATTTAACGGAACGGAACGGAATCTTTCAAACTTTTTAAATAATGAAAAATATCATAACAACTACTCGCCGTTCCTTGAATTTTTTAATTAGATTCTTAAGAAATGAATGAAGCAAGCTATTAAATCAATTCAGTCATCTCGTGTATGTGCTGATTGTCGATTTCAGCGATTGTGTGCTTGTGCTGTATACGACACAACTCTTATTTCATTTTTTAATCCATTTTATATTATTGTCAGGGCAGAACAAACTAGTTTAGATACTAATTAAGCTAGCAAAAACACAATGCTTATATCAAATAGAAATCATATTATACCAAGCTCATTTGCAGCGCAGGGATAACATTGATATAAATACTTGATAGTCTTATTTGAAATAAAATTCTTAGAATGAATGTCAGATGATATAACAAATGTTGTTACCATACTTATAAAAAATTTTCTTCTGATTCCGTTCCGTTCCGCAAAATACCAATACTCGTGTGGATATTGGTATTTAACGGAACGGAACGGAATCTTTCACACTTTTTATAATATATAATAACAATTACTCGCCGTTTGTATATTTCTTTGTTTCTTTGCAATAAATAAAGCAAACTAGTAGACTAATTGTTCTCGAACAATTAGAGGTCTTTCCACCTCATTATTTTTTATGTTTATTATAATGTTTTTTCAATTAAAATTAATGAAATTTTTTCTCTGCGATATTTCATAAAAAATTGTCAAAAGATTACGATTGTAAAAAATTTGTTTGTTTGACCTTGACCTTTGACCTTTATGTCATTTTGTTCAGCCAAGGTAGACGCTCCCATTCCAAGTGGTCCAAAGTCTCTATGATTAATAATAAAAAAGTTGGAAGTGATTTTATAGAATTTGAAATACTTTCAGGGGCAATAACTACTATAAGGGGGCCTCAGATCCTTTTGGTTTGAAAAGATTGAAGAAACCTCTAAGTGTACTGAAGACATTGGTAAAAGTTCTAAGTCTCTACCTCTTATGGTTTCAGAGGAGTAGCGATAACAAGCATTTCGTACAATAGGGGCAATAACTCTGTAATTATTCAAAGGTATAAGCCAAGGGGCTATATTTTTAAATGTCTTTAGATGCTCTACTACATCCATTTACAAGTTTTTCTCTACCACCCTAAACAAAAAAGATCTAAAAACCCATTAATTAACAGATTTTAAAATGACCTTGACCTTTGACCTTTATATCATTTTGTTCGGCCAAGATAGACGCTTCTATCCCAAGTGGTCCGAAGTCTTTCCGATAAAAAATAAAAAAGTTGGAAGTGATTTTATAAAATTTCAAATACTTTCAGGGGCAATAACTTCTATAAGGGGCCCTCCGATCCTTTCGGTATGAATAAATTGAAGAACCCTCTAAGTTTACTGAAGACATTGGTAAAAGTTCTAAGTCTCTATCTCTTATGGTTTCAGAGGAGTAGCGATAACAAGCATTTTGTACTATAGGGGCAATAACTCTGTAATTATTCAAAGGTATAAGCCAAGGGGCTATATTTTTAAATGTCTTTAGATGCTCTACTACATCCATTTACAAGTTTTTCTCTACTACCCTAAACAAAAAAGATCTAAAAACTCATTAATTAACGGATTTCTAAATGACCTTGACCTTTGACCTTTATATCATTTTGTTCGGCCAAGGTAGACGCTTCTATCCCAAGTGGTCCGAAGTCTTTCCGATAAATAACAAAAAAGTTGGAAGTGATTTTATAGAATTTGAAATACTTTCAGGGGCAATAACTACTAGAAAGGGGCCTCGGATCCTTTCGATATGAATAGATTGAAGAACCCTCTAAGTGTACTGAAGACATTGGTAAAAGTTCTAAGTCTCTATCTCTTATGGTTTCAGAGGAGTAGCGATAACAAGCTTTTCGTACACAAGGGCAATAACTGTCTAAGTTTTGGGAGTTATTAAGCAAAGGGTCATTTGGTACCATAACTTTTAATGGTCAATAACATAAAGAAAAAATTGTTTCAATATCTCTTGAAATAAAAAAGCTGTCCCTGGAAAAAAAGAGAAGAAAAAAAAAATAATAATAACTAGTAGACTAATTGTTCTCGAACAATTAGAGGTCTTTCCACCTCATTATTTTTTATGTTTATTATAATGTTTTTTCAATTAAAATTAATGAAATTTTTTCTCTGCGATATTTCATAAAAAATTGTCAAAAGATTACGATTGTAAAAAATTTGTTTGTTTGACCTTGACCTTTGACCTTTATGTCATTTTGTTCAGCCAAGGTAGACGCTCCCATCCCAAGTGGTCCGAAGTCTCTTTGATTAATAATAAAAAAGTTGGAAGCGATTTTATAAAAATGTTGATTCTTTCAGGGGCAATAACAACTAGAAGAGGGCCTCGGATCCTTTCGGTATGAATAGATTGAAGAACCCTCTAAGAGTACTGAAGACATTGGTAAAAATTCCAAGTCTCTATCTCTTATGGCTTCAGACGAGTAGCGATAACAAGCATTTCGTCCAATAGGGGCAATAACTCTGTAATTATTCAAAGGTATGAGTCAAGGGGCTATATTTTAAAATGTTTTAAGATGTCCTTCTAAATCCATGAAAAAGTTCTTCTCTACCACCCTAAACAAAAGAGATCTAAAAATTCATTAATTAACAGATTTTCAAATGACCTTGACCTTTGACCTTTATGTCATTTTGTTCGGCAAAGGTAGACGCTTCTATCCCAAGTGGTCCGAAGTCTCTATGATAAATAATAAAAAAGTTGGAAGTGATTCTATAGAAATTCAAATACTTTCAGGGGCAGTAACTAATAGAAGGGGGCCTCCGATCCTTTCGGTATGAATAGATTGAAGAACCCTCTGAGTTTACTGAAGACATAAGTAAAAGTTCCAAGTCTCTATCTCTTATG
>WFKH01011925.1:6622025-6642858 GCA_016163765.1 Magallana hongkongensis | reverse complement strand
CCAAATGACCTTGACCTTTGACCTTTATATCATTTTGTTCGGCCAAGGTAGACGCTTCTATCCCAAGTGGTCCGAAGTCTTTCCGATAAATAACAAAAAAGTTGGAAGTGATTTTATAGAATTTGAAATACTTTCAGGGGCAATAACTACTAGAAAGGGGCCTCGGATCCTTTCGATATGAATAGATTGAAGAACCCTCTAAGTGTACTGAAGACATTGGTAAAAGTTCTAAGTCTCTATCTCTTATGGTTTCAGAGGAGTAGCGATAACAAGCTTTTCGTACACAAGGGCAATAACTGTCTAAGTTTTGGGAGTTATTAAGCAAAGGGTCATTTGGTACCATAACTTTTAATGGTCAATAACATAAAGAAAAAATTGTTTCAATATCTCTTGAAATAAAAAAGCTGTCCCTGGAAAAAAAGAGAAGAAAAAAAAAATAATAATAACTAGTAGACTAATTGTTCTCGAACAATTAGAGGTCTTTCCACCTCATTATTTTTTATGTTTATTATAATGTTTTTTCAATTAAAATTAATGAAATATCTTCTCTGCAATATTTCATAAAAAATTGTCAAAAGATTACGATTGCAAAAAATTTGTTTGTTTGACCTTGACCTTTGACCTTTATGTCATTTTGTTCAGCCAAGGTAGACGCTCCCATCCCAAGTGGTCCGAAGTCTCTTTGATTAATAATAAAAAAGTTGGAAGCGATTTTATAAAAATGTTGATTCTTTCAGGGGCAATAACAACTAGAAGAGGGCCTCGGATCCTTTCGGTATGAATAGATTGAAGAACCCTCTAAGAGTACTGAAGACATTGGTAAAAATTCCAAGTCTCTATCTCTTATGGCTTCAGACGAGTAGCGATAACAAGCATTTCGTCCAATAGGGGCAATAACTCTGTAATTATTCAAAGGTATGAGTCAAGGGGCTATATTTTAAAATGTTTTAAGATGTCCTTCTAAATCCATGAAAAAGTTCTTCTCTACCACCCTAAACAAAAGAGATCTAAAAATTCATTAATTAACAGATTTTCAAATGACCTTGACCTTTGACCTTTATGTCATTTTGTTCGGCAAAGGTAGACGCTTCTATCCCAAGTGGTCCGAAGTCTCTATGATAAATAATAAAAAAGTTGGAAGTGATTCTATAGAAATTCAAATACTTTCAGGGGCAGTAACTAATAGAAGGGGGCCTCCGATCCTTTCGGTATGAATAGATTGAAGAACCCTCTGAGTTTACTGAAGACATAAGTAAAAGTTCCAAGTCTCTATCTCTTATGGTTTCAGAGGAGTAGCGATAACAAGCATTTCGTACACAAGGGCAATAACTTTGTAAGTTTTGGGAGTTATTAAGCAAAGGGTCATTTGGTACCATAACTTTTTATGGTCAAAAACATAAAGAAAAAATTGTTTCAATATGTCTAGTAATAAAAAAGTTGTCCCAAGGAAAATAGAAAAGAAAAATTATAAGAACTAGTAGACTAATTATTCTCGAACAATTAGAGGTCTTTCCACCTCCTTAATTTTTATGTTTTGTTTCATAATAATAAATAAAAAACTTTTTCTGCGTTACTTTATAAAAAAAAAAGTCAAAACCGTAAATATGCATTTTTTGTTTGTTTGACCTTGACCTTTGACCTTTATATCATTTTGATCGGACAAAGTAGACGCATCAGTCTCAAGTGGTCCGATGTATCCACGATTAATGGTTCAAAAGTTGTTAGTGTTTTATTGAATGTTGGAAATTTAAGGGGCAATAACTGCAAGAAAGGGACCTCGGACCCTTTCGGTATGATAGATTGAAGAAGCCTCTTAATGTACTGAATACATTAGTAAAAGTTTTAAGTCTCTATCTCTAACGGGCTTTGAGAAGTAACGATAACAAGCATTTTGTACTATAGGGGCAATAACTCTATTATTGTTTCAAAGTAGGGGCTGAAAGGTTATATTTTGAAATGTCTCAAGAAGGCCTACTACATCCATTAAAAAGTTTTTCTCTACCTCCCTAAACAAAAGAGATCTAAAAACTCATTAATTAACAGATTTCCAAATGACCTTGACCTTTGACCTTTATGTCATTTTGTTCGGTAAAGGTAGACGCTTCCATCCCAAGTGGTCCGACGTCTTTACGATAAATAATAAAAAAGTTGGAAGTGATTTTATAAAATTTGAAATACTTTCAGGGGCAATAACTACTAGAAGGGGGACTCTGATCCTTTTGGTATCAATAGATTGAAGAACCCACTAAGTGTACTGAAGACATTGGTAAAAGTTCTAAGTCTCTATCTCTTATGGTTTAAGAGGAGTAGCGATAACAAGCATTTCGTACAATAGGGGCAATAACTCTGTAATTATTCAAAGGTATAAGCCAAGAGGCTATATTTTTAAATGTCTTTAGATGCTCTACTACATCCATCAACAAGTTTTTCTCTACCACCCTAAACAAAAAAGATCTAAAAACTCATTAATTAACGGATTTCCAAATGACCTTGACCTTTGACCTTTATATCATTTTGTTCGGCCAAGGTAGACGCTTCCATCCCAAGTAGTACGACGTCTGTACGATAAATAATAAAAAAGTTGGAAGTGATTTTATAGAATTTGAAATACTTTCAGGGGCAATAACTACTATAAGGGGGCCTCAGATCCTTTCGGTATGAATATATTGAAGAACCCTCTAAGTGTACCGAAGACATTGGTAAAAGTTCTAAGTCTCTATCTTTAATGGTTTCAGAGGAGTAGCGATAACAAGCATTTCGTACACAAGGGCAATAACTTTGTAAGTTCTGGGAGTTATTAAGCAAAGGGTCATTTGGTACCATAACTTTTAATGCTCAATAACATAAACAAAAAATTGTTTCAATATCTCTTGAAATAAAAAAGCTGTCCCTGGAAAAAAAGAGGAGAAAAAAAAAATAATAATAATAATAAAAAACATAAGAATTACAAAAGGTCTTTCACCTGAAAGGTGGAAAGACCTAATAATAAAAAACATAAGAAATACAAAAGGTCTTTCACCTGAAAGGTGGAAAGACCTAATAATAATAATAATAACTAGTAGACTAATTGTTTTCGAACAATTAGAGGTCTTTCCACCTCATTATTTATTTATGTTTTGTGTCAATATAATTAATATAACATTTTATCTTCGTTAAATAATAAAAAATGGTCAAAAACTTAAAAATGTATTTTTTTTTTGGTTTAACCTTGACCTTTGACCTTTATATCCATATTGACTGGTAAAGGTCAACATTTCAATTTGAAGTGGTCTGATGGCCCTACGATGTAAGGTTCAACAAAATAAAGAAGCTTTCAGGGGCGAAAACTGCTAATAGGGGGACTCGGGTCCTTTCGGTATGAATAGATTGAAGAAGCTCCTAAATGTACTGAATACATTAGTAAAAGTTTCAAGTCTCTACCTCTTATAATTTATGAGAAGTAGCGATAACAAGCATTTTGTACAATAGGGGCAATAACTCTATAATTGTTTCAATGTAGGGGCTGAAGGGTTATATTTTGAAATGTCTCAAGAAGCTCTACTATGTCCAAGAAAAAGTTTTTCTCTACCACCCAAAACAAAGGAGATTCAAAAACTCATTAATTAACAGATTTTCAAATGACCTTGAACTTTGACCTTTATGTGATTTTGTTCGGCCAAGGTGGACGCTTCCATCCCAAGTGGACCGAAGTCTTTACGATAAATAATAAAAAACTTGGAATTGATTTTATAGAAATTGAAATACTTTCAGGGGCAATAACTACTACAAGGGGGCCTCAGATCCTTTCGCTATGAATAGATTGAAGAATCCTCTAAGTTTACTGAAGACATTGGTGAAAGTTCCAAGTGTCTATCTCTTATGGTTTCAGAGGAGTAGCGATAACAAGCATTTCGTACAATAGGGGCAATAACTCTGTAATTATTCAAAGGTATGAGCCAAGGGGCTATATTTTAAAATGTCTTAAGATGTCCTACTACATCCATGAAAAAGTTTTTCTCTACCACCCTTAACAAAAGAGATCTAAAAACTCATTAATTAACAGATTTCCAAATGACCTTGACCTTTGACCTTGTCATTTTGTTCGGCCAAGGAAGACGTTTCCATCCCAAGTAATCCGAAGTCTCTATGATAAATAATAAAAAAGTTGGAAGTGATTTTATTGAAATTTAAATACTTTCAGGGGCAATAACTAATAGAAAGGGGTCTCGGATCCTTTCGGTATTAGTAGATTGAAGAACCCTCTAAGTGTACTGAAGACATTGGTAAAAGTTCCAAGTCTCTATCTCTTAGGGTTTCAGAGGAGTAGCGATAACAAGCTTTTCGTATACAAGGGCAATAACTTTTTAAGTTCTTGGGGTCATTAGGCACAGGGTCATTTGGTATCATAACTTTTAATGTTCAATCACATAAAGAAAAATTTGTTTCAATATCTCTTAAAATAAAAAAGTTTTCCAGTGGAAAATAGAGTAGAAAAATAATAATAAAAAACATAAGAAATACAAAAGGTCTTTCACATGAAAGGTGGAAAGACCTAATAATAAAAAAAAACATAAGAAATACAAAAGGTCTTTCACCTGAAAGGTGGAAAGACCTAACTAACGTACCATTTCATCCAATCCAACATCTTGCGTATGTGCATATCATTTTGGCGTTTGTGTGCTTGTGTTGTGTACAACGTCAACTTTAATTTCATTTATAATCCATTATATGTTATTTACACGGATGATCTTACTAGTTTGTTAATCAAGCTAGCAAAAACACAATGTATATCGAATTCTAAAATATACAAAGCACATTCGCAAGGGAAAAGTTAAATATTCATTACTTACCTTACTTCTGAATAATTTTCTTCTGGTTCCGTTCTGTTCCGCAAAATACAATTACCCGTGTGGATATTGGTATTAAACGGAACGGAACGGAATCTTTTAAACTTTTTTAAATGTAAAAATTAAAAAAAAAAACAAAGACAACATTTATTCATTAATCATTATATAACAAATTATTTGATTTTTAAGGAAGAATTGCCTATATGTAGTTGGATAATCAAGCTAGCAAAAGACAATGTTTACATCAAGTAGAATTTTATATGAAATCCATTTGCAGGGATAACATTATTTAAAAAAAAAAATACTTGATACTAGTAGCCTTATAAATGGGCTGACTAAATAAGTTGGGATAAAACTTCAATTGCGCTTCCGTAAATTGGAATTCTGGGAAGGAATTAGACAGTGCGTGTTAGAGAAACCCGAAGATGTTATAAAACTGGTCAGTTTCTAGGTCAAACTGCACATCCTTGTTTTGAAAGACTGCTCACAGGTATTATCTGCATTCACGGGCCGGAGTCTTTGAACTCTAAGTGACATTAGAGAGGAAATGCATTGGCAGTAGGTTGTGACGGAACCATGAGATTCAGAGAGCAATCTTGCAAATTACAAGTAATAACATTGTAAGTACACTGCTATAAGCTTCTCTCGGCACATATGCATACAGTCATAAAAATAAGCGTGCAAACTAAATATACACTAATCTTGCCTATTATTATTGTTCTGGAAACTACATAACCCGTATTTTAATAGATTGTGTATTCACGTTTGATCTAAAATAATATTCCGCTGGCTAACTTTCTTAGCTTTCTTTTTAAAAACCTAGCCCTGCTTGTAATACATTGAAATGAATAATGATATAATAAATGTTGTTACCATACTTTTGAATAATTTTCTTCTGATTCCGTTCCGTTCCGCAAAATACCAATACCCGTGTGGATATTGGTATTTAACGGAACGGAACAGAATCTTTCAAACTGTCTTAAAATATGAAAAATATCATTTCAAAGACAGCATTTATTCAATTTATAACAAATAATTTGTTATGGAATAATTTGCTAATTAGTTAATCAAGGTAGAAGACGACAATGTGAATTTAAATAAAGTAGAATTTTGAATTATACAAAATGCATTCGCAGGGATACAAGCTGTAACATTATTAAAAAAAAACAAACTTAAGTGATAGCCTTATTTTGTATTACATTGAAATGAAGAATGATATAACAAAAACTGTTAACATACTTCTAAACAATTTTCTTCTGATTCCGTTCCGTTCCGCAAAATACCAATACCCGTGTGGATAATGGTATTTAACGGAACGGAACGGAATCTTCCAAACGTATTAAAATATGAAAAATGTCATTACAAAGACAGCATTTATTTAATGTATGACAAATAGTTTGATATTTTTATGGGATAATTTGTAGTTAGTTAATCAAGCTAGCAAACAATAATGTTTACATCAAGTAGAATTTTAAATTATACAAAATGCATAAGCTGGGATAACATTATTTAATAAAAGAAATACTTGATAACCTTATTTGTTATACATTGAAATAAATAATGATATTAATAAAAAATGCTGTTACCATACTTCTAACTAATTTTCTTCTGATTCCGTTCCGTTCCGCAAAATACCGATACCCGTGTGGATATTGGTATTTAACGGAACGGAACGGAATCTTTCTCAAACTTATCAAAATAGGAAAAATGTCATTGCAAGGACAGCATTTATACAATTTATATCAAATAATTCGATATCTTATGACATAATTTGCTTGGTAGTTAATCAAGCCATAGCAAAAGACAATGTTCACATCAAGTAAAATTTTAAATTGTACCAAATGCATTCGCAGGGATCGCATTAATAAAAAAAATACTTGTTAGCTTAATTTGTTATAAGGATATATCAAATGTTGTTACCATACTTTTGAATAATTTTCTTCTGATTCCGTTCCGTTCCGCAAAATACCAATACCCGTATGGATATTGGTATTTAACGAACCGGAACGGAATCTTTCAAACTTGAAATATGAAAAATATAAAAACTACTCGCCGTTTCTTTACTTCTATATTCTTTTGGGATATAAGAAGCTAACAAACCATTTCATCAATTTAAAATTATAAATACCTTGTGTGCTTATGTTGTGTACAACGTCAACTTTTATTCCTGTTATGTCTTGTGCCATCTTCGCTAGCCAAGGGTTTCTGATCCGCACCGCTCCCCACTAACCCTTGGCATATCGTGCTATTCAAAAGTCGGGATTTTTTTGGTCACGTGATCAGCCAGCCTATTTATAAACCAGCCAAATAATGAAAGATGCCGTACTTTAAACGTCACTGGTGCAGTAATGGCAGCCTCCATAGACAATGATATTGACATGTTGAAAGAACCTTTTAATGCCTAGCGTATTCAATAAATGGGAATATTGTTAAATGTCCCGTACGAAAATGTTGGCCGTTTTCCGGCTGGACTCAGGGTGAACTTAGACGTATTCCGGTTAAAATGTAACCGTACTTAGTAGTATCAAAGGCGTACATGGAAAACGCTGTGCATGTTAGACGGATTCCATCTTATTCATAACCGGACCTTACCTCAAACCTTAGCCGTATTTTCAGCATCTAGCCGTTTTCTGTTAAAGTTAACCGTATTATTTGTCACTGCCCGTTTTCCTCCTAACAATCATTAAATATTCCGCCTTACTTAGCAGATTGGTAATTCTTTGAAAGTTATGATATAAAATTTACGGCTAAAACTTGAAATGACCAAATCAACATGTGTTAAAGACGTACTACAGTTCATTTTCCGTGCTATAAATATCTCATTTACAATTTGAATTCTTAGAGAACTGTCTGTTGCTTTTACTCGATAAACTTTACTACTTTCTTCAAATTATTTTATTTTATCCGTCACCTTACCTTCAAATGACACTAACATACAGTTTAAAACAATGCTTTTTTAAAAATCAGCGTTACTCCTTACCATATTTTCTGGCCTCAGAGGCAGCCGCGCCTTGTGAGTTTTGAATTTGGCAACAACGGTCATTCTCTACTTTCCTGATCATCAACTTAGACATGTGTGTAAACTGTTACGAGGATTATGTTTTGGAAAAAGGCAGTGAAATTAATTTACAGCTATTTGATGTAAACCCAGTCTTATGGAATAAAGCAGAGTGTGCGCGGTATGTGGACTAAAGGATATACATACAGGAATCTTAGTAGGTCAATATTTTATTATGTTCATGATTTTATTGAAAACAGTAATGATGTGCAGTTAAAATTGTGCTAATTGTATATGTGAGGAAGAAAGGCATTTGTTTTCAATTATTCTTCATTTAAAAGATATAAGACAATGTATTCACTCGAGGAATTTTCACAATCTCTTCATTCCTTAAGAACTGAAAGCAGTTGGAAACAACTGACATTATGCAGAACAGTAAAACACAAGAAAAACAACGACACCAGCACGTCATTGAGAGTGTGGCAACCTGTTTTCTTTTAAAGCTGCCCTAGTCTATTGAGGAACAGCCTGATTGAAATAAAAACTAGCTCAAAAGCAGAAGGACAATTGACATGAAAGACTAAAAAGTAGAAAGCCAGGCCTACCATACATGAACCCTTATATAACCAAAACCGAAGTTTTGAAAGGTAAGGATTAGATCTTTTTTTATTTCTTCACATTGTTGAAAAGTATTCTGTAATTATAATCATGATACATGTAATAACAAAAGGTAAATGTATATTGATATATTTTGTATTTGATCGAGTGTTTAGTTGTAAGTATTTCTTTATCAAATTACATGTATTTTTCAGACTATGTGAACATATTGAGTATGAAACGTGAGAGAAGTATTTAAGTGACGCAATTACAGAGAAGATTTGGAGAAGATCAGCTACTCTAGAAACTTTCAAGAAACTAACTGTACAAAAGGAGTGAAAATGTGGACTGAAAATCAAAAATTAATGTTAAATTATTAGTTTCAGTAGTATGCAAATATTAGGGGAAAAAGAGTGTGATATCTGTACTATGATATGTTTAAAAAAGGAAATACACAAGAATTATAGATGATTTTATGTTTTGAGTATGGGCACTGATTTATAAGAGGAATGAATGCAATCGATACAGACTCTGATTCCACCCCATCCGGCGCAAGTTTTTAAAAGGAAGTCACTGGATTATGCATCATAAGAGCAAAATAAGTTGCTCTGTGTGTTGTAAAAGTGTTCATCTTTACCTTAAGGCGTATTCGAACGCCACCTTGTATTAAGGCGGATTCCACCTTATATTAAGGCGGATTCCACCTTATTTTAAGGCGGATTCCACCTTATTTTAAGGCGGATTCCAATTTACCATAAGGTGGATTCCGCCTAAGATTAAGGCCGGATTCCATATTGTTTTAAGGCGGATTTTATTTACACGGAATACGCTTAATCTCATCTAAATATTTCGAGCCATATACCGCCCGGACTCTGTGAAATTTGTAATGCATTCCCAGCGGGCATTTCAACGTTGAAACAACGTTGTTTCAACGTCAGGCTTCAACGTTGAATCAACGTTGAAATAAGGTTGCATATGAAAGTTGAGGTAACGTTGAAAATGTAACGTCAAAATTCGACATTAATTCAATGTAGAAATGGTGTTGAAATTTGGTTTAAAATATGTAAATATGACGTTGAAAAAAAGTTAAAATTAAGGGACTTTTTTCGTAAAATGTTGCTTAAAAACAAATTTTTTATTATGTTGTGCTGTTTTATGTAATTTGACACTTTATTAAAAATAAAAGATAAGATCCAAATGTAAAAAGTCGCCCTTCATTTAAGTCCTAGTAATATACGAGTACATCCTTCGCTAAACAGCTTGTGTATAAAGTCCTCGTTAAAAAGTTGAACTTGGTATTTCATAATGTTTTTCATAAGGCTGTAGGAAAATGAACACAAGGAAACCACGCGTACATTCCGCCAAATGGTAGCCATGCTTGTTTTCCATGATATAGAACAAAGGATGTCAACACAAAAACGTGTAATCCACAATAATTTATCAGTTCATCATTTGTACTCTGCAGACTGTTCTAAAACAAATAACTCCCAAGATATTCCAATGTAAAATATAAAATAGTCACAATAGTCCTAAAGCTAAAATCCCGGCATTTTACTGTACAACAAATCCATGTAGTGACTGCACGAGGTGTACCTAAGAACTGAATTTCTTTGTTCCCACTAGCGTCTTTAGCGGTCAAGCTGACATAAAGCAGTCTGGTAAATTGCATAACTCCCAAGATCAGCAGTGCCAGTAGTGATAGGTCCGCATTCACTTATCACTGACCTAGTTATTGCAATTAGCAACTTGCTGTACGCAGAGCTCAATCTCAAATTTCGTGTATCAAATTATTTGTTTTAAAATGTAACGTGAAAAAATTATTTAAGATTTCATTTTAAAAAAATCATTGATATTGAATTTGGATAATACAACGATATAATAATTTCATTCGAAATCAAATAATATAGAAATAAATTCAAATTAACATTAACATTAACATTATGTAATGCTTCCACAATTTATAAAATATAAGTAAAAGCTAAATAAAAAAATAATAAAAAGGAAGTTTCAAATTTGAAAATACGTGTTCAGTTTCATTTATTAATACGTTGTTTCAACGTAGAAGAGTGGCTGATGTCTTCAACGTTGAAAATAGGTTGGGTCTTCAACGTGGAATCAACGTTGAGATATGGTTTGGGTTTCAACGTTGAAACCTCAACGTTGAATCAACATTGAATAATGGTTGATCAACGTTGCAACTTGATTTCAACCATTTCTCAACGTTGAAACAACGTTGCGTGCCCACTGGGTTCATAGGAATGAAAGGCGGAATCCGTCTTTCAAATTTCGCCTACAGTCCGCCTTAAGTCAGGGCGGAATTTTTCGTACGGGGTTACATATAGATCGGATTCATTCGAAGGTTGTAAGACTTGGAGCGGTAAATCCTTCATCTATGAGTGCATGCCTCTCTTGGTACAAAGATTAGGTGGTACTTGTTATTGCACCATTGCAAGGAATGCAAGCTACATGTATCATGAAGGCTCAAACAGAAAGACTCAGAAAAATACGGGTTTTGAGCTATGCGTGTTAGAGACACTCATGAATAAACAGTACGATAAATCAGATATGTTTTGCATCTTTTTGATTGGTCGACCGGATTCAGTAAACCCCAATCAAAATCCAGGAAAAAAATCTCGACTTTTGATAGCACGATATGCCAAGGGTTCGTGAGAAGCGATGCGGATCAGAAACCATTGGCTAGCGAAGATGGTCTTGTGCATATCTTATTTTGATTACTACATGTATTTTGTACGAAATATTTTGTGTACGACTTGTCTGTTTATGGTTGGAGTACTGCGCCATATTTCTATGTGATTTGAACATATTTTATTGTATATTTACACAATGGGATTGGGCACAAGTTCTATAACTTATTAAGCCCTCTCCCTACAAAATTATTAACAAACATAGTATAAAGCATAGTAAAAGGTCACATATTTAAAACAGATGCAATATTTATCACATACATTACTAAAGTTGCTTATGGCACTATAAAATAGATATAAATATATAAATAGTATATAAGTAAATATATGTAGTACATTACGAAAAATGTTCAGATTTTTTTATGAAAAGGTGAACCATAGAGAACAAAGTTTCATTAACACTATCACTAAATCGCCCCAGAGCAACACATGTGTGTTGACTATATTCAAATTTCGAATCTTAAAAACATTAAAATGCTCATCCCTGGCGCGTGCATACTTAGTACAAGAGAAAAAATAATGATAAGTGTCTTCAACTTTTCCACATGTACATGAAGGGCTATCAGTGATATTATATCGAAATAAGTCACAATTAAGTATGCAATTATGACGTAGTTTAGTATGGATTATATTATAGAACCTATCTCCAAAAGAGAAGTATGATGGCGGAGATTTATTTATATTTAAAATATCTGAAGTGATTGAATTGATGAAGGTTGATAGTGAATTAACCTCCCTAATATGCAGAGGTAGGGAGTTCCATTCCCCAATGACTGTCGGAATTAAAGAAGATTTGTACACTTGCAATCGACATTCTGGTAAGGAATAGTTCTGAGAATTTCTCATCGTATAATTAGACAAATTACACCGCTTATCTGGAAAATATTCCTTAATGTAAGAAGGAATTATATTTTTATCTACCTTGAACATTGTTTTTAGTCTAGCTATTTTACGTCTTGTACGTAAAGAATTCCAACCTGTTTCTAAGTAGAGCGAGTCTCTGGAAGCAAATATTGATAAATCAGTAACAATTCTAGCAGCAGTTAATTGTACTTGTTCAAGCGTTTCTGTGTCTGCAAAAGAACATCCTCCCCAAACTTCTGAAGCATATTCCAAATGTGGCCTAATGAAGGATGTGTACATAAGCGATAAAGATTTACGATTTAATTTATATTTTAGTTTTTTTATTAAATTTAATTGTTTGTGTGCCCATGCTATTATATTATCAATATATGCTGTCCATCTGAGATTTTCGGAAAAAGTTATTCCTAAGTGTTTATGGCTAGACACATACTCGATGTTACAATTTGGAAAATTTAGTGATGGATATTTAAAAACATTTTTTTGTGATAAAATACATAGCTTTTGTTTTCGTCGGATTAAATTTAAGGAGCAACTTTTTAGACCAATTATCTAATTTTAAAAGATCCTTATTTATGTTGTTTTCTATAATTTTTAAAATTTCCGAAGAATCTTGTAAACTATTATCACCAGCAAATAGTCTACAAAAAGTAAGCATATTATTAGCTACATCATTCACATATATCAAAAACCAAAAGAGGTCCTAATACAGATCCCTGAGGAACCCCTGCATATAATGTATTAACAGACGAATATGAATCGCGGTACACAACTCTCTGTGTCCTATTAACTAAGTAGCTTTGAAACCATCCCAACAAATTACCCTTGATTCCACACGTTTGAAGCTTAAATAACAATCCCTTGTGCCATACTCGATCGAAGGCCTTAGACAGGTCACAAAAAACTACACAAGTTGTTTTGCCTTCATCAATGGCTTTTAAAATACAATCATAAGTTTCAATAAGTTGATATACTGTGAATGACCCGGTAAGAAACCCGCCTGGTATTTGTAAAATAGATTATTTTCATGAAAAAAATTGTACAAATGCTTAAATACAATGCGTTCCATTATTTTACCAACACAACTCAAAAGCGAAACAGGTCTATTAGTCCAGTCAAACTGTCATAAACCCTAAACAAATTGCAACAGAATTTTTTCTTGATACTTAATTAGTATAATGTATATTATTGAACATATAAAAACTCTAGAAAATTATATCAAGGCGAAAGATGTTTTTAACCGAGATTAATATTTACCAATTTCATTTAAAAAAAAAAGGAATTGCATAAATGTGCTACCATACACAGCAAGGGAGACAATTATTGCCTAAAGTAAACCAAGCAGTTTTGGTAATAAGGAAGTATATATCATTCTATATCTGCTCTAAGGTTTGTATCTATTCAATGTAAATTGAAAATATTAAATCAAAGGAGTCTAAATTATTCTAAGTTTAAATAAGTGATTTTGAATTTAATAAAACCATGTATCTGTATGTCATATTTAATACTTGCATCAAGTGTCACGATATTGCACAACAAAATGCATGACAATCACAAAAAATATATTGTTTTTAGCGTGAAACTAATTTTTTTTTAAATATTTTAAATTGCTAAGCTATTATAACCTTACAGTAAACATTTGAACAGTGATCTTTACTTCTCTATTTTCATAATGGAAGCAAAAAGGGAAATAATTAATTTTATGTACATTGGAACTAACAGAACCTTTGAACATGACAAAAGTACCTGAATATCCATGGCAAGTTGTTCCCACTGATCTTTGCACATGGGAAGATAAGGATTTTCTCGTTGTAGTAGATTATTACAGTAGATTCTTTGAAATCTTTAAACTTCAAAACACCACTAGTCAGAGCGTTATCTCAAAACTACAAGAATCATTCTCTAGAAATGGTATTTCTGAGAAAGTAGAATCAGATAATGGTCCACAATACTCTAAACATGAATTTAGGGATTTTGCCCTCCAGTGAAACTTTAACCACAGGACCTCTAGTCTCAGATATGTCCCTTGACAAAGATACAGTACTCGTTAAATACCAAGATATATTCACAGACATAGGTCTATTCCTAGGGGAAGTTAAGATTGAAGTTGACCCGACTGTACAACCAGTTATTCACCCACCTCGTAGGGTTCCGCAGGTCATAACTAAAAAGCTTAAGGTAGAATTAGATAGGATGGAAAATGTCAAGGTAATTACAAAGGTCAAAGAACCAACCCAATGGGTTAATTCCCTGGTTATTGCTGAAAAGCCAAACAGATCACTTAAAACTTTTTTAGACCCATGAGATCGAAACAAGGCTATTCGTCGCCCACACTACCCCATGAGAATTCTCAATGATGTTCTTCCACAGCTCTCTAAAGCAAAGTACTTTACGAAGCTAGATGCTCAAAGTAGCTATTGGACATTAAAACTCTCAGAAGAGTCTAGCATGTTGACCCCTTTCAATACCCCTTATGGCAGGTATAGATTTCTTAGACTTCCCTTTGGTCTTAAGTCATCCCAAGATGAATTCCAACGCAAAATTGATGAATGCTTCGATGACCTACCAGGTTTAGTTTCTATATTTGATGATGTTCTTGTGTATATAGCAAGACCAAAGCAGAACATGATACAAACTTGCGCGCAGATTTGCAACGATGCAGAGAGAAAGGCATAAACCTTAATCCTGGAAAACTTGCTGTTTGTAGGACAGAAGTAGACAATTTTGGTCACATAATTTCAGGTCAAGGTCTTAACCCTGACTCCAAAAAGGTCAAAGCCATCAGCGAGATGCAGCCCCCCCCCCCCCCCCCCCAAAGAATCGCAGTGAGCAAGAGACTGTATTAGGTTTGATGGTTTGATTACCTATTTAGCAAAATTTGCGCCACGTTTGTAGGAGGAAACTGCTCCCATGAGGATGCTATTATCATTCAGGTCTGATTTTGTTGGGGACGCAGCCCAAGATGAAGCCTTTAACGAGGTCAGAACCATTCTCACAAGGTCTCCAGGACCTATCCTTTCATATTTTGACTCAAAAATCATAGTGTTGCAAGTAGATGATTCAAAGTATGGTCTAGGAGCTACATTATTGCAGGATGGCAAACCTGTATGTTAAGCATCAAAAGCACTGACTCCTAGTGAAGTAAATTATGCCCAGATAGAGAAAGAGATGTATGCTATTGTATTTGGGTGTTATTTTCACCAGTACATTTATGGTAGGGAAGTGACAGTTCAAACTGATCACAAGCCTTTGGTAGCAATAAAGCTAAAACCCATTCACTCCGCGCCTGCTAGGTTACAGTGTATGATATTACATCTTCAAAGATATTCTATTCACCTTACACATGTTCCTGGTAAGAAAACTCCAGTAGCTGACACTTTGTCTCGAAAATACTTACCCGATACATGTTCATCTATATCTGATGATCTTGAAGCCCAAGTTCACATGATATCTAGCACTATACCCTTGAGTGATACATATCTTGACAGGATCAGATCAGAAACTGTTCAAGATTCCCAGTTAGTTACCTTAATGAGTACTATCCTAAACGGTTGGCCTGAGCACATGGTTCACTGTCCGCTCTCTATAAGAGATTTCTGGAATTTCAGAGACAAATTGTATGTTATAGATCCGTTAGTCACGAAAGCGCAAAGAATTGTCATTCCAAGGTCAATGCAATATGAAATGTTGCAGAAACTTCACACAGGTCACCCAGGGGTAGAGAGGGGTAGAGAGAACCATTAGACGGGCTCGTGACTCTATGTTTCTGCCTGGTATATCACAACAAGTACGGGATATGATTCTTTCTTGCACTACATGCCTCACCCACCGCAACTCAAACTCTGTTCTGTAAACTCCTAGAAGGGAATTTGTACGTTCTAGTTCACTCCCTTCCCCCAACATCAGATTCAGCCAAGTTCCATATTTTACGAGCATATTTGCAGTGCAAGCTTTGGATGGGTAATGGAAGCCAACTTGACCCACTTGATTTTGGCTGGTTTATATCAGACAACAAATTACTACCTATTAAAGCCACAGTCCCCCAGTCCCACAGAAGTTACTTCATATAATTCACTGTTCATGTAAAATCAATTGTGATTCAAAATGGAGTACCTGTAAGAAGCACGGAATTGATTGTTCTAGTAATTGTAGAGAGTGTCGAGGTATGTATTGCTCCAACTCTCCTTCTCTTAATCTGGATGACATACAAAATGAACTGTAGATCAAAAAGCATGAAGTTTATTTCCACATTTGTTTAATCTCTATTTAAATCAAGAGACAAATTTATTTTGCATAGCTCCTATCTCTTCACTCGAATCGTTGGAGTTGCACTTCATTAATTGCAGTTTCCAAAAACTTAATTGCTCTATTTTTTGCAACATGTACAATGCAATTTGCACTTGTAAGTTTTTTTCTTGAACTTATGCAATTTATGAGTCATTTATTAAAAGAATACTGTTGATTTTTTTTGCATTTACATCTGATTAAAATTTTATGATCAATTGGGATAAAACACATTATTTCTCGTCTTTTTTTTTTTTTTTTATAAAATCTTGGGTTTTTAAGGGCCAAAAAAAAATGTGTTTGGACAAATATATTTTTCTAGAGTTTTGATATTTCAATGGGAGCATTACAAATTACAAAATTCCACTGGTATAATTTCTGTTGCAATTTGTTTAAGGTTGAAGCGATTTTGAAATAGATTGACTGGACTATATAATTTGACGGTTCAGACGGGTCATCTTTCTTAAATAAAGGAAGTACATTTGCTATTTTCCATGAGCAAGGAAATATACAGTCGTTCAATAATCAATTGAAAAGTAAGCATAAGGGTTTAACAATTGTATGTATTGTGCTTTTCAACATCTTGTGACTTATGGTATCTGGCCCAATGGCTGTGTTTGAAGGTAAAATTGTAATTATATCTATAATATCTTGCTCTCTGATAACAATGTTATCTACAACACTATCACATAAAGAAAACATATCTGGTAATTTAACTCCGTAATCATCAATACATGAAATCGAAGAGAAAGAGTAGAGGACTTCTACTTTATCTTCATTGGAGAAGGCAATCGACTGATATCCATTATTAGAAGAATACACAAACGGGGGAATAACTGAGGGGGATTTAACACTGAATACATCCTTCAAAAGTTTCCAGAAAAGTATATTTCTATAGGCTCGATTACTACAGTGTTTTGTAAACCTTGAATTCAACAGTGTAAGTGTTTTGACTTTTTAAATCATGCACTATTAATCTTCTAGTGATGTAATTTACCCCTGTCTTTATTGTCAACTATGCTTAGTTTTGCATATTCTTATTATCGATGGATTTTAGTTTACCATGTGCTTCAAGTATGGTGCGCCATTTTGTCGACAAACATTACATTTTGAACTTGATAATTACGTACTGTCAGTTTGATAAAGTCAATTGATTACTGTTTTAACTCATTATTTTCTAATCAATTATTGAATTTCTATTCAGTATATATTAAAAATATGTTGCATTACTCAAATCTATCTGAAAAGTTTGATGAATTGTTTTTTCTATGGAAACCAATACCTGTCATTCATATTTGTATTTTGTTTTTACAGCTTTTTATCGCATCGCGGTTATCTGTCAATTCAAATCTATAATGCTTACGTAATGTCACATTATGCACGAGAATACTTTATGATCTGAAATCTCTGTTTTAAAGTTAGCACATGTATATGTTTGGCGTGCCATAAGTGTAATCAGTTGTCGATTGTTATTCAAGACTGTATGTTGATCTAGCGTTGGTGTGTGATTTGTGCTTTGAATTGATTTGTTTTTAAATGTATATTTTAGTTTCCATCGTCGATGAGAGAGATCTGTGAGCAGTCGTATTGACCAATAAATACATTTCCGAATATTTTGTTTTATTATACTTTTATGTTGAATACTGAAATCTGATTGGTTTACACGAAGTTGATAATCCGTTATATTACCCTCAGCGTTAGCAACTAACTTGGCAACGGTTAACAACGAATTGTAACATGCGCGTAAATTATGCGCGTACGGTTTGCCGTAGATTTCACGTCATTTCTATATAAAAGCAGTAACATTTTCTCAGACATTCAGTATAATGAAATAAATAGTGCTTGTTTGACAGCCCTCAAAAAACCATTGTCAACCTCCGCTTCGCGTCGGTTGACAATGGTTTTCTCGGGGTGTCAATTTCAACTGCCCCCCCCCCAAACAGACACTATTTATATAATGTCAGAAGTAAATAATGACAAAATTTGAAGTTGAATGTCTGGACAATTTTTTAGTCGAATATTTGCCCCCAAAAAAGTTCCAGCACGTAAGTCGATCTGAAATCTAAGGGAAATGGCGGGGATTTAAATAAAAATAAAGGCCAACTAAATAAAAACATACAATCACTTCTATGTTAAATAAACATTTTCAAATGTAAAATAAAATTTGTTGATATCAACAAGCAAGTGCAGAGTAATCGAAATTGACTCGGGGACAACTTGTCTTACCAGTTCGTTAATTGCACTGCAAACACAATTTTTCGGCCTTTCCGGCAGTATCGGAAAAACACCCCGAAAATATTAGATAGGCGTACATGGCAACCTCCATTTTTATAAAACTTGATATAAATACAACACAATTTATGATCTGTTGGGATCTGACATAGACTTCATTAAAGCCAATGATATATCCTAAACTATACCATGAAAACGACACACAAGGCTGTTTAGTCGATCCTTATATATAAAATATAAAGCATGTAAATGTATCTTTAAGCATGATCAATGGCAGTTAATCTCTATTATAAAACTGATCGCACGAACAAAGCCCTGATATAGGATCAACAAGATGACTTTAAAAAAAGATGTAAAAGATTCCGTTCCGTTCCGTTAAATACCAATATCCACACGGGTATTGGTATTTTGCGAAACGGAAGGAATCATGAGAAAATTATTAATAAGTTTGTTAACAGCATTTCTTCTATCATTATCTATTTCAATGTATTACAAATAAAGCTATCAAATATTTTTTAAAATAATGTTATCCCTGCGAATATGTTTGGTATAGTATAAAATTCTACTTGATGTAAACATTGGGTGTTGTTAGTTTGATAAACAAACTCGTTAATTCTCCCGTAAACTCCCGTAAAAATAGTTTGTTATAAATTGAGTAAATGCTGTCCTTGTTAGATAATTTTCTTATTACAAAAATTTTGAAAGATTCCGTTCCGTTCCGTTAAATACCAATATCCACACGGGTAATGGTATTTTGCGGAACGGAACGGAATCATGAAAAAAATTATTAATAAGTGTGTTAACAACATTTCTTATATTATTATCTATTTCAATGTATTATTAATAAAGCAATCAGTTATTTTTTTAAATAATGAAATCCCTGCGAATATGTTTGGTATACTATAAAATGCTACTTGATGTATACTTTGTATATTGTTAGCTTGATAAACTGTTATTAAACAAACTCGTTAATTCTCCCGTCAACTCCCGTAAATAAATTGTTTGTTATAAATTGAATAAATGCTGTCCTTGTAATGATATTTTTTCATATTATAAAAAGTTTGAAAGATTCCGTTCCGTTAAATACCAATATCCACACGGGTAATGGTATTTTGCGGAACGGAATGGAACCAGAAGAAAATTATTCATAAGTAAGGTAAGTAATAAATATTTAACTTTTTCCTGCGAATGTGCTTTGTATATTTTAGAATTCTTCTTAATATTGGATATACATTGTGTTTTTGCTAGCTTGATTCACTAACTTGTAAGATCACCCGTGTAAATAACATATAATGGATTATAAATAAAATTAAAGTTGACGTTGTACACAACACAAGCACACAAACGCCGGAATGATATGTACATATTAAGCAAGATGTTTGAATGGATGAAATGGTTTATTAGTTTGCTTTATTTATCCCAAAAGAATATTTTTTAAAAAGTGTGAAAGATTCCGTTCCGTTCCGTTAAATACCATTATCCACACGGGTATTGGTATTTTGCGGAACGGAACGGAATCAGAAGAAAATTATAAGTATGGTAACATCATTTGTTATATCATCATTCATTCTAATTCATTTCAAATAAGCTATCAAAATTTTTTAACCGATGTTATCCCTGCGCTGCGAATGCGCTAGGTATAATATGAATTCTACTTGATAAAAGCATTGTGTTTTTGCTAGCTTGATTAACAAACTAATTAGTTCTGCCCTGGAAATAATATGAAATGGATCAAAAATGAAATAAGAGTTGTCGGTGTACACAACACACGCACACAAACGCTGATATTAATAATCAGCACATACACAAGATGACTGAATTGATCTGATAGTTTGCTTCGTTCATCTCTTAATAATCTGGGGAAAAAATTAAGGAACGGTGAGTAGTTGTTATGATATTTTCCATTATTTAAAAAGTTTGAAAGATTCCGTTCCGTTCCGTTAAATACCAATATCCACACGGGTAAAGGTATTTTGCGGAACGGAACCAGAAGAAAATTTTTCATAAGTAAGGTAAGTAATGAATATTTAACTTTTTCCTTGCGAATATGCTCAGTATATTTGATAAATTAAAGGAGACTTACTTGTAAGGCGAACTTTGATTGAAATTCTCCGAGGCATTCAAGAACGTGGGGGCAGGTGAGATATGCTTGCTAGTTCCCAGATCAGTATTTAAAGAATCATGTGATCAATTGAAAACTGAATAATAATTTGAATAAATTACAAATTAATGATAAAACTTATATAAGGGTGGGACAGGGTCGGGCACCTGCCCCCACGTTCCTGAATGCCTCGGAGAATTTCAATCAAAGTTCGCCTTACAAGTAAGTC
>WFKH01011925.1:6587973-6605651 GCA_016163765.1 Magallana hongkongensis | reverse complement strand
CAAAACCATCCTTAGATACAGTATCATGAAAAATTAATTTTTAAAAGAAGATGGCTTTATGGTATTTCTTAATATGCAGTAAGTTTCAATCCAGTGTAAATAGATATAAAGAAGATTTTTTTAAAAATTTGGCCATAACCCTGCAGTAATAAACTCTGATCTGGGGTAATCAAATACACAAATTTTGGTAGAGGGCTTTTAATTATCTACTTAAATATGTTGCAAGTTTCTATTCAGTGCCAGTAGAGGTAAAGAAGAAGATTTTTAAACATTATATATGATAACACTATGACCGTTTTGGCCTGCCCTAGATCGAGTCAATAGCCCTACCTTGGCTGATGGGGGCCTGAAATTTACAATTTTCGTAGATGGCTTTATTTTCTTTAATGATATGCAGCCAGTTTCTATTCAATATCAGCAGAAGTAAAGAAGATGGTTTTTAAACATTATATACATTTACACTATATGACTATTTTGGCCTTGCCCTAGATTAAAAACCCCTACCTCGAGGCATATGAAATTTACAATTTTGGAAGAGGGGTTCCTGGTCTACATAACTATGAATTCATATTTTCTTTTAGATGTGTGGAGGTACATGTACAGTCGAGAAGAAGATTTTGAAAAATGGTCAAATATTGACTATTTAATTGGCCCTGCTCCTAGGGCCCTTGTGGAACAAGAGTCAAAATTTACAATTTATCTGACATGAACAAGAAGAATATAGATAGTTTGGGATGTATAATTACTATATGCACCTTAACATGAATGGGCAAGCATTAGTACCGTGATAATTTAGGGGTAGAGATGGTAATTTTAAGATAAATGTAATTTCATTGTAATTGTTGTTTTCAAGGTATATAATTTTAAATAAATAATTTCATACATGTAAAATTTAGTGACTTTCTTATACAAATTAAATGGGGTCAAATGGTCTGTATGTGTGGGTGTGTGTGTTGGAGGGGGGGGGGGGGCTTAAATCAATGCTTAATTAATGTTCACCAGTATAGATCCACACCTGCATATCATACTATACAATTACAACTTATCCATGCATGGATAACTCTGAGTCAGTGAATCCATTGGCTATTTTTTTAGTGACCACTTCTCCCTGTGATTTAAATACCCAGTCATTAAGAATTAGAACTCATTGCTGAAGAAATTTACAGCAGATATCATTGCTGAAGAAATCAGACGGTAAGGTATTTTTTTTAATATTTGTATTTACTATGGCCTGTTATATCATGTGCATTTTAGGAACATGATATGATTTATGTTATGAGGTATATAAGTTGTTAATAATTGAAGTTAAAAGTGATGCAATTAAAAGTATGAGATAATTAATAACAAAAAAGAACTGTGTACATGTTAATTAGTCTTTGCTGACTCAAAGAACAATACCAAAGGTCTTGAATGGAGGTTTGGTATATATATATCAAGGAATGGGGGTATTTACTACCCAGAAATCAATTGCGGAATTACAGAGTGTATGCTTTCTACGTCTCCTTATCAAATACTTTTCATTTTAATATTGTAATAAAATAGGAGGACTATATATACAACTTATAGGTCCAAACCCAGGACCCTTCAGTTTAAAAACCAATGCTGTGAGTTATAGAGTTAACCAATTAGCTTAAAAGCTAGTAGGAGTGAGGCAGTACTGAGCCTTTATATACACCTATTATACGAACTACATATTTTTTCCTTTTTTTTTTGAGGTTTATATCTCTTAGAAATGTCAAACAAGACGATTTGAAGGCTAAAGATCTCTATAGGAAATTAAGTTTAACTCTTTTTCGTGAGTTAAAATGGGATCTGAGGCAGGAAATAATATCATGAATATAATACATGTACATGTAAAATATTTAAACTAGAGACATGATTGGTGAGAGTGTTATATTGATTATCATGACTGACATGTCTGTTAGCAAACACAACCTCGATGCGTTTGTTTTCAGGGTCAGCTTCTGAAATTGGGGTACTGAACTCTGTGTCCACTCCTGAAGCAGATCCTGAGTGGACACAAAAAGCAAACCCGTTAATCTTAATTGGTTGTGTTTAAAAAAAAGTAATAATTATAATCGGGGCAATTATAAAGTCTCCCAAATGAACGAGGCCATCAGTTGGGGTTGGGATAACCTTTATTTGCTTTATACCATCTACTCAGTTATAGAGGTGCAGTATATCCTAGGCCATGTGCAAGTGATGTGTTTTATAAATATCTGTACTCAACGTGGTGGGTTTAAAATGTTTTCAGTTTAATAACTGAGTTTTATTTTCCAACGATAAAATTATTTTATGACATTGACAAGATCACAAAGAACAACGTTTTCAATGACAGTTATACTATAAATATATAATCAACCGTTTTTAAATTACTAAGGTAAAACAGCATAACTGAATCACTAGAAAAGAATAGGAATGATTATACATACATGTATATATATTATCTCTTTATCGTTTTTAAGGGACTGTACATTATAAAAAAAAAATAAACAAAAGTGACTAATAGTCCTCACATGAGACTTATTAAGAAGCATGGATACTTTAAAAAACCTTTTATAATTTATTAAAGCATCCCGTATGAAAGCTGGTACAATGTCTATGGTAGCTTTATGTCAGTTATATGCACAAAGAACTCTTTTACTTTGCAAATGAAAGCAAATACATGGTAACATGTCTAGATTTTTGCAGTCATATTACTCAATACCGAAACTAAATATTGTAACGACATTTATAGGATCATAATTAAAAAATTTTACAGTGACAGCCATATCGAAATCTTAACTGCTTTCAAGGGCTCAGACCCCTAATTTAAAGGGCCAGCCCCTTTTTCTTGATGTCAGATGAGAGCTCTTGAATTATAAGTTTTTATTGTTCTACATGTTTAAACAAAATACTTAAGAAAAAAGAGATATTTATAGAAAACCACGAAAAATTACAATGCTTCTTTTACCTTAATTTTCGAGCTCAGGCGAGCTTCGGCCCTTTCGGTCACAGAACAATATAAATACCACATGTCAGATCTACCTAAATTCGTCTACAATACCTGAAATTTTGAACTCAATATCTTAAATCGTTTAGGAGTTTACCCCTGGACAAGACGACCCTCTGGAAATCTTTAAATTGTTATTATCTCAAAACTTGAAGTGACATAATCATTAAAAAAATTTGCAATTAGGTTCAGATCATTATCTATCAGATCTGAAAGTTTCATTTAAATTGTTCGAGTAGATTTTGAGAACTCACGTACACAAAATTTGTAAGAAAAAAATAATAGAGAAAAAGAAACGGAACAAAAACAATAAGGTCTTCCGTTGGAAATCTCAAACTGGAAGACCTTAATAAGAAAAGTGAAAAAGAAACAATAGAATATTAGAAGGGTCTTCCGCTGAAGATGGACAACCCTAATAATAATAATACGAGCTGTACAAAAACAATACCTTGTCTCCAAACTTCGTTTGGGAAACTTAATACTATTTACATTTACCTCCCTTTCTGAACCTTTTATATCCTGGAAAGGATTACATAATCTAAGTTTTATAGAGAAAACATATGTATCTAATAGCAAAGGTTTTTTATGAAATTATTTAATACAAGATGGGTATAAATGATGGAAAGAAATCTGAACAGTTTGATTACAGAGTTGATGATGTTAGGAATAAACCCTATCACATTTATATCAAATTTTAGATATGGAATCTGTATGCATATTTGCAGACAGTAGAGGAAAGAATCTTGCTATCAATAATGTAGAAACGAAAAGTTTTCCTGGAATTAAAATAGTTGCATTGCTAGAGAAGGTGGAGAAGTTTCTTGATGGGAATGATCAGTCAAACAACAAGATAATTTATATTTTTGCTGGGATTAATGATCTAACATCCAGACAGAGAGCACATGATTATGAGGAATTAATTGCCAAAGAAGAACTAAATTTAAGGAACCTTATTGAAGAAATTGAATTTTTGAAGACAAAATTAGAGAAAAACAAAAGTATTAAGATAATATTTGCCACCATTCCCACAATGCATCTTCAGAAGTGGAACGAAACAAGAAAACAACAAAGAAAAACGAAATATTTACAATTAGAAACAAAATATGAAGAAATGCAAAACACAATCAATGAAAATGTACGGGAATTGAACAGAAATTTCATCAGGATGAACACAGCTTCAAACTACTCTACCCCATATATACATACCACCATAGAGGTCAATGTACCAGTGAAAAGAGCAGGTACCCGGAAACGTTACAATTACAGAAAATTATCAGATGGGATTCATCCAAGTGATGCCATGATGTTACAGATCAAAGATAGATTTATGAAGGCCATCAATTTAAATACAGAAAATCAAATTGAATCATCAGATGATTCTGACAAAGAGGAGAAACGGTCATGGAAATATTGATAAGAGGTCCAAGGGCCATATAATTCAACTGAGCAGCAATATTATCCAACTTTGATTTGACACATTACTGCCTTAAACTGATCTCTCAATTTCTTTTCATGAAAGGGAAATTATTACTAAAATTTATTACTATAAATAACTAAGACAACAAGGGATATATTTGAGTTCGCTAGCGGGGGTCTGGGGAATATTCTTGGTAATTTTTATGTAAATTTAAGAGATATTGCCAGGGGTTAAAGTTCCCACTGTTTTTTAACTGGGTCCAGAGTTTGTAGAATTGGGAAAATGGACGCTTAAACTGTTGCATTTGGAAAAATTTTCTTAAAGAACTACTGGTTTCATTATCAATGCTCCAAAATATAATCAAAATTGAACGAAATACGGTAGCTGGTTTGTTGCATTTTAATTAACATCAAAGTTTAAAACAATGATTCTAATGACTTTAATACAATGGTATTTTCTCTTTTTTTGTCTATAAAAAAGTCAACAGCTCTTTCCAACATCTAATTGGACACTTCACACTTGATTGCGAAAAAGGTCTTGAATTGGGAAAATATTAATTATTTTTCAATTTGGAAAGTTTACTAATGGACCCCAAAATAAGCCAGGAAAACCCCTAATTGTGTTAGAATAAAATAATTTAAAAAAAATTTAAACTATGCAAACTTAAGATGTCTCCTAAATGCTCTATAAATAAACTCTTAATTAAAATAAAATCAGTCAGCAGCTGTAACCTAATTTTTTCCTTTGGCTTTATGCATAGTTTACAATACTGGAATATGATACTTTTTAAGTGGCATTTTAACAGATTAAGGTCAAAATTTCACCATAAAGTCTTAATTAATTGACATTAGTACAGATAGTGTCAGTTTTGATGAAGAGGCCAATAGGCCTTAACGGTCACAAGAGTACCACAGCCCATTCAAAAACTTGTCAAGGAGTCTCATGCATGCATTTAATTAAGTGTCATTTTGGAGTAGAAAAATTATAGTATTGAAATGACAACCCTTCCCAGTTTAACTTCCCTGCCTGAAATTTTTCAAAAAGGACTATGAAACCTATAATCTTTGCAAAAAACTTGAAGATCATAATTTAGTGCATGACCTGATATTAAAAAGGTTCAAGAATATTTATAGAAAAAATTGTCCCATATTTGTTAACTTTCAAGATAGGTTTTATGTGAATTATATGTTTTCATAGATAAACAAGGTGACTAGTATACATATTTTATTTAAAACAATCTACCATTCCCCGACCCATATAACCGGGGCAGGGACAGACAGAATCTCTCCTGTGGACATTTAAACAAAAACAAAAAAACAGCTTTAAGGTTCTCTGATCTTCAGCGTCAAAGTATATTTTTTCATCATGAAAATATTATTTATCCTTCAAACTTAATAAATGAAATAAAATAAAAAGAAATTTTTGATGGTACCTGGCATGCATTTTACGAAGTTAATGCAATTTTTGCCATGATGAATATAATGGAATGAATAACGTGTACAAGTTGAAATCAAATTAGAAAAAAAGGCAGATTTATGGTATGAATTAAAAAATTCCGGATAGTTCAGAGTTATCGAAAATTGTTGGGATCGGAGTTCGTTAAAAGCTTTGAAGTGTTTCTCACTTCTCCTGTTGCAGCTTTTGAATACTGGTATTATACCCTACTATAAAAAGTGTCACCATCTGGTCTTTACACTAAAATTATTTTACATGTACTGTTTATCAGTGATTTGGGTTAGCCAACTATTACTTTACTAGTAACAACTATATTTGTTTATTTAAAAAGTTCGAAAAATTGTTTTTGATTCAAATAATAAAAATACTTGCATGCATAAATCTTTTGATTATAAAACTTCTTAATTACATTATATTCAATAATTAATTACTAAATATGAACAAGCAATGGAAGATAACTCCATTATGAATAAGCAAGGGAAGATAACTCCATAAAGTGCCTGAAATCTTTCCAAATGGTTTTGGAATATCTGAACTTTGATAAACATCTCATTCTTTCTCTTTTCTAGATATATGTGAATGTACTCATTTCTGTCATTGAAATTCCTGAGCTGAATAAAATAATAAGACCCATCCGCCATCCCCTCTCAGACTTTTGCCTTACATGTAGGTAACATGAAATATTTTTTTTCTATACATGCAGTCGGTTTTTATTCTCTGTCAGTAGATGTTTTTAAACAATAAATGCATTAACAATAAATGACCATTTTGGCCACATCCTCATTTACATTAACAAGAGCCCATGGGCCACATCACTCACCTGAGCAACACTAAGCATAATAAAATAGCTTTATGAAGTCATATCCAATATATCTGGACAATGGATGAGTAAAATTGATTCTGTTTCAAAACATTTTCAAAATTTTCTACAGATGTTCTTATGTCAAACACCTTTGTAACTAGATGCTTTCATAGTTATATCACATATTGAGCATTACCATTCTCAAAAAGATCTTAAACAACTGTTCATATAAATATAAACCTACATCAAACTTTGAACCCCTTGTGTGGCCCAAGAATTATCTAGGTCCACAATTTAAACAACTGAGAATCAACAAATGTAAATATGATTGCATATTAGTAATACTATATACTATATTTTTGAGAATGATCAAATTTATTTCCTATGCAAAAATTCAACAACCCTTCTATTATTGTCTCATCCTATTTTTATTTTATTTTTCAAAATTTTTCTTAATATATATTACACTACCTGAGGATGCTTCCATCTAAGTAACAGCTTTTCTGCTTAATTGATTTTCAAAAAGAAGATACAGGTAAATATCGGTATCTCGAACTTGGGGGGACCTCAACAAAACCCCGAGATATCCGGCAGGGTTGGAAATAATAGCCCGCCCGAACGCCCGAGACGGCCTGTTTCTCAGGCGGGCGGGGGGAAACTTCAAAAGACAGCCCGGTGGTCGTGCTTATTTTAATAGCCAGTTCCTATTTTTAAACCGACTATTATTTACCTCATTCACAAAAAGTACAGACGCTGTCACGTTGTTAGGTATCGTTGAGAATTAGGTAAGATCTAGAAATTGTAATCTATTCACTCATTGGTCTGAACGATTATAGCCAACCAGCGTTGGTAATACAATTTTGTTTGGCAATATTACAAATGAAGCAACGAGCTAGATGATACGCAAGTTTTTGAGGTTGTCAAATCCCTCAAAGCGTCCCTTGATTGACGCTAAAAAAACCCAACAAAGTCTATGACCAAAATAAAAGACGCCGAACGATAGTTAAGAAAAGTGATGAACTACATGGGAAGCTGTATTATAAACAATGTCGGGGGTGAATAGGTTGTACACCACTATTAATTTTTACTATATTTTCTTACCAAAATTACGCAAATTTAGATGTGGGGAGTTAATTTTAAACAAACTTCTGGGGAAATCCCTCTTTACAACTTTTAAAACAATAATTCTTAAACAATTAAGTAGCAAATAAACACACAGCCATCCACAAAGGAACAATGGTTTGTTTACATCAAAGTTACACGTGCTTGAAAATCAAGTACGAGCATTTTCACCCCCTGCCAAAACAATTGGCATAAAAAAATCAAGTGACCCCATATTTTTACAAAAGTTAGAAAATCAGGCATTTTACACATTTTTTTCCATAAAAAATACAGCCCCTGTCCCTGGCGGAAAACCCCTAAAACAAAGGAGAATTCGGGAATTATTTTGCCTCAGTTATATTTTGAACCTTCGGAAAAATAGTGTTGTGAGACCTATAAACAGTTAGCAGTTAAAAGGAGTGCATCTGACCGAATAAATAAATTTTTATCATATTTTTTCACTGTTGTTTTTTTTAAATTGCCTTTCAATATTGGATCTCATTATTGTCACTTTTCAATCTTTAAAATTGTTATGAAAGTTCATGATTATGATATTGTTAGCTGGCTACCAAAAGAAGGTTTATAATTATATACATGTAGATGAATAGTTTAATTTTTCAAAGCATGTAAAACTTAATAATAAGTGTTCTTTGGGTTATGTTTAGATATGGTTTCAAATAATTAATATAAAAGGTGAAGATTTCCAGGGGTCTGTGTTTCAAATGTAAATATTAAGCTTTATGTATAGTTCCTTCACAATAATGAACATTTTTATTAGGACTGGCTGATTTTGGGCAGGGCTGGCAACTTTTAAAAGTAGCCAGCCCTGTGGCTGGCTGCTATTTTTGGTAAATTTCCAACCCTGTATCCGGTGGTTCGAGATATCCGAAGTGGCTTTCCAACTCTAATTCCGTGATGTTCTTATATCAACACGTGTTTTAGTACTGGTAAATAATGAACTTTTTTTATTACTCATAAACAAAAATCAACCATTTGGTTAAATATTTTTAGTTTGTGTGTTTATAATTGTGAAATATAATCAATATTTGTAAAACCAATCAAATTATAAAATCAGTATTTTGTGAATAATACGACATCACATCCTCTTCACTCTCGATGTTCAGAACTTTGAATTGGAAGAAGCACTTGCAATATAATTTTTGAAATTCATCACATAGGAAACGAAAAATACTGATTTGAAAATTTAAAAAAACACCAATAATCTAGAATCACAATTCACATATTTTTATATCATTTGTGTTTGTGAACTAACGCATCTTATATTAACTCATTATGCTCACAGCTTTAGTACTCATATTGGACACAAACCGTGTACGATGAACCTTAAGTCACTTTACACGCTGCGTGTTCAATACATGGACTGTTTCTGTTAAATTTAAATAAGTTTTCTTTTAAATCTTCGTATCTCATGCTTCATTGTTATTGGAGCGTACATGAAAAAAGAAATAAACTCGATTCCGTAATTAATCGTTTTTATAAATTGGCAGTTATCAATGTTAGATGAATTCTCCGTACACAGTGTGTTTTATTAAACACATTATCAGTAATCGTGGCTGTGTTTTGATTTGAATTTTATAAAAAGGTACTAAATGTAAAAACGCCCAAGATACCATCCTAATTAACTTACAACGTGCAGTTTGATATACCACTAGTTTTGAATGGTGTGAAAATTGCCGTGGGCAGAAATGTGTGAAGTAATGACACCAATTATGTTCAACTGACCGGAAAAATGGCTCCACTTCGAGATAAACCAGGTAAAATTTGGGCTTCGGCCTTTCAAAATACTTCGACATAGGCAGGGTATTCGAGATTACCATATTCGAGATATCAGGAGTTTTTTAAAATCATTTATATAGAGAAAACGGCGAGGATCGTCGTAAGACTTCGACATAAACAGGGTATTCGAGATATTCCATGTTCGAGATACCGATATTTACCTGTATTTCTCTTTACATTCTTATGTAAAAATTTTCTCCTCCCATGGTGGCCTCACCTTACCCCGGGGATTATGACTTGAACCAACTAGAATCTACACTACCTGAGGGTGCTTCCACACAAGTTACAGCTTTTCTGGCCAAATAGTTCTTGAGAGGAAGATTTTTAAAGATTTTTCTCTATATATTCCTATGTAAAAATTTGTGCCCTCCCCTCCATGATGGCCTCACCTTACCCCCAGGGATCATGGTTTGAACAAACTTGAATCTACACTACCTGAGGATGCTTCCATTCAAATTACAGCTTTTCTGGCCATTTGGTTTTAGAGAAAAGGATTTTTTACAGATACAAACAAATTTTTAATAATTCTTAATTATCTCCGATTGGAAGAGGGCCCTTCATTTTAACAAACTTGAATCCCCTTTACCTAGGGATGCTTTGTGCCAAGTTTGGTTGAAATTGGCCCTGTGGGAGAATAAGTAGAAAATGTAAAAAGTTTACCAACAGACAGACAGACAGACAGACGCCGGACAAAAAGTGATCAGAAAAGCTCACTTGAGCTTTCAGCTCAGGCTAGCTAAAAACCAGCTCCTCCATTCTATAATTATTATTTGAAGAATGTTGTCAATACATTTTATGATTTTATTCAAGGTTAACTGAACTGTAGCTATAAAAAATGCTATGTTTAGATAACTATTATATGGAAACCGTAAAAGATATTTTTAAAAATTTGAAACTGGTTAATTCTCCAAATATTTCATTTCAAATTTCATTAACTTTGAAAACAGGGCCGATTTTACTGTTTACCATACCCAGTTCTTTATTATTTTAGTAGATAGGTCACCTGAAAATTAATTACATTTATATACATGACACGCACATACATCTTCAACTTTTGCGATAACATCAGATAAATTTATTCAAGCAGTTCTTTTTTAAGTCTGTGAAAAAAGAAACATGTATATTTGATATTTTTTTTTACTGGGGTAATAACATTCTTAATGTGACAACTTGCAGCTTTATGTGTATGGTTTATACAAAAACTGTATGTACTCAAAATAAAGGAAACTTATTTGGATCTTTATATTTCTTCAGCAGATTTACGAGACAAATAACATCAAGGGTCTGTCAAATAGATCGACAGAAGATTAAAATTGTAAATTAAATACAGCTAAATTCTTGAATTTTATCATAAATGAATATAACTATATGCATCATTTAAAATCAATGAAAGAGATCGTGGAGAAGATCCTAAAAAGTCAAAAGTTAACAGACTGATCGACATACAGACAAACGTACATTGTAATGCAGAAGTTACAAAGAGCAGCCACTGCTGAATGAGGAAGCTATCCATGGATATATTTTGAGTGATAAACCATGTTTCATGAATAAATATGAGTTTACCGTTGCTGATAAACAAGTACATTATAACTACAAAATTTTTATCTACCGATCTTCTAATTTGAACATGTTTCGTAAATAAGTGATTGTCAGAACATGTTTGATGATACTGTCTTAGCTCTAGGATGTGATCCAGAAATCTGGACGAAAGTTTTTCATCTACACCAAAGGCATTCTGGCAAACTTGCACATAAGAAGTTTTTTCATATATGACATTTATTAACTGGAATATACAAATTTTATATATGACAATTTTTTCCAACAAACGATAACCCAAAATCTGTTGTTGTTTATGAAAGTGTTGAGCAGTTTCAACTAATTGTTTTCTTTTCCAAATATATTGTTTTTCATCATGATCACTTGGGTACCCACATTTTGAATTTTGCTAATGCAAGTAAATTTTGTTTGATCATTGTATATTTTGAACACAACATATATATCTTTTGTGTCATGGTAGTTTTTGTTTTGTTATTTTTCTATTGTACATTTTAAATTCGTAAATCTATTTGACTTATAGAGTTGTTGTAGAACTGGAAAGTGTAGAAATATTTATCAGTTTATTTCTTTAAAGGTTCCTGTTAACTCCAATTACATCCATTTCACCCATAAACTTAAATAGTCTAAAGCTGCATGGTCCAAATCTTTCGCTATTACAGTATCTAATAATTTTCCATACAAACCAATTATCTTTAATAATTTATAGACTTTCACCTATTTACAACAGCAGAATCAGTTTTCTTTCAGAGTTAGAAATATTAAAAGTTAATAAATAGTTTTTTTATGGGCAAACCAAAAAACAAACCAAACTGCATCATGGGAATGTTTAGAAAAGGTATCCGTTTGGTTTCATCCCCCAAATGATTATTTTATTCAACTGGGACACATGTTATGCATCAATTGTAAACAATGCAAACTTCCGAATTATTATATAGTGAAAAAAATATACAGACTGGTTTATTTTTTTGATTTGCCAAAACATTATGTCCTTTATATAGTGATCAAAATCGTAATATAATCATAGCTGCCTCGATGTCAGGGGCAAATTATAATTTCGGATGAGTCAAAATACCGCAGTACCCTCTTGTGTCATTTGTTTTTAAAACAAATTTTGTAAATCATGTTTTTCACAAATTAACACTTTACACATTAAAATGAAACAATGTAAAACAATGATGTTAATCAATCGTCAATTAATAAATGTTTAAATAATATCTAACATTGTTGACAGATCTAAGCAGGAAACTGTAGCAAAATGTGATTTTTACGTAATTTTTCTTCAGGGTCTACTTGGTTTAGAGCTTATAGCGTGAAAAGTAATCCGTCAACATATCATTTATTTTACCAAATTTTTGTTTTAAGATGTCATTCTATAGAATAAACACCAAGAATTTAGGTTTGAGTCTATAAAAAAGTAAAAAAATGACCAAATACGATACATGCATCGCATTTTTTGTATTCTATTTTGATACCCCATAAAGCGTACATACTTACAACAATTTTCTGAAAAATATTTATGAGATATGGTTTTAATAAATGTTTATTACTCTATATTGTATGTCCAGTTCTGATTTCCCCAAAATTTAATATTATTTTTAGGAAAAACGGACGTCTGGCAAATTTCATCATTGTCAATAATTTTCGGAAGAGCGTACTCCCATCTAAGAAGTGATAACAAAAAAACTAGCATGTAAACATATATATTTTCTTTTGTTTATGAATTGCTAGAACTTATATATATCATTTAAAGCTAAGCTTTTAATGCTTGAGCCCATTTAGTACTGAGTATAGGACTACCTTAAGGTACAATAACACACCTGGAAAAAGTAACTCAAATTAACAGTAAATTATTTGATGATGAAAGATATAATGATTGATAAACTGTACATATGTCAAATAAGCAAAAAATTTGCAGTTTGGGGATATAAAATGGATATCTAAAAAATTTAATTCAGTAACAACAAAAGTCCCTACGGGATTCGAACTCGGGATGTACGGATCACAAATCCGATACTTTATCCACTTGGCTATGGAGTAAGTTACATGTTGTCGTTAATGAAATGAGCAGTAAAACTATTTTTGAAGCTGTATTATTGAGTTTAAATATATATCTATTTAAAATCGAGCCTAGAATGCCGCTTCCACTTGGAAGCGGTGAATTTCCAGTTTTTGTAGTGGGGCCGATTCTGACTTTTTCCTGGAATGTAAAATATCAAAATTGTTAAAAAAGCCAGGAAAACGTCAGATATTTCGGACTACAAGTAAATATAATCACTCTTAATGTAATCATTTAATTTTTTTTCAATTCAAGCGTATATTTGGACGCAAACTCCCATTAATTGACTTCGATCCGCCAATTAAAGCATGTTCACCACCTTACTCTCATTTTTGCTATTTCGGGCTGGTTTATTGAAAATAAAAGTAGACCAAGTATTAAATTTATTTCTAAATAATTATTTATTAAGTAAAACTCAATTATAGCTTACGGACATCATATCACGTGTTGAATAGAAGTTACTCTGGTGCAGGCGTTTTGTAGTTTTTAGTCGAAATGTCTTAATCTATAATTATAGATATATGGCTAAATTGACCAGGAAAACTACTGCAATATCTTTTATTGTACAAATACTTAATAAGCATAACCATTGTTTATAAGAATTCATAAAATTTGAAATAAAATTGGATCAAGCAGCTTTAAACTGTTTTTTAAGTTTTAAAGAGAACTATTTTTTCGGGTACTTGCATGCTTTTCTTAAAAATCATTTCGTTCCACTTCCAATTTAAAATATCTGTTAAATTCGTTGTTTTTCGGTCTTTCCACAACCTCTTCTATACTTTATGGGTTTTTTAAATTATTTTTCTCCAGCTCTCTGATTATCTAATATATTGAAACACTTTCTTTCTTTACATAATAAGCCATTAAAATCTTAGTCTCACATGTATGTTGAACCTCCTTTTTACTTGAAAACTTAGTCTCTTGCTCACTGTTGGTTATTACATCCCATATATATATTATTACTAGGATATATTTCTAATGCTATTCCAAATGAAATTAGATATCTTAAGATAAAAATAATACATGTAGCATGATTAGATAAATGTTATGAAAATTATTTCCTTTCGCTTCCAATATCTGTTGAATTCTTTGTTTTTCGAGCTTCCCACAACCTTTTGTATACTTTATGAGGTTTTTAAAATTATTTTTCTCCTATATTTTCTTGGGACAGCTCTCTGAATATCTAGTATATTGAAACATTTTCTTTCTTTACATAATTAGCCATTAAAAGTTATGGAACCAAATGACCCTTAAATTCCTGATTACTCCTCGAACTTACTGTAAATGTACATTTGGTTGTGTATTCTATTAAGCGCTTTTGGCGGAATGCAGCTTCCGCTAAATCGAGTACATCGCTAAATGCTATGCATATATGTATAAGAATATAGTCACATTCAGGAATACGCTAATTCAAATCTACCCCAACCTTTTCAAATATAATACGTTTACAGTAATTGTAAAGTATGTGTACAAAATGATTCATAGGCCATCATTAAAAAATATTTTGTTTGATGTACTTTGACCCACATTTTCAAAAGTGGGTCGGTAGGTAGGTGTTTTTTGTTTTTTTAAATCTGACATATAATTTTCTATTCTGTAATTTGCCGAATCTAAAACACAGTTGTGTATAATATACACCCCCCCCCCCCCCCCCCCCCAACTTTAGGCCTGAAAATTCATGGGAAAAAAAACATAGTTCGGGTGTAGAATTTTGTACTAGAAGTTAACATTTACGATGTAATGTTTCGGCCGCAGATTTTTTAAAAATCTTGACTTCCTGCATAGCGATAATCTTCAAACAGCTCAAAGGGGTGACTGATCACAGACAACAGGGTATTCACTAAAGGTGTTACATGTCTTTGCCCCATGGGTATACTGTATGTCAGAGATAATCAGCATGAATTAGTGGCAAGCACGCGTGTGTACAACAATGGCTTCGATAGGACCGCAGAGGTGTTAAAAATAAAGGTGAAACGAATCTTCAAGATGAGTTGTTTTAATTTAAATTATACTAATTAATCAGGTCCTTTAAATTGCATTTGAATTCAGAAAAACAAGGGCAGACTTATTCAATCAGGCCTGCAATCAGTATCTATTACACAGATCTATTAATAACATCTTTAATAGCGGCGTACACGGAGAAGGTGAATGCACAGCTTTGGTTGCTATAAATAGTTTATAGTAATTTCAAACGGCCATTTAAATACAATTTATTTATCAACGGACTATGAGCAATACATTTTCTGCTAAATACACCCAAACAATAATTTTTAATTGTTTAAAAAATGCGTTAAACATTAAACAAACAGAAGTTGCGTTTCCGAGAAAGGCTATGTGCTGAATTACGATAGCCAATGTTCTACCTGTTAAAAAAAAGTCTAAAAATTCATTCTCACAAAGAAAATTTCTAGAAAAAAGTGCACATTATATTCAGCAAAATACGATAAACTAGGGACATATATACTAAGTTAGTATATATACATACGTCCCAGGGAAAAAACACACGTCAGAGAAACAAATTTCCAGATGATTTACAAACAAAGCTTTAAATTTAGTATGCTTTAATGATCTTATTCTTAAAATGCTATTTAATAACTAAAATGTCAAACAGCCAGTTTTCTACAAATATCCAGTGCCCGGCACGCAGTTGAAACTGTCAAGCAAAGCGTTACTTCGTCCATGACCTTTTTTCATCGATGTTATATAGATGTTTGCAAGTTACAAGCGATATTTTTTATGGATTAAAGCATCTTCGGGATATAACATATGAAACCTAAACTTTAAAACAAATATGATGGATATATTTTTTTTCCAAAAAAAAAAATTGAACTTCGATTAGTGTTAGAAAAACGATTGAGTCGGGCCAATTTTAATGGGTCGGTCGGAGTACATCAAACAAATTAATTTTTATTTTAGGCCGTATTGCTATTCCTCTGAAACCATAAAAGTTTTCAAATATCAATATATATTTACATTTAACTTTTTAGCTCTGTTTTTTTTTTACAGTTATAATGGAAGATATCAAGAAGTCACTTGGTTATTTAGAGACAATTGAGCTTCAGATACTTGGGGGGCTTCATAAAATGAAACAAGGGAATAAAAATGAAGGGGAACATGATATAGAAAAAGTTGCTCGAAAATGCAAAGCAAACTGTAAATCAATGGAAATTAAATTACAATCTGTACAAAAACAGATGAAGGTTTTGAAAGATGAGAATGAAAAATTGAGGGAGGAAAATAAACATGTGAAGTCTGAAAAAATTAAACTAGAAAAAGAATTACAAACACTGAAAGAGGAAAAAACAAAAATAGAGGTTGACTTTAACAAGTCCCAGACTATTATGACATCTTTCTTTTCAAATTGTTTAGAGGATGAAAGTTTTGACAAAGATCTATCTAATCACAGTACAGATGAATCTGATGCTTGTGAGGCAAACGGCGAAGGAAAATTGCAATCGCAAGATATTTTTCACACTCCATCAAAGAAAGTCAGAAAAGAATAAAATTAAGCTAAATGCAGTTCAATACACCTGTGACATAAGATTACCATGGTATATTTTCTCTTTCTTTAAAATAATTTCAAAAACTTTTTCTAAGAGAATAAATTTATAACAAAGCTATCTTTTATTCTACCAGGGGTATATTGAATAGGCAGAAAATAATCAGAATGCTGGAGGCATATTTTGAACATTTGAAAATATACATTTGAATGTTGTTCATATTTGATCTTTATATATATGCAATTGTGTTTCTTCTACAGTCAATTTATTTGTTCACTCACGTGTCTCAAAAGAGCTGGAGTGAGCATTTAATAACCTTAATATAGAATTTCAATATTTTCTTGCTTACAAATTAATTTAACTTAAAGTTACAATTGTTTTGAAGTAATAAACTTTTTTTCCTTTTTTTTTTTTTTGTATATATTGATAGATTTACATATGTACAAAATACACATATATATACTATAGTCTGTCCCAAGATATCCTGAATTCAGATTTTGCTTAATTGCTTGATATTTATAAATACCTCAGGGTTCAAACGATGTTCATTCAAAAGTATGAAAAATTTCCAAGATTTCTCAGTCGAAACGCCCCTGTTAGCTTATCAGGTTTCATTACAATGCTAAAAAATGTGATGTCTACGGGGATTTTGTATTGCAGCAAACCCGGATGATAACGTTGAAAAATTGCGCGAGGTATCCCGAGTGTATTCCGAATGGAGAAAAGATATAAACAATCCCATTATAAATCTCCGTAAGGAATCTGTTTTTGTTCCTGTTAATTTTTCCGAGTGAAAGATGATAATGTGTCAATGAAATTATCTTGGAAATTATCCCTTTCAACTATTTTAATTGCACTACTTTCACAGGTATGTGTATTTTTATTAAAAATCGTCCAAAGGTGCTGCATAAATATCTTGGGACAGACTATAGTTAATTGTTTACAGAGTGAACCTCATTTCAGAGATAATTTCTTCATTGTATGATATCATATTTATTTTT
>WFKH01011925.1:6565143-6580912 GCA_016163765.1 Magallana hongkongensis | reverse complement strand
TACACATTTTATCCATACAGATTATAAAATGCTTTACAGCTATATATGAAATATATATGATGTCTTTAGATTTGACATACATTATAATATTAATGATAAAACTATAATCCATACCATTCATATGGGAATGGGCAGTCCCATGCCCTATGAGTGTGCGCTTTTAACTATAAGCTGACACAGCAGAGACAGACTACAAATTATATATTTCCATAAGTAATACAAAAATACAGATTGCTTTAAAATAAGGTTTTCACTAGTATTACTTCAAGTTCTTGAAGCTCAATATACTTTAATAAATATTCTTTCACTCAAAAATCACTCTTACTAATAAAGTGCAAAAGGATATATTAATTAAATTTGCTAAATTACAAGATATGTACTATTAATAAAATATTAGCACTTCTGTTATGGTTAGAAATAAATAATGTTAGCTTACCTATATGAGATGAAGAATGTCAAACTGTACTAAAGGTCTATATAAGTCTTGTCTCTTAGACTTCAATGTGAAGAATGTCTTAAAACACAAAGAACTCTTGGAGGGAAATCCACAGACCAATAAAACCCAACTATACAAACTTAAAAACCAATAGATTTCCTTCATAAAAACACACCTATTAATCTACCATATAAGGACCATATATCCTAAGGGCATTAATTATATATTATAACTTAAACCAGGTAAACCTAGGTGTTCTACCTGGGTGGTTTAATATAGAACTACATGTATTAAATTGTCAAAATATATTATATCTTAACTAATCAATATCAATACTGTAATTAGATTTATTAATATAATAATTAATAAATCTCATACTATTACAGCAGTATGGATCGACCAATCAGCGCGCGAGTAACTTAGTCTGGTTTCCCCGCCACTGCGTTTTCACTTCGTTTTGGGCGGGGGCGGGAACCAGACTAGCGGGTAACTTAACATTAAAACAAAAGTAAAAGTAGAAACAAACAGCTTTCGAAAAATCACAACATCAAGCGGTTTAGTCAGATACTCATATCTAAATAGTAAGTAGACTGATAATTGAATTTAGGAAAAAAGAATATAACATTACCAAAAAAAACAGACAGGTTGGTGTTCACGAAAAAAAAAAAAAACGGGGGGGGGGAGGGGGTGTCAAAATGTACTTTTTAACATAATTTTATGTTTAATGAAACATCATAACCATGCCATTGAAGTTACACGTAAATATTGGAACATCTTATCGAGACTTTCTTAGAATAAGACTTTAATTATTAAATAAATTAATTTTTTTCATTTTTCGATTTATTCTCTTTGGAAAATACACATCATAAATTAACAGCATGATTATTAAGGCAGTTCAGTTTTAATTGACAGAAGTAAACTTGTGCTGAATGTGTAAAATTTTATAAGTCTAATTTTTGGTAAAGCTTTGGCAAGCTTAGAAAGTAATAAAACAGAGAAAAAGAAGAAAAGTCCATTTCATCAATGAAATAACTAAGTCCAATTTCCTCACGTGAGAAATGGAATTGCGTGAGGAAAAAGGACTTGTAATTTTTTCGTTTTGATTTAACTTTGATACTGCACATACTTAGTTCAATTTCCTAACCTCTTGCTCACGTGAGAAAGTTGAAGTTAGAAAAAAAAATCTACCATCAATGTATCTGTATAGCCAGTTGCTTACGTGAGCAATTCGAATATAATTTTGCTCATGAGCATTCAGGTGAGCGAATTTTTGCACATGTGCATTTTGGTTAGTATTTTCCTCCCTAACAGAGACTAAAAATCTGCACATGAGCAAAATGAAATCCTACCTAATTTGCATACATTTCTTACTCGATTCTCATGTGCTTCTCATGAGCTGCTCATGAGCATTTGTTAGAATGTTTGGTACGGATTTTTCTTTTACTAGCACCGGTTTAAATTTAGAGACAGAAGGTATTTTAAATTTAATCAATCGTCAATTAATAAATGTTTAAATAATATCTAACATTGTTGACAGATCTAAGCAGGCAGTGGCGTAGCGTGGTCCATATATATGTGTAGGCAACAAATTGAAGTCGAAGGCTTCAGTGACGTGCGTCGCACGAAAGGTGGTAGGTGCGGAAGGTGGTGTCCCCCTCCCGCAAGGGGGGTTAGAGGGGCCTCCCCCCTAGAAAAATTTCCCCAAAAGGACGCAAAATTACCACTTCTTAGAGCAGAAAATTGTTACTTTCAACAAATTAGTAATGTATGTCTTTTGGGAAAATTATGTAAATTTAAAATCGTGTATTTCCTATTCTCAGTCTGTTCATTTTGAAATAATCAAATTAAATCTATGTTTCGTTAATGAAATTTAAGAGAATCAAAACCACACTCTGCTACTATTCTGTAAACAAAATCAAAAACCGTTCGTAATTCTATATCAATTTCTTTAATTATCATAACTGATAAGATATACATGTTTTCAGCTCAAAATCATAAAAAAATATCTTTTGATTTCACAGGCATGGCAGCGTTAAAATGATCTATTTCAATATAGGGACCGGACCATATCATGTTCATTATTCAAGAAGTTCCCTTTTTAATGAAATTCGGTATAACCGCAAAAGTGAAAAGGTGATCGATTGAATTTAACGAATATAATCATGCATTGCCAAGAGTTTAAGGTTTTTGGTGAAAAGAAAACCTTCAAATTTAGCTTTTTGTTGGTTTGAGTTAACACTTTCGCAACGCAATCGCATGTCTTTTGTAATATTAATCGACGCTTTTTTGCGTCATTAAAGGATCTGATGGCTTCTTCGTTATTGAACTGGAAATTTTAAATTTTGCTTTACAAAATTATGTGTAGGCAAATGCCTTTTTGCCTTAATGGACGCTACGCCACTGGCAGGAAACTGTAGCAAAATGTGATTTTTACGGTATTTTTCTTCAGGGTCTACTTGGTTTAGAGCTTATACCGTGAAAAGTAGTCCGTCAACATATCATTTATTTTACCAAATTTTTGTTTTAAGATGTCATTCTATAGAATAAACACCAAGAATTTAGGTTTGAGTCCATAAAAAAGTAAAAATTGACCAAAAACGATACATGCATCGCATTTTTTGTATTCTATTTTGATACCCCATAAAGCGTACATACTTACGACAATTTTCGAAAAATATGAATGAGATATGGTTTTAATAAATGTTTATTACTCTATATTGTATGTCCAGTTCTGATTTCCCCAAAATTTAAAATTATTTTTTAGGAAAAACGGACGTCTGGCAAATTCCATCATTGTCAATAATTTTCAGAAGAGGGTACCAGTGGCGTAGCTAGAACTAGAATGAAGTATAGGCACCAAATAAGGCGAGGGGTCTGGGGGCCGCTCAAGGCCCCCAGCGGGTCCAGGACAGCGCCCTGGTGGGGGGTTCAGGGGAGCGAAGCCCCCCCGACGGAAAACGGATTTCGTGTTTTAGAGATAACCAAGGAACAAATTTTAGGCACTTTTCGTACATAAAATTTTGGGGGGTTTTTACGATTTTTTTCGTAGTAAAAAGGCAAAAACATTTTTAATACAATCCAATTTGTTTTCCCCAGCAGTCTTTTTTAAGCGTAATCAAAGTGAATGACGGAAAAATTATACTAAAGCTAATATCTGTCTCCATAGTTTAGTTTACTATTAAAGGGAAAACATTAGGACTTTGAAATTGAATGTCATAATTCAAAAACAGTTGCAATTGTTATCTTAAATTTTAATAAGAAAACAGAAATATTGCTTTGTTTTTTAATTACACAGTCGTGCATGATGTTATAACATGTTACACGAAGTCAAGGCGTCTATTTTTATTAGCCGCAAACACATGTAGGCTTTGTCAATGATAGTCGAGATCGCATTTGTGACGTCAAACAATCAGTCTTGAAATAGAGAAAAGACAGATATTTGCTCTGTGGTGTTTTATATCTTTTTTAAAAATTAAATGTGACATTTAACATTTTTAATTTTTGGTCTTAAAAATAATGTGTAGGCACGTGCCTTAAGTGCCTAACGGCAGCTACGCCACTGGGTACTCCCGTCTAAGAAGTGATAACAAAAAAACTAGCATGTAAACATATATATTTTCTTTTGTTTATGGATTGCTAGAACTTATATCTATCATTTAAAGCTAAGCTTTTAATGATTGGGCTCATTTAGTGCTGAGTATAGGACTACCTTAAGGTAGAATAACACACCTGGAAAAAGTCACTCAAATTAACAGTAAATTATTTGATTATGAAAGATATAATTATAAATAAACTGTACATATGTCAAATAAGCAAAAAATTTGCAGTTTGGGGATATAAAATGGATATCTAAAAAATTTAATTCAGTTAGTAACAACAAAAGCCCCTACGGGATTCGAACTCGGGATGTACGGATCACAAGTCCGATACTTTATCCACTTGGCTATGGAGTAAGTTACATGTTGTCGTTAATGTAATGAGCAGTATAACTATATTTTAAGCTGTATTATTGAGTTTAAATATATATCTATTTAAAATCGAGCCTAGAATGCCGCTTCCAGTTGGAAGCGGTGAATTTCCGGTTTTTGTAGTGGGGCCGATTCTGACGTTTTCTTGGCATGTAAAATATCAAAATCGTTAAAAAAGCCAGGAAAACGTCAGATATTTTGGACTACCACTCTTTATAGTTTATGTAATCATTTAATATTTTTTCAATGCAAGCATATATTTGGATGCAAACTCCCATTGACTTCGATCCGCCATTTAAAGCATGTTCACCACCTTACTCTCATTTTTTGCTATTTCGGGCTGGTTTATTGAAAAAAAAAGTAGACCAAGTATTAAATTTATTTCTAAATAATTATTTATTAAGTAAAATTCAATTATAGCTTACGGACATCATATCACGTGTTGAATAGCAGTTACTCTGGTGCAGGCGTTTTGTAGTTTTTAGGCGAAATGTCTTCATCTATAATTATAGATATATGGCTAAATTGACCAGGAAAACTACTGCAATATCTTTTATTATACAAATACTTAGCATAACCATTGTTTAAAAGCATTCATAAAATTTGATATAAAATTGGATCAAGCAGCTTTAAACTGTTTTTTAAGTTTTAAAGAGAACTATTTTTCGGGTAGTTGCATGCTTTTCTTGAAAATCATTTCGTTCCATTTCCAATTTAAAATATCTGTTAAATTCTTTGTTTTTCGGTCTTTCCACAACCTCTTCTATGCTTAATGGGTTTTTAAAATTATTTTTCTCCAGCTCTCTGATTATCTAATATATTGAAACATTTTCTTTCTTTACATAATAAGCCATTAAAAACTTAGTCTCTTCCTCACTGTTGGTTATTACATCCCTATTATTACTAGGATATATTTCTAATGCTATTCCAAATGAAATAAGATATCTTAAGATAAAAATAATACATGTAGCATGATTACATAAATGTTATGAAAATTATTTCCTTCCACTCCCAATATCTGTTGAATTCTTTGTTTTTTCGACCTTCCCACTACCTTTTGTATACTTTATGAGGTTTTTTGAATTATTTTTCTCCTATATTTTCTTGGGACAGCTCTCTGAATATCTAGTATATTGAAACATTTTCTTTCTTTGCATAATTATCCATTAAAACTTATGGAACCAAATGACCTTTAAATTCCTGATTACTCCAAGAACTTACTGTAAATGTACTACATTTGGTTGTGTATTCTATTAAGCGTGGCGGAATGCAGCTTCCGCTAAATCAAGTACATCGCTAAATGCTATGCATATATGTATAAGAATAGTCACATTCAGGAATACGCTAATTCAAATCTAGGCGAACCTTTTCAAATATAATACGTTTACAGTAATTGTAAAGTTTGTGTACAAAATGATTCTTAGGCCATCATTAAAAAATTTTTTGTTTGATGTACTCCGACCCACATTAGTAGGTAGGTGTTTGGTTTTTTTTAAATCTGACATATAATTTTCTATTCTGTAATTTGCCGAATCTAAAACCCAGTTTTACATATAATATACACCCCCCCCCCCCCACTTTAGGCCTGAAAATTCGTGGGAAAAAAACGTAGTTCGGATATATAATAGGAACCAAGAATCCAGGGGAGAGTTTATGAGGAAATGTCTTGTACTAGAAAGGATGACTGCACTTAAGGACATGCGATATTTACGAGAAAATAAACTTTTAAAAGAAGAATTTTTCTTTCAATTGCAAAAATGGTCAACATCTAAACTGCAACTTTACGTAATTGCGTTAAATGAAAGTATGTTGTTACCAAGTACGAATTTGTTTTCATAGGCGGGGTTCATCACAATTTCTTGAATCTCCATACGATAATGAGGACGCCCACTTTTATACTGACTTCATACATAGTCAGCGCATGTTTGTCTATTGTTCTCCGTTCAACAGTAGTTGTATATTTGCATTATCAAAATTATGTCAAAGGGAGATTAATAGACAAACATGCGCTCATGGTTTAAATGAGAAAAAACTGCTTCTTCTTACTTTCGCTTTCCCTGTTGTAACCAAGGGTTGTTGCATGTTGAATATTATAATTCACCACGTGATTTCTCACCTCAGGTAACTTTGTGAATACAAAATTCTATCACGTGACGTGTAAGGTAGCATGTTATGTGCTTACTAGGACAATGTTTTCGAACACGTTAAGTTGATAAGCATTGATTTAAAGTCTTATGTACTTACATGGGCGTGGTCTAATTGTTGAAACCATAGTAAATAGTAGACTTGTACCATATATAATAGAAAGGGCTATGGTGAAAGAGTGATCACAAATTTTGAAACATGGCATTGTTATTCATGCTAGTCTAATTTTAGTACCATTCTGATAATGTCAGCTCCACCTCTCATGCATATTAATATCAATCTTATGTTTGATCAAGGGCAGATAAGCGAAAATTCTCCTTTTTTCGAAAGTTGTAAGGAGGATAACATAGAATGAGCTCATTTTATCACAGTCTAAAATCTTAATTCATGTTGGAAATTGACTAGACTCTTTAAAAAAATTAACAAAAGTGATATTAGGTTAAGAAATAAACGCAACAGAAGCGACCGAAAAGGGCCCAAAACCCGGCGCTAAGTGCAGTCATCCTTTTACATTTACGATGTAATGTTTCAGCCGCGGATTTTTTAAAAATCTTGACTTCCTGCATAGCGGTAATCTTCAAACAGCTCGAAGGGATGACTGATCACAGACAACAGGGTATTCACTAAAGGTGTTACATTTCTTTGCCCCATGCATGGGTACACTGTATGTCCGAGATAATCAGCATGAATTAGTGGCAAGCACGCGTGTGTACAACAATGGCTTCGATAGGACCGCAGAGGTGTTAAAAATAAAGGTGAAACGAATCTTCAAGATGAGTTGTTTTAATTTAAATTATAGTAATTAATCAGGTCCTTTAAATTGCGTTTGAATTTAGAAAAACAAGGGTAGACTTATTCAATCAGGCCTGCAATCGGGATCTATGGCACAGATCTATTAATAACATCTTTAATGGCGGCGTACACGGAGATGGTGAATGCACAGCTCTGGTTGCTAATAAACAGTTTATAGTATTAATACAATTTATTTATCAACGGACTATGAGCAATACATTTTCTGCTAAATACACCCAAACAATAATTTTTAATTGTTTAAAAAATGCGGTAAACATTAAACAAACAGAAGTAGCGTTTCCGATGAAAGGCTATGTACTGAATTACGATAGCCAATGTTCTACCTGTTAAAAAAAAGTCTAAAAATTCATTCTCACAAAGAAAATTCCTAGAAAAAAGTGCATATTATATTCAGCAAACTACGATAAACTAGGGACGTATATACTAGCATATATACATACGTCCCTGGGAAAAAACACACGTCAGAGATGATTCACAAACAAACAAAGCTATAAATTTAGTATGCTTTAATGATCTTATTCTTAAAATGCTATTTAATAACTAAAATGTCAAACAGCCAGTTTTCTACAAATATCCAATGCCCGGCACGTGGTTGAAACTGTCCAGCAAAGCGTGACTTCGTCCATGACCTTTTTTCATCGATGTTATATAGATGTTTGCAAGTTACAAGCGATATTTTTTATGGATTAAAGCATCTTCGGGATATAACATACGAAACCTAAACTTTAAAACCAATATGATCGATATATTTTTTTTCCAAAAAAAAAATTGAACTTCGATTAGTGATAGAAAAACGATTGAGTCGGGCCAATTTTGATGGGTCGGTCGGAGTACATCAAACAAATCAATTTTTAATTTAGGCCTTATTGCTATTCCTCTGAAACCATAAAAGTTTAAATATCAAAATATATTTACATTTAACTTTTTAGCTCTGTTTTTTTTTTACAGTTATAATGGAAGATATCAAGAAGTCACTTGGTTACTTAGAGACAATTGAGCTTCAGATACTTGGGGGGCTTCATAAACTGAAACGAGGGAATAAAAATGAAGGGGAACATGATATAGAAAAAGTTGCTCGAAAATGCAAGGCAAACTGTAAATCAATGCAAATTAAATTAGATTCTGTACAAAACAGATTAAGGTTTTGAAAGATGAGAATGAAAAATTGAGGGAGGAAAATAAACATGTGAAGTCTGAAAAAATTAAACTAGAAAAAGAATTACATACACTGAAAGAGGAAAAAACAAAAATAGAGGTTGACTTAAACAAGACTATTATGACATCTTTCTTTTCAAATTGTTTAGAGGATGAAAATTTTGATAAAGATCTATCTAATCACAGTGCAGATGAATCTGATGCTTGTAAGGCAAACGGCGAAGAAGAATTGCAATCACATGATATTTTTCAAACCCCATCAAAGAAAGTCAGAAAAGAATAAAAATAAGCTAAATGCAGTTCAATACACCTGTGACATAAGATTACCATGGTATATTTTCTCTTTCTTTAAATAATTTCAAAAACTTTTTCTAAGAGAATAAATTTATAACAAAGCTATCTTTTATTTTACCAGGGGTATATTGAAAAGGCAGAAAATAATCAGAATGCTGGAGGCATATTTTGAACATTTGAAATATGCATTTGAATGTTGTTCATATTTGATCTTTATATGCAATTGTGTTTCTTCTACAGTCAATTTATTTGTTCACTCACGTGTCTCAAAAGAGCTGGAGTGAGCATTTAAATAACCTTAATATAGAATTTCAATATTTTCTTGCTTGCAAATTAATTTAACTTTAAGTTACAATTGTTTTGAAGTAATAATTTTTTTTCATTTTTTGTGTGTATATATTGATAGATTTACATATGTACAAAATACACATATATATACTAGTTAATTGTTTACAGAGTGAACCTCATTTCAGAGATAATTTATTCATTGTATATCATATTTATTTTTGTTTATAATACATGATGTTCAACTGCTGTATTGATCAATCATTTTATTAAGAGCTGGAATGATCAATAACATTTTTTCTCTTTGAATTTTTTATATAAAACATGTACATAATAATTAGTACTATATATTATTTTCTATCTAAATAGATCCACTCTCAAGAATTTTATTTGTTCATTCACTTGTCTCAAAGAGCTGGAGTGAGCATTTAAATTATCATAACTTCCAAATATTCTCTTGCTTTCAAATTAAACTGAAAATTATAATTTTTTGATGGAAATAATCATCTGTTTTCTTATTAAATTACTTTACCATATAAGGTAGAAAATAATATTACTAATCACACAATTTGATAATTAAAAAAAAGCTATTGTAGTATTTTTTAATCTGCTTCAAATTGCAGAAAATGACAATTTCCTATATATTCCTATAGCAAATGTACCTGTATTTGGGACTGTATAATGACCTGATATGTATAATGTCCTGATGACCTGATGGCGTGTATTTTGTAAAATACTGATTTGTGCAATGAAATAAGGAAAATATTTTTACATATTTATATAGATAATACTATTTTCTATCAGAAAAACACAAGAAATAATTTATAACTTCTTTCAAATTAATTTTACAGAGCATATAATGTTTTCAGGGGTATAATGTACTGATTTTTGTATAATGACCTGAAGAGCAGTATTATGGTCTACTTCAAGAGACGATTGACAAACTTGGAGTTCAGCCTAACCAAATCTTCAACTGTGATTAGACAGGCTGGAGCGGAAAAGAGAAATCCAGGCAAAAGGCAATTGCAGTAAAGGGACATCACAGCTATCAGCAGTCAGTGATTTCTTCTGGGCATTTGACAGCTCATATTTGTATTTGCGGCGACGGAAGGGTGCTTCCAACTTTCATCATATTTTTGAAGAGTTTGCCTCATACTGCATATAAGGACGGGGTTCCTAGTGACTGGTTGTTTGGATATTCTGACAGCGGATACATGGACAGTGAATTGTTTCTGCTCTGGTTTAAAATGGTTTTCCTCCCAAACTGTGGTGCAAAAAGACCGGTACTTCTCATTATGGACAATCATGATTCCCATACAACAGTAGACCTGATTGAATGTGCACGGGAAAACCAGGTAGAGCTGCTTGGCCTTCCACCACATACTACCCACATACTTCAACCCTTGGATGTTAGTATCAATGGTCCTTTAAAAGCAAAATTCAGCTCCACAGCTACACAACTAGGGCACATGAACAAACAACAAACAGAAAACAAAGCCAAATTTCCATCTGTGCTGTTTCACACCATTGACGAGATTTGTTCCCCAGCGAGGGTTAAAGAGGCATTTAGGAAGACCGGGATAGCGCCTTTCAATCCAGATGCCATAGACAAATCTCAGCTGACAGAAACCCATAAGATCACCACTGTACAAACGGAATCCAACATGAACCAGGACCATTCCCCTAAACCGTCAACAACACTTTGCTCTGCTTGCGGGTCTTTTGTCGGAAAAAACCCACTGGTCACTGAGGGGCTCATTCCAGAACACCTATCTTCCATCTTTGCACCTGTTCCAGCAAAACCAATGACAGCGAGGCGAAAGCTGGTAACTGAGGCACGAATTATCACAAGTAATGATCATGTACAAAAATTTTTTGAGAAGGTGGAGGAAGAAAAAAAGAAGAAAGATGATGTTGAAAAGAGAAAGGCTGAGAGGGAGGTAAAGAGGAAGGCTAAAGAAGAGGAAAAGGCAAGAAAGCAAGATGCTAAAAAGAGGAAAGCTGAGAGGGAGATCAAAAGGAAGGCTAAAGAAGAGGAAAAGGCAAGAGAGCGAACTGAGAAAAGGAGAAAAAGCCAGAGGAAAACAAAAGCAGCAGTTGCAACTGATGACGATGAATCGGTTATGTGCAATCTCTGTGGTACAAGAGATCCAAGTGGGGAGGTTGGTTCCGACACACTCTGGGTACAGTGCGACACCTGTTGTAACTGGGTTCATCTCCATTGTTCTGGGATAGAGGAGGGCAAAGATCTTGGAGACATACCTTATTCCTGCTCAATCTGTATGGAGGAATGAAATAATGATTGAAGTGACTTAATGAATTGCTGTGATAATTTTCATGTTTTATATTGTTGTATATTAATTACATTTGTGATGCATTTTCTTACAGGATATGATGAATTTACTGATTGAAATGATTTTAAATGAAATCACCTGAAAAAAACATTTAATAAATTTTACAATGTTTCAAACTATCTTATTGTACATCTCCATGTAATATATCAGGAAAAGGTTTGTATTTTCACTTGATTTAATTTCAATTCCGTAAATAAAGGAAGCTGAACCGATTATGTTTTCCTATTTATTCATAGAATGCACGCAGCTAAGAAGTTGTTATGAGAGCAGCGATTTAATTAAATCAAAAACAGTGAACGGAATACTGTCAGAGAATATATTTGACTGCTTGAGTGGGTACTTATAAAATTAATGTTTTACCATTCAATATAATCATCATTCTGAATATTTACTACCGTTCAATAGCGTCAGTTGTAATCTAGATTAAATTAAATTGCAAAACATATTCAGAACCCCGTATGAATATGATCTAACAAAACGTTACATTGCACGTCGGTTCGACTCGAACTTACGTTGACTTAACCGGAGTATATATATCGACCTGTTATACATTTAAAATATATTTAAAAACCATTGTTTATGTATCATGTTTATAAAATACTCACTGTACAATCTTGCTTTGCAATGACAGCGCCATTCAAGAAGTTTTTAATGCATAATTTTATTTCTTTTGCAAGGTGGCGAGAATTGGTACTGTGATTACGCAACATGCGCTTTTCCGATGTTAACAATTACTTCCCTTTATGCACGCGCATGCGCATCATTCTTCCAGATATTTTAGGCATATGTCGAGTAGATGTATCGTCATCGATTGTAGGGGTACCACACGGGATACAGCAGTCATGTTGCACGTGAGGTTAGATTGTTTTAAAAAGTGGCGAGAACTGGTCGCTCGCCAGTATATATATAACCTGAAACATTATAATTTATAAACATGATAAAATTATAAACAAAACTAGACACGATCTCGTTGCAAACAACGAGTGGGTCTTCCGTTTGATTATGAATTAATGACAGGGTTAAATTAAAATGAAGACATTTGGTACGAGTAACTATATTTACTTACTTTAAACTAACTTTTGGACCTACACTATAAAATTAAGATTTCCGGAAAAGGTCATTTTTAAACTTCAATATCTCTGCAATGCGTTGTCCGATTTTAAAACGGTTTTTGGTTTTGTATTCAGTACAAAAATGTGCACCAAACGTATATGCTTTAAAATGTCAAAAATCGAAATTTTTGAATCACTTCCGGTGACGACCGGAAGTGACGGATGACCTGCTTATATTAAAATTTGATAAGTTTAAGGACACACGAGACGTTCCTCAAATTTATATAATTTTTCCTGATATATTATTCCTTATTTATTAACATTTAAACCTGTTAATTCCAAAAAAATTCAGGGTACATTACCAGGCTCTTTGCGGAGCTAGAATATTTAGAATTTTCCTTAAAATAGCATGCAAAATGCATTTGAATGCTTATAAATAAAGTCATATTATATATTTTCAATTGAACACTTTATATATAAATAAAAAAGTATCATATATCTTGAAAATATGATTTTGGAATTACTTAGTGGAAATCTTCACATTGTGGAGGAACGAAAAATAGAAAAAAATGAAAGATAGGACGCGTCTGACCTTAAAACATATTCTGATGGGAAAAAAATTGTAAAATGTTTAATTTAAAATTCTTTTTTAAAACACAATTTTCCAAATATGCTGTTTGAGCGGACAGGAAGCGACGGACGCGGACAGGAAGTGACGGACGATCATGGTGTTACCTGATGGCACCTAACAATTCATAAACCTATTATTCCTAAAAAATTTTAATTTTCTATCTTTAATCATTTTTAAGAAAAAGGATGGACAAAATCACATTTAAAAAAAAGAAAAACGAATAGAACGAACGACCGGAAGTGACGTCATCGACAAAAATGTATGTGATAAAAGATCTTAATACATTGTATTTTTTATGAAAATTTCATAAACAACCGTTGTACCATGTCCGAGATATTTGAGTTTGAAGAAAAATGTATAGAAAAAAAGAATAATAACTAGAGCAAAGCTCGTTGCAAAGCAACAAGTGGGTCTTCCGTTAATGTCGAGAGTAAAGCTAGATATTCCTAAAGGAGCAAAGTTCTTGAACCAATAACAAGAGTTACTAAAACAAAAAGATAAAAAATCGAATAATTCTTGGTACGACTTAACAAAATCCGAATGGCTTTAAGTACGAATTAACAAAAACTTTTACGATTTCCAGAACGACTTAACCAAAAAAATCCGAATGTGTCAAAGTACGACTTAACAAAAATCGAACTATTTTGGTAAGAGTTAATTTCACTTTGAACTTTACGCTATTTTTTAAACCAAGAACGCGGAATCAAAATTTCCGGAAAAATCAATTTTTGAACCCCAATATCTCTGCAATGCATCGTCCGATGTAAAAACAGATTTTAGTTTCGTATTCAACATTTTAAATTCTATAAAGATCATAAACTTTTAAAAACAAAACTTCGAAATTTTGAAAATTTTAAAAGACTTCCTGTTTGGACCGGAAGTCATGGAATGTAAATTCCAGCCTTATTTCCAAAGAAAAATAAATAAATAAATAAATAAATAAAAATGATAAATAAAAAATAAAATGGAAACGGAAGACCCTAAATAATTTAATTATTCAAATAAGCCCAATGAATACGACGTTTACCACACGTGTTCATCATTATCTTATGAACCTAACACCGTCATCCATATGGTCTATGATATGCCAAGAAAAGAAGATACATTTACAATTCAGTTTAAGGTATCCCACTCCTGAATGTTCTTGTATCAAGAATTTATTGAGAAGTATATCTACTACAAAGATAATGGGGGGGGGGGGGGTGTCAGTGTTCATCCCTCATAATTATGACCAATTTAATTTGACCTTTTTGCACCTAAAATGCAATTTCAGCCTGATTAGGATTTGTTGTCAGTATTTTTGGTTGAGCAAACTTATTCCTTCAAATATTGTTTTTAATTATGCACAATTGTCACAGTGAATAGAGGGATTACCAAAAATGTTTGTACGAAGCTGCGTTAATTTTTTTGTGACCTTTTTGCACTTAAAATAGACAATTTCTATAATAGTTACAATTTGATTTGAAATAAAAAAAATTTGAATATCAAGAATTTTATAAGATTAATCCAGTTTGCCTATATATGTATTCAGTATCATTTTCACAAAATAAAACATGGGGGTCAGTGATGTCAAATTTTCGATATATGGCTTCAAAGGTAAAATTCTCGCAAAACTTGGCTTAAAAAAATCAGACATTTTCTATATATTTGGATGATTGTATGATTAATCTCTATCACTCTCTCAAGATTTAATGTTTTTCATGTCACACAGGACCTATAGAAAATGTTACAAACATATCAAATGTTAAAAATGTGAATAATGAATAAAGTATAATAAAAAGAAAAGTATATTGAAAATTCATAAGATTGCTTGTTTCTTACATTTTCGTTAAAAAACCTTCCGCATGAAAAAATATTTCCCCCGAAAACTTGTTTATTTCTTGAATTCAAATGGATTTTCTTTATGAATGTTGTGTAATTATGAAATAATAATCTTTCTGTTATGATTAAATAAATAAAATCATATTCATTTAAAATTAAATGATCATCTCCGCAATGAAATCAAAACGTGAGGAGTGATATACCTTAAGGTCAAGATCTAGTAAATGATTCTAGAGTGTCTTTTAGATGATAGAACCATTATGACGTCATAATTAATTTGATGAAAATTTTTCCCGTACTTTTCGGCTTTAAAGGAATTATGTAGAAAATTAAACAGTTTCTTGACATCCTTAATCAAATCATGAAAAAAGTAATCCCGATACCTATATTCAATTTGACATATCATTTTAAAGAGGAGGTCGCGAGCTTGTTTGATGCCGTTTTTGGAGAGACTGTAGGCATTCTAGAATATTACATTATTAAAAAATCGACAAAACTCTAAGAGTTGTTACTTTTTCCTTCATGTTTTGTAGAAAATGACAGTTCAAAGTGATTTTTCAATGTGTTTAACACAAATTTAAGCCCCGGTACACCTTATCAAACAAAGCTATTATTATGAAGCATCATTGAAAGAATTAATATCTTGAATTTCATAAACCTATAGGCACCTTTCATTTACTAGGTCTTGACCTTAAATTCAAGTTGTATCTAGCAGGGGCGTCGCAAATATTTCATATTGGGGCGACAAATTTGATCGATAAATTGTGGAGGGGGGCCGGATTTGACCTCATCAATGTTGCCAGAAAGCTCAGTCG
>WFKH01011925.1:6535490-6554833 GCA_016163765.1 Magallana hongkongensis | reverse complement strand
GCTGCTAGACCGTATAGCCTTGAAAATATAACTCTTTCTGACTTTGGGTCATTATATCAAACAAGATATGCATCTGAAAAAGAAGATAATATATCTGATATAAATAACGAGGAGCAAACTAAAAGTAATGCAAAAAAATTACGCTTCTGAATTCAATGGGGACAATGAGAAAAAGAAAAAAGAGCAATAATCAGATTTTCCAAACATTAACATCCCGAGAAATTTTTTTCATGGTGTACTTATGTTGTATGTTACTTGGAGACATGAAGAAAACGACTTGCTCATGCCATATAAAACATACGAAGCTCATTTTTAATAAAAAAAAAAAAACAAGATGAAATAATTAGAAACATAGAATACTTTGAAAAAGAAAGTGGACTTCTTGATTCCGCAAATTTTACGCTGCGAAGATTTACAATTCAGTGAATGGGATAGAATAGCATCAGCAACAGAAAAATCAGATTCTAATACAGAGGGAACAGTATTTACAGAAGACCTTGGTTTCAATGTATGTCCTGATACGCCTGAAATTATGAATTATGCACCAGAATTGGGAAATGATTCAGAAGTTCCGTATATAATAGAAAAACAAGAAAATGTCCTCAATTTTGAAGAATATAGTAAACTAGTACAGACTTTGAATGCTGAGCAAAAAGATATATTTAATATAATTTTGAATTGGTGCAGAAATCTTCGAAAATCTCAAAAGACAAAAGATATTCCAAAACCTTTCCATCTATTTGTTACAGGCGGAGGTGGTACTGGAAAAAGCCATTTGATTAACGCCATTGTTAACATGGCAAAAAGAGAACTGCAGGTACTCTGTGATGACAATCCAGAAGGAACAACTGTTATTAATGGCTCCAACAGGTTGTGCAGAAAATATTAAAGGAAACATCATTCACAGTGCTCTAAGCATTCCTGTCGACAATAGAACTCTGTTACCCCTTTCAGCAAATAAACTTGCTACAATGCGGTTTATTTTACAACATTTGAAATTAATCATCATCGACAAAATTTCAATGGTTGGGTATTCACTTTTTAATGACATCCACCTTCGTCTGCTAGACATAATGGGGACAGACTATAAGTCATATTTTGGAGGAGTAAGTGTTCTGGCTGTTGGCGACTTTTACCAACTTCAGCCAGTGGGATGTAAGCACATTTTTTGTTCACCCTCAAATGCAATGAGCAAACTATCTCTACATCTTTGGAAAGATTTGTTTAAACTGAAAGAAATAACCCAAGTCATGAGGCAAAAATCTGACATCTCATTTGCCAACATTCTGAATCGAATACGAATAAGTAACCACAAAGATGATGATTTAAATGAAATCAAAAAGCACCTTGTTCTTCCAGATGCACTAAATTATCCTAAAGACGCCCTCCATGTTTTCCCATTAAACAAACAAGTAGATGACCACAATTTAGCTATGCTACAAAGTCTTCATCAACCTATCATATTCTTACACACAAAGTGTCCAAAAACCGATATAACAACAGGGAGAGTTACATTAAGCAAAAGTAATCAGCATCTACAAAGTAACTTAAAAGATGTCTTTGCAATTGCAGTTGGTGCAAGGGTGATGCTCACTAGAAATACCGATTTATCTGACAACCTAGTAAATGGTGTTATATGGGTACAGTTACTGGTTTCATAAAAGAGGCACATTTAGATGAAATCAAATATATATTAGTAAAATTTGATGATCCATTGGTTGGCCAGCAAAAAAGAAAAAAATTAACATTACCTTAGATGGATCAACACCAATTGAAAGAGAACAGACAACTTTTAAGATTGGAAAACATTCTACAGTGGAGTTATTGAAAACACAATTTCCTCTAAATCTATCATTTGCTTGTACAATACACAAGACCCAGGGAATCACTACAGACAAAATAGTCTTTTCATTTGACGGACCATTCAGACCAGGTCAAGCTTATGTAGCCTTGAGTAGATGCAAGGACATTGATGGATTATTTCTTACCAGTTTTGATAAAACTAAAATAAAAACAAGTCAAATGGTTCTGTTTGGCATAGTGAGTTTTTATTAATAAAAACATGTATAAGTATTGTGAACAATATAAATGGGTTGCACTTGTTGATTAGGGCTTATGAGTACATGCTTCATTAAATATGATATAAATAAATCATAAAAGAGAATTGCATAAAAAAGATTTGCTATAATAAATCTTTAAGACTTTAATGCTTAGGCAAGCTAGTTGCTATCATAATTTTGGATTGATAGAAATTAAAAAATTAATTATTTGAAATGGTTTAATTATGTTGGGTCTTCCTGCATGGCAACTAATTAAATTCTGGAAATTATACAGGGACTAGTTCTGGTTAGGTGGGAATTATGCACGTGCAGGTAAAGGGATGGTGAGAACAAAAGAAATTAATTACAGAGACCTTTTTAAATAGAATTGAATTGAATTGAATAGAATAGAATTACCACAGGTAGAATTTTTATTAATGGAAGTTATTTTATTATTAACTTTTTGGGTTTTTTTTTTTTGGTTTTACTTTTAATGTTTTGTTTTAAAGAATTAAATAGTTTAATTATTTTAGTTGACTTTCCTTAATTAGATTTTTGCATATTTTTTCAATTATGGACATTTCTCAGGGTTTGAATTCTCAAATTTGGATTGTTATCAAATTAGTTCAATGTCATGAGTAAAATTATAATTCTAAACAAAACATCTCAAAATTTTGATCATTGACCTCATATAAATTTTATGGTAGCAGTGTTTATGGTCAATAAACTTAGTTTAATACTATTATTGTTTTAGCATTATCATCATTCAGTTTTTTGTTACATTGAATAAAAAATAGGTTATTATAGTGATTTAAATCTGATAGAAGAAATTCGGACTGTAAAATCATAACATTTTTGATGAAAACTTAATGCTTTGAAGGCCCTAATTATGTTAAGTGCCACAGCCATTCGTAAACTGTATGTCAAAAGAGTTTATCCATTTGTATTATTTTCTCAATTAAGAAAATCTCAAGTGCAAATTAAATTTTAGGAAATTTTCTAAAAATAAGCAATAACTGTTTGACCTATTTTTTTTATAAGTGAAAAATAACACTACCATGAAAGGTCTATAACACACAATAGATGGTTTTTCATTATCATCATCAGATTTTTTTTCATTTTGAGTAAACATCATTATTTTGTATATCCTTTTGTATATATACATTTTTCCATGATGTTGTCTGAGATCAATCTTCTTTTAAAACATATTCAACAATTTTTTCACACCCCCTTCTAAATATATATATGAATCCTACAATCTCGAAGAGATTGATTAGCATTAATTTTCTTTTTCTTTTCTTCAAAATGGTTTAATTAGCACCACAAATCTTGTTAGATTGAATTCAACCATGCATTATATTATAATCCACCTACACATGTAAATGATTTAAGATGGGCATAAAAAATACTACCAACCACAGTGACTATATAATGTCTCAAATTAATATTCATCAACGTTCTTCAATTTTTTAGGCAAAATTTAAACAACAAACTATACCAAAAGCTCACAAACACTACAGTTTTGGCCAAAGGAAATATGTCAGTTACAGAATAAAGCTTGTAATTGAAATGGTTACTTATTGAAGGATTGTTTAATTTAGCACGAGTCAATTTCAAACTGTGGAACTGAATCTGAAGGAAATTACATTACTCAAGAAAGTGATTTTTGTTAATAAGCAAATAAATGATCTGATATAATGTATCTTTTTATTTTTACTAATTCTTAAACTAAATATTTAAATAATACAATTAATTTAAATTAGCATTTCTTCTAATGTTCACAATTATATTAAAGCCAGTTATTCATATAAGCATGTATTTCAGCGTTTGCAAATTAGCAAAGTGATAAAAATAAATATTATAATTATTTCCATTTTTGAAAAGTTGAACATGAGTACTTGATTATAACTTTTTTTTACCGTAGAATTCAATGTCAATAGGTTAACTAACAAGGTTTTGGAATTTATAGATATTACAAAATTCAATTTAACAATTAGAACATTTGATGAATAGTTTTTATGTTAAAATATAGTTTGTTGTGGAGAATTTTTACAGATTTGCTTGATCTCTTTTCCATGAAAAATAAATACATTATTTTTTCTCAAATAGAATAGTTAATGTTTCTAAGTATCTTAAAAAGAATAAGACTTGATTGTGTAAAATAACTAATTATAAAAGACAGCAATAAAAAAGTTCAAGTTTTTAAACTAAAATTTGTACATTATTAAATGCTCTTTGGATACAGCATAATATGGTTTTAAATGTGGAGTCTCTTATTATGATATGCTAACTATAAGCTTAACTATATGTCAGCACTTACCTTCTCTGAAGTCTTCAAATGATTGATACATAGATTGTCAATTATCCCCCTTTTATAAGGTGTTTGGTGGGGGAGACCTCAATGTTAATTTAATGTCAACCATCATTTTAGAGAGGGGGAGAGACCCCAATGTTTGTTTACTGTCAACCATCATTTTGAAAGCTTTGGGGAAGGGGGGGGGGAGAGACCCCATTGTTTGTTTACTGTCGACCCCAATTTTTGAAGCTGGCAACTTACTTTTTGATTGTTGTATAAACAATGGTGATTGAGTTTTTTTGAAGGTACAGATTGAGAACAGGGTGACCTACATGGCACACAATATGCTAGTATACTATAGCATGTATCTGTTTTTGGCTTCTTTTGTTTATTGGTTGTAAACATTTAACAGGTCGAGACCACTAGATTTTGTGACGTCGGCATAAATTTGCATACTAAATTAGCTTTCTCTTTACTTTCATCGACAGACCAATCAGATGAAAGAGTTGCAAGGCATTGTGGGCTATTACAAGTTTCAGTGTATACAAAGCGTATTGAAAATATATACCATTTTGAATTGTCCTTTGGAAACTCATTTTTAATTATTTTTAAGAATTTATGAAATAAATATGGAAAATTATGTCTGATCTTTCATTTCTATGCTCACATTTAAAAAATATTGCCTATGATGCCTTATATCAACCTATTTAAATACCCCATTGTCAAAGTTCAAAAGAGAGATACGTCCTATTGAATTAGAAGCAGTGAATAAGTTTTTCACGTGATACCCCAGGTTTGGGACAACATTAGTAGAATTCGCATTGAAGTTTCTTCAGGGACACTCATCAGAATGCTTAGCGTACAAAATACTACATGCTACATAACTTGTACATGTACTTCTGTATTTGTATATTTGTGCATTTCTATTATCGTGGATATTTACATACGTTAAAAATGTACAATTACCTGTATTTATTTCTGGTGTACAATGATTAAGTCACCAATAAACAACTATGCAGTTTTTTCTTATCAAAATCTGTTTGTACCTGTATGCGTATGTTTGCCAGTCTTTTGATACTGATTGATTTTTGAAGCAGCAATTGATAAACTTAAACAACAGTATTTTTCAATGTGAGCATGAAACAAAGTCTATGGTACGTAATCTTTCCTTTTTTACCTTCTTAAGTAAAAATCAAGTTGTACAATTTTTCCGGCAAGCAATTAAATATTGTGTATAAAACAGACAAAAACCACGTGTGTCTGTTGAAACGTAAACACGTAGTAGACCGTCATGCTTTGCGACTGATTCACTGGATTGGAGAATCTGGTTGACGCAAATATTGTCACATGTTAAATAATGCTATCCATATAAGGTAGTGTACCCGACCTGTTTAATGATTGAATAGGTTTGGGTGCTAATGTTTGCATCTCTAAACGTTTAGATGACTATTATCATGTAATCATATGTGGATTTAAATATTTGTTTACATTATACAGGGTAATTCTGAAATCAATTAAATTGAAACAAATAAACAATTAAGAATTATATATTGATGGAGGATAATCCATTGTCTAATTTTTTTAATTTTTGTGCAAATTATGTGCAAACTAGCATATAGCAGCAATGGAAATGAAAATAGGAAACAAAGCCGAAGTAGTTTGAGTGTGCAGGTGTCTTTATAAATGTGTGAATTTGAAAAAAAAAATATTAAAACTATAAAATAAAATGAAATACATGTAGTTGACTTTTAACATAAATTCTTTTTGTACTTTTGTGTTTAGTAAAAGTACCAATTCCACTGAACACTACTTTCCTTGCTAATTATTCCTATATATATGCAGTCTTAATGCAGTTTAATTTCAAATAATTTTAATTTTTTTTTTGAAAGAGCAGACAACTCTTTAAAAACGTTTCCAATGCCAGAAGTTCATTTATACTTCCGAATTTGATTTATGTCTGGCTCATGATAATCTTAAAATATGTATTTAATTTAGTTAAGACCAATTAAAATTGTTAAATTCACCTCAATTATGGATGGACTACCTTAATTAGATAGATGATAGCTCATATAAGCACAAAAAGAGAAGAAAAACAGGGGGGGGGGGTGTACAATGTTAAAAAAACCTTTTTTACCAGTAGTAGTAATGTTTCAGTAATCAAGCCCATAATCCACAACCTATTCTTGTTAATATTCTTGTTATTGAGGGGTTTATGCTTGTAATTTTTAATTATAATTTGATTAATGCTCTTCTTGTTTAATAAAGCGACTTTAAGACAGCCAGTTGACATGGTTTGAAATCAAATTATTATTTGTTTAGATTGAAAAAATGAAGCTCTACACACAAAAAGCTGAAGACTTTTCCATTTTTATGGATTCAGAATGATCTGCATTTTGATAAACAAATGACACAAAATTCAGTTTGAATAGAATTACCCCATGTTTAAACATTAAATATTACCAAGCTCTTTTGAATATGTTTCTCAGAGAAAATATGGCAGTTATCAACATGATCAAGTGTTGACTATGAACTAATGATAGATTGCTAACCCTTTTCTCACATTAAAAAATACCTTCATTTAATGTTTAGAGCTTCATTTTAAATTATTGTTTAAAATATTCATAACAGAGAAAGAAAAAAAAAAACAAGTCCAATTTGATAACATAAAAAGGGATTTATAATCAAATCACTTGAATATACAATATGTACAGTACACACAAATCAGTCAGTTTCCACATCTGATGAAACACTCCAATAAAAGTCACAATGCTGTACACTTAGATATAAGGCAATAATTGTCATCATGAATGCACTATTTATGACAGTTTTGATAAGAGCTTAGAGTTGATTCCTGGGAAAACAGGTTCCTTCCCTTTCCTTCGGCATTTTGCAATGTATGCGTTTCTGCGTTTGATGTTCCTATGAATGAAGAATAGGTGATGAGTCTGTGACATGGAATTGGCAATTTTCTTGAATCGTGAAAACCAAGAGAATGTTTGTTCTGCCACCATGGTGTTGTATCCAGGAGGAAGGGCTTCATCGGCACTGTACACTTTCTTACACTTAGGATTTTTGTGGTTCGCCAAATGTAGTCTATCAATAATTTTCTTGATGTTTCTCCATATTGCGTGGAATGGGGGAGGCAAGGTAAGGTCCTCTTTAGGAGCTTTCAACGAGTCAAGTTGACACATATTGTCATAGCATAGGATGTAATTTTCCATCGCCTCTTCAAGGCCCTCTTCTGCAACGTCTTTTAACTCCAAATACATGAGGCGTACCACCTGCATGAATATCTGGGAAGGACTCTCAGACCTAAAAAAAAAAAAAAAAAAAAAGGCACTCAACTTTGTTTCCACATAAAATTTTTTATGAAAATGTAAAAATTTGAGGTAAAAAACTCTTAAGGAAGGTTGGTGATGGTGGAACCTGTTGTTTTGGGGTTATTTTCTCTAACTCTTACATATGATATATCAGTTTAAACAAATAATAATATTGGTTAATAAAGTTGAGATAAAGGTGTTGTCTTGAACCAAAACAAGTGTCAATTTTGACAACTATACTTTTTTGTGTGCACGCAGTTTTCATATCAATAACATTGGAATGTTTAAGACAGTTTGCTTAATATATTTTAAGAAGCAATCTATTTTCTCACTTGAAAATTGGGTCAAAGTAAGTGATGTGTCCTCCACCGGTTACACAAAGAAAATGTCCCCTGGACCTCTGGCGAAGTCGTGCTTCCTCCCCAGTGTCCTTGTTGCATATTTCAGCAGTCTGCGCATCGTCTTCCTATGAACTCGCACTCATATTTGCAACTATTTCATCTGTTCCTAAAAAATAAATTTGATATATTTGTTTTGGTAAAAAACCTCTATTCTATATACATATTAAGTGAAAACACTTATTTTTTAAAACTATAGCAGGTGATAAAATCCTGGCATTGGGTTTTGTCTCTTTAAAAAGACTGACGACCCCAGTGCCTTCCCAGTGGAATCACTTTCATATAACTGGGATGCAAATTCCAGCAACTTTTCATCAACCTTTTTGATGTCACTGGCAGACTTTGGGTGAACTGCAATAGACAGTACAAGATTGTTAGTGCTATCATTAACAAAGACTTTTACTATTGGAGTTTATCATTTTCATTGAAAACGCTTTTACACTTGAACTAATTTTGTTAACGTGTATAGATTAATACAAGGATACATGAAACATTTTTTATATATATATATTTTTTTTTTGGAGGGGGGTGGGGTTGGTTTACATTATTTGAAGTTTCACCAAGATTAAAATACAATTACCTGCACATCCTAGGAATTTCAGAAAATCCTCTTTTTTGGTGGGGATTTGGTGTCTTTCCCATAGCTGGTGATGTTCTCCACAAAATACTGATCCTGCCTTTGGTTCTTGGGTGCACACATTTGGAAATGTCAATAAGGGGTAACCGTCAATTTCTATGGGCACAGCAAACATGCAATGACACATGCAAACTTTCCAACAACTGTCTAACACGCGCAGATTCCTGCAACCCTTGCTCTTACATAAAGGGGAGCAGTCTTCTTCCTTGTGTTCATACAGTTCTCTTTTCCGCAGACAGTCAATTTCTTTCATCACGTCTTCCCTTGTCCTGGTCTTACTGAGGAAAATATGCTGAAGTCCACGCTCTTGTATCTCGTTTTCAAGTTCCCCGGTGAAGTACACTGCTGCAGCATTTTTCCTCGTCATATTCATTTGGAGACAGCTATCTTCTCCAGGATCTACAAAATTAATTTTGAAATTCTGTTACTATTTGGATTGTAATGTTTCAGATTCATAGAGCACTAACCACTATGAAAAAATTTGATGTTGAGGGTGTTAAATGGATTCTATTGAATAAACAGTCAATTGTAATAAGTCTCACATTCTGCCCTAATATTGGGAGTTTATTTCCAAGTAACTTCCTTCTCAGATTTCAATGGAACTTTTCGAAGTGAATAACCTAATTATGTTTCCTCAAGTCAAGATGCATTTTCAATTATGTTCCATGTTTTGCATCAATGTTGTATTGTATGAAGAAGGCGTATATAGGCAATGCCTATTTAGTTAAGAGTACTGCTTTAGTAGATCCAACAATGTAAAAGCAATTTAACTAGAAATCGTGCATGAGGAAAAGAAATCACATAAGTTACCTTTAAAAATGTTATATTTATCATACTTTTATACTACAAAACCACCTAGCCATATTAAAAATTTTGTGCATGTAAATATTATTTCATTATTATGCTGTACAAGTTACATACATTTTTAAAAGTTGCACTAAAGGGAAATAACCCATACAAACAATATATTTACTAGTGCATCATGAATGCATTTCTTACCATGAGATGTCTGGGGTTCAGTAATTGATTCTGCCATTACACAATCAGCAATGATTAGGTCATCTATGTTGTCATCGTTGGAAAAGTTGGTGCCTGAAATTGGAAATATCATTGTTCTATAAAGTTAAGTATCCACCACAGATTTCAATTCTTTCTAAATACTAAACTTATCCCCTCCCTCCCTTATAATTTCATATTTTACTTTTTCCAAACAGTATTTTATCAGAAATTTTTATTTGGAACAAATTATAGTGAAATTTAAATTACAGAACAAAATTTAGGGATATTACACCACTAAATACCCCACTCACTGGTTTGAAATAAAATAAAAAAGGGTGCTGTTTTTTTTTCCAGACAGCTGCATGCAACAAAAATAATTTAAGGCCACGTACATCATCCATTTCAGTTTAGAGTTATCATCCCTGCCCGCTCCTCTATATATCTAGCCATACAGGTGGTTTTTATTTCAGTTAAAGAGTATCTTAAGCAAGCAATTAAGAAAAACTTTGGACACAGTATACTAGTATAAAAAAAATGAACAAAAAATATGATTTTATATTTCTATGTATAATTAAGCATTGTATTATTTTAATATGTAAAGTGTTAATTCCAGCACTTGCACGATATATCATAGAGTATTATACTGATTGCTGTATCCATATTCTTCACAAAAATGTTAGTGTCATTACATTCAATTTAAAATATTTGCAGATAAGAGAATGAAAATAGTAATAATAAATCTTGTAAAATTATTGAAATGAACAGAATTCCCCATTTTATGGCTAAATGGAAATAAAAATTCATCTCCTTCCAGTTCTCTGGCAAAAGAAATTATGCAAATCAATATTGCACATCAATACCTGAGGTCTTTAAATCAGTCTTCTCAGATGTCAACATGTAGTCTCTCCAAGCGTGAAACTTTTGGGTTTTGGGATGGTTCTCCGAGTAAACGGAATTGAAAATTTCTGCAAAGGCTCGGTGTGAAACAAATCCATGGTTGCTATAGAATACAATGATAAAATTTTTTAAAGCATGATGCATTTACATCCAATCCATAAGCAACAATATGTTTCTGGGATGTCTCGGATATTTTGTAGTATTGGAGTAATTAGAAACATGAAATTAATGATATTTAAACTGAATACTAAAGATAAAATGAATTCTTTGGTGATTCATGCAGGACATGAAGATGGCAGCATTAAAGAAAAAAAAATATATAACCCGAGTTATATTTTTTCTGCAATCATTGCTTCCTTCATAACCTGCACGAATTATATTGTTTATACATGTACTGCAAAAATAAAATATAGTTTTATCAAAAACCCATGATTTGAGATGTAACAGTTTTCTTGATTACTAGCAGTCATTTTACTTCACTATTTATTCCTTATCACATAATGATATCTGTATTATTAATTGTCTAGGTAATATGTTATTTTTTTAATGCTTATCACAATAATTCACTGGATTCTGCTACTTGGAGGTGAAATGTTATCATATTATCGATAAAAGGGGTTTACATGCAGTTCTTAACTATCAATTGATTAAATTTTATTTCATTTATTTATTTTCTTCAAGACCACAAACAGTCAAGTAAGATATGACTGTATGAACGTATATCTATATGGATCATTACATTTTGATTTGATTTCTTTTGTTATTCCTGGGTTTTTTTGATTTTGTTTTAAATTTTACCTTTTATTTTCTTCTTCAATTTCCCCTCCCTACACCTCATGTATATATAAATTATATATAAATCAGTGAAGTAGTTTATTAGTACAAGAATGAAAATAAGTTTAGTAAAGCACAATTATGAATTAATTAAGGAAGCTCACTACACGTGAAGACACAGGGTATGTATTGAAATGTCTCAATCAATTTTGTTAAATATCATGATAGCTCAATGAATAAAGCCTACCAGTACTTGCATATGTGAACCAAAGATCACAAGTTTAAATCCTAGGGGCTTTTGTTCATATTTACTGAATTAAATTTACAAAAACCATATTATTTTCCCTCACACATTGCTTTAATTCTTGCCAATATTGGACTTCTACACTTGCTTTCTTTCATTATCAAGTAACTTGTGCTGATAAGAATAACTATTACAATCCATATAGTTAGCCACATGACAACCAAATAAAATCAGACATACAAACCCTCAATTAAGTTTTAAAATGAAAAATTAATATCATACAATTCTAATTACCTAGATTCACATAGGAACTCGTGCAGGTCTTGGCTCCAAAACACTCTGTTGCTAGCACTTTTCCACTGGCTGGCACTTGGTAGCAAATAAAATGCCTTCCCTTGACTTGGCATAGAGTATCCATCTACATGGTAATACATTTGGCAGGATTTGCATTTCAGAACGCCTCTTTGGCCTGGAATGGGTCCACTTAAGGTGTAAAGAGTAACTGCAACTCTGGCAAAGGAATATAAAGTCTCTTCACACTGCACACATTCAGTCACTGGGGGGTTAATGAATGCTAAATAGGGTTCCTTGTGTAGCCAGGAAGCTTGCCACAATAATGATGAAATGTCTACTGGGTTGTCTTTGTGGAAGATGGTCAGATTTGGGCAACACTGAAAAATTCGCAAAAAGTGAAACACAGATTCTGGCTTTGTTGATGCAAAGAGTGGGAAGGCCTGGCAAATGTTCCTTATGATGACATTCCGGTCTGGAAAATTCTCTGGCACATGGTTGATGATTGCACAGAGGGTAGCCATTTGTGGAACGGAAAGGCACGTAGTCGAACATGGTCAAAACACTTACAGCGTCCTCCTCATTCTCCAAGGGTAGAATGTGTAGTTGTTCTTCTGCATCCATTTTCAATCTATGGATGTTTGCCACGAGTTTGTCCGCTTCCTCTTTTTGGTTGATCAGAACCTCAATTCTCTTGGATGGTGTGTCTTGGTTTTTGCCTAAACATCTTCTGGTCTTTGAAGGACTTCTTGTGCCCACATCTTTCAGGGTGCGTCGTTTCCGAGGGGTATCTAAATTGAAACAAGAAAAGGTGTATTATCAGTACATGTTATGAGTTTCAAATGAGGAGACTTTTCGAAAGTTTTACTTGTATTTTTTCTTATGTGTTGCTTTAAATTATTATGATCAAATTATTAGGTGACTTAAATTAACAGAAAGAGGTTACTTTTAGCAATAGGCCTTGAAAGTAAAATAATAAGGTCATTTGACAATGAAAGGAGACAATACCAATAGAAAATGAAGGTTTCATTTGTAATTATTTTATGTTAAAGGTATCACCCTCATCATGATTTTATGTCATATCTTTAATACAATAATACTGTAATTCTGGGATTAATATTTTGATCATTATTACACAGCATTCATAAAGGGTATATTTTGAATCAATGTCAATTTGTGCAAGTTTTTTAGTGAAGGAATAGAATTAAAAGAATTAAATTATGAATTTTTAAAACATTTGATGTTTTAAATTTGATACCAAAAAATCCTTTTGCGCTTTTAAAGATTTTGGGAAATAAAACCTAAATGGCTAGATCTGTTTGCCATTTACGCCAATAATGGAACAGGATTGAATAATGTTGATAGAAAACAATTTAATTTCATTTGCATTTTGATTGGCTAAATACACAGCTATGTACCCACGCCCCCTTGACAACCCCATATTCATATGTGAGTTATAGTTTTTTGTAAATTCAAATTGTATGCAAAGATAAATAATTTCTATCTTTAATAATAATTTTTTTAAATGCTTTTAATTAAATTATAAGGAATAATTTTAATTTTTGCCCAGATAATATGGGCAAAAATTAAAAACATTAATTAAATGTTTTTAAATCATTACTACTATGTTTCAAAGTGTTGGTTAATGGAACACTACGTATTCTTAACTACTGTGTTAAATGTACAGATGGAGAAAGACAAGGGGGAAATCTATCAACTTTTTTATTTTCACAATATCTAAATGACCTTGAGGAATTAATGCAAAAAGTGTCAGGGGTTTGTAACAGAATGTCTTACTGAAAATGTTGAGAAAACCCTTAATCTTCATATAAATTGTTTGTTTCATAATTATATTTGAACGATACCATCTTATTATTACAAAATCAAGAAAGAAAATTTTCAGTATTTACTCCGTTTTCTCAACAAACTTTGCATCTAATGGTCGGTAGTGAAAAAACCTTAAGCTGTAATATTTAAGGGAGTAAAAAAATAGCTATTCTGCATTTGAATGTTCATAAATTGAGGTAGATCTAGACTTAACACTCTCATATACAAATATACAATTTGTAAAATATTTTGATATTCACGTTAAAGTGTCCGTGAAGTCAAAGTCCAAGTTTCTTTTAAATTGTAGAGAAATACTTGAAAGTCAATATCCCAAAATTTTACATTCGTATGACCCGCGATAAGAGGGATATTCCCGTTTTAGTAACTGGCTAAGTAACTGCTACAAAGCATTGAGGGTATATAGCATTATTAGGAAGTGTAGAAACATAATTACAGTAAGTGAGTAAGTAATTGTTTATTTAAGTGTCACATGTCAATATTACATGTAAAATTTCATATAGATACAATGCATAAAATATTGGCACCCTGCCTTTAAAGACATATGAGACACTAAAAATAGGACAGGTTATGCCCCTTTGCATTATATATCTGCATGTTTCCTTCTTTTATACATTAAAACAAGTGATTTGGCTAAAATGGCTTGTATATTTGAGTTATTCATTAAATAGTATAACTTATCACTTATAAACAATGGTTTTGTATTCTTCTTACATGAAAGTCTCTCTCTCTCTCTCCTCTCTCTCTCTCTCTCTCTCTCCTCTCTCTCTCTCTCCAAAAGAAAATTAGCACTTCTGTGACTGTATTTCTGACTTGTATTAAATAGGTGATGTCAAATTATATCTGCAGAATGTGTGAAAAAGAATAAAAAAGTTATATATTTTGTACATACAATTGTACATGAATATTTTCTCTATATTGTTACTTCAGTTATTATAATAAAGTTTATTGTCGATCATTCTCAAATGATTTAGTTTCATCATATAGATTGTGTTTAAGTGCCATATAGGAAGTCGGTTGCAAATAATTTGATGAATAATTACCTCATTCATATTTGTTTTACCTAATACAAACTGTCCAAGTGGACACAGATTAATAATCAGTAATTATGTAAACAAAGGTTGCCATTTTTCCCATGTGTTATTAAATTCAATCATTTTGTTTCCCACGTTTACAGTGTATTTTATTGCCTTAATTAATATATGATTCTATCTTGTATAATACTCCAAGAATGATAATTAAATTAATTACTTTCAAAGCATCTGCTTTTGTATATGCATTGCTTTAATTATCATAAAAATAACAATGCTCTGTCTAATAGTTTCTCTGGTTTTGTATTCTCCTGAAAGTATCTTGATTCAGTTCAATGTCTAAATTTTTTGTTTGACATATAAGTTTATGAAATCAATATGAAGCTGCTGTACAGTTGGGTAATATTCCACATTGCAATTGGCATAATTTGTTTCCCCTTCATTATGACATAGATTGCATAATTTTGTATCAACTTTCCCAATTTTAAACATAATAGTATTTGTTGAAAAATGATGATTGATTCAATATTGCAGCCATTGTAACTTGGCACTGTTGGATTGGTAGTATTTTTTAAGAGATGGGATTAACAATAAGAATATATCTTTTTCCACTGTAAGTCAGTAATTTCAAAATACCCCCCCCCCCCCCACTTTGCCTTAGCACCTGGCTTGATTACTGATCCATTTAATACATCATACAGAGCTTTTGATCCTTTTCTTGTGACCAAAAAAAAAAGTAATAACATCTGTCTAATCCATTAAGAAAATGCAAATAAAAATTTAAGTATTATCATTTATGGAGCTTTATAAAAAGATCTTTTTTCAAATTATGTGATTATATTTTAAAAGAATATTACATTGTTTGATTATTTTATTTTTATTTTTTCAATCTTATTTATCTAAAAAGGATACAAATAAAAGTGTTTTAAAATTTGTCCCAAATCAGGAGCAAGCAATTGTTGTACATTGTATTAATACTATGTAAATTGCAAGGTGTTAGACATATTTCACACCTCTCAGAAGATATACTTGCTTCAAAGACAATCTTTTGGCTTTCTTTGTTATACAAAATTCAAAGACAGATTGTCGACAACACTTGTAGTGTATAATGAATGTGTATTTTAAGAGGAGACCCGCTTCAAAGACAATCTTTTGGCTAATTTCTCATGTGTATGGTCTACCTGTATAATTCTTGTATATTCTATGTTATTTGCAAGGTCTCCCAGTTTCACACGTTTCTTTGTTATACAAACTTCAAAGACATATTGTCGATGCACCTGCAGATAGATTATTTAAATTAACCCCAGGTGTAGATATGCATGGAAACCAACATAGGAATTTACAATGTATTTTTTTATTTTTTTTTTGGAATTAGATTTTTTTTTAGAAACAAAATAATTAGACTTAAGAGAATAATTTAGGTAGCTCACAACATTAAGGCTTTATTATTCTTTTTTTTTTTAATGACACAACATGGCTTGATGACCAATTAATGTTTTATGGAATTGCTTTTATTGGACAATTTGTTTTTATACATCAATGCTCAGGGTTTCCTTATAGAATTTTGTGATGAGCTGATCCTGAGTTAGCCCTCTGATGATTTTGTTCAAATTTACTGAATTAAATTTGTGATAGTCATATTTTTCCAACAAAAATTTCTTATTTTTAATCTAGATTACATATACTTTTTATGTATCAATCTTTCAATCATAATCATTGACAAGTTTTTTCTGCTGATTTGAGCAACTATTTCAAGGTATGAACCACTTTAAGACCTATTAATTAATTAATTAATTTTTTTTTAGTACATAACACTGTTTATCAAAAATGCTGTTTACATTCCCTGGTATATTAGCTACATCTCAAGACAAGGCTAATATTTTAAACACATTTTTTTTCTTTCAACTTTCATCATTATTAAGTTATGGGATATTCATAACAGAGAAAGAAAAAAAAACCAAGTCCAATTTTGATAACATAAAAAGGGATTTATAGGCAAATCATTTGAATTATTAAACAATGTATAGATATACACTGTAAACATGACATGCATCATATTTTAGCTTTTGAAATAAACAATATTTGACGTATTTTATTACTAAGAATCTAATGCAGTAGGATTATTATAAATATCAACCAAAAAAAAAAAACTGTCTAATACATGTAGCAGCCAACAATTACAAGTAAAATTTTTATATACAAATTATATTGCGAAATTTTTCCTATGTACAGATAACAGAGCTACATGCACTCACATGCCAAAAGTATATGTCTATTTTTTTCCCTATATATTTCATTGAAAACAAGACTGATTTTAAAAAAGGTTTTGTGTTGCAATTTTTTTTTCTGTCTGAATTTAAAGCAATTTATATTGTTTAAAGAAGATTCAATTATTTGCACCTTTTGACATGCATTAAAACAGTTTGTTAACAACTCATTTGTATTTCAAACACAACACAAAGATAGTTTTTAAGTTTTTTATGTATAAATATAAAGCCAAAAATGCTAGAGAAATTCTAAATTTATCAATCCAAGGCTGTTCAAAATCAGTCAACAGCTGGTCAAGGGGTTACTTTTTAATGATTCTTTGAAAAATGTTGCTTCACAATAAGATATATAGTAACAAGAAAAAAAAGAAGACATTTTGGCACCTCAGAGTGTAACTGTTTTGATTAGAATTTAAATCTCATTGTAATATAAGTATTGATAAATATATTATTCTACAAAAGATTATGAAAATTTCCTTCCAATATTGTATATGTCATTGCGTACAAATGGTGTTGAAAACAAATGTTTCATTAAAAGAGTTGCAAATCTGTTACCTTTAATTCATTTAAGTTTCAGTTCACTATTATTTGAATTAAATTAATCTTTACAAAACTTTACAAATCTTAATATCATATGATCATAAATAAAATGAAGTACACACCACAAGGTCACTTAGTTAGTACAGCATTATTTAATTTCATCTTTTCCACAAAAATCAATTTTTGATGATTAATTGCCTGTTATATATAAATAATAAAAACTAGAAAGGGTTATTTTTACCAATAATATAATTTGATTGGAAAACAATTACAACATATGTATATGACTTTAAGCATTTCCATAATATTAGGCAATATCAATTATTAGATAATCTTCTTTATTTATTAGATAATCTTCTTCAAACTAATCAAATCATTTGTTTTTCTCAGAAAAAGCTATTTTTTTTTTTTAAAAAGTGCAACCTTTAAGCTCTAAATCGTCTTTTACTCAAAATCACCTTAATAATTTCTTTTATTCTTATATATCAACTTGCTAATCAATATCAATATATTATACTTAAATACTTTTAATTAATTTGATCAATAGTCTGTAAACTGCAACTGTTCTAAACCTCTTGCAAGTTTCTAACTCCACAACAAATCAATTAAAAATATCAAATCTCTAGTATGAAAAACTTACCCATTCAGCAATCAACAAGTAGCATTCAGTAGCAGCTATCATCTAAGACAGAGGACAGGTAGGATAGATCATTATTGACAGGTGGGTTATCTAGTGGGAGTGTACTTGACTTTCCATTAGCCAATGGGAATCGATTATTATGTAACCATTGTACCCTCTGTACCCTGGTGACTTATAGTATCTTGGGCAATATGCTACTTTCATTTTCCAATGGTTTTGCACTGTACCCTTTTTGTAACCTCTTTCTCCATAATAATATAGGAGGTGTACCCTAGGGTACAAAAGTATCACCTCAAAACATAGTCCTAATTTCTTGCCATATATGAAAATTGTGAACCGTCGAGAGTGAAGAGGATGTGAAGTTGTATTATTAATGAAATACTGATTTTATGAATTGATTGCTTTTACAAATATTGATATGTATTTCACAGATAAAAACACAAAAACTAAAAAAATTTAATCAAATGATTGATTATTCGTTTATGAGTAGTAGAAGAGTTCAGTATATACCGATACTAAAACACATGTTGATATAAGAACATCACGGAATTAAAATTGGAAAGCCACTTCGGATATCTCTAACCCCCGGATATCTCAAAGTTTTGTTGAAGTCCCCCCAAATTCGAGATACAGATGTTTACCTGTATTACTTATTTTAATTTAATTAATATTTTATTATGAAAATTATCAAAATATAAGAAGATTATGAATGCTGTTTATGTGGTATAGTATAAGATTATTCAATTTTATACATGTATATAACTTGAATAATGTTTAATTATGTCATTGACTATACATTTACTACGTATGCATGCAGATAAAGTGTATATATAGTTCAACACATTTAGTACCATATCCATATTAGGTGAAATAGAATATGTTCCTGTTTACTGTGATTCTGTTGGTAACATGGTTTCTGCCTGTTTACTGGGATTCTGTTGGTAACATGATTTCTGCCTGTTTCAGGGTTCTGACATTGAGCGACTCAGATCTGAGTTAGAGGAACACTTGTCCTCATTTTGTAACGTGGACAATCCAACTCCGGAGGCAGTAAGTACCTAACTGATGGCTGGTCCAGTGACCTTTGATCTTTGACCTTGAAAGTCATTATTACGCTCTAATGTG
>WFKH01011925.1:6422237-6437231 GCA_016163765.1 Magallana hongkongensis | reverse complement strand
GTTTCAAAAACTTCTAAATCCTATGCACATTTTGCATAAAAACAATATACATGTACTTTTGGTTTAAGATCAATATATCTATTTACTAATGTGTAGTTCTCAAAGTAAGGTTGGTCCCGTTACATTTTTCAACAACAAATCACGCTGATGACGGAGATGTCAATCTCTCTTAACGTTATAACGTTATTTATGTCTCTGTTTAAACATGATGAAAGAATCTTTCATGACTTGGTGGTGCATGTACATGTATATCCATGTGTGTGTGTGTGTAATTCATACACATTCCTAAGAAATTTGTATTTCCAAAGATAGTGTTTGTTTGTATGTTTTTTTTACAACGACGATTTCTCAAAAACCAACGCGTGGGTAACGTTAAACTAAAGTATTTACATTTTCCAGTGTCTTTACTACGTATCGATTTTGTACTATATAACCCATAACTTCAAATGACGCCAAATTGAGGCGCCAGTGGGGTTTGCTTATTTATATTTGAATATTTAATCGTACGATGGCTTAAAATTATATAAATATAAGTAATAAGGAATCATTCTTTGAATATTATGAGGTGATAATTTCGGTCGGGGCGTGATCAAATATATCATAAAGCCCTTCAGGCTTTATTGGATTTGATCACGCCCCGACCAAAATTATCACCTCATAATATTCAAATAATGATTCCTTATTCCTTAAATAACTTCGGACAGCCTCGTGCAAATACATTGTAAGTTGTTCAGTGGATGCTATTTCTAATCGCTAAATTTTTCCAAAATCATGAGATTTTGACGATAAATGTTTACAATGTCACCCGATATGAAAACGAGTTTTGTCCGATCCCTTAAATTTCATCATATTTATTATAATTAATTAATCGTCTTACCCACCCACTCTATACCTTTTTAATCATTAAAATGAACAGTCACAATACAGAATAAAATTAACTGTTACAGGGTCTAAAATATGAAATAGATTTATAAAACTATAAAATAATTTTTTTTTAATAATGCGTCAATCATTTAATACAATAAAAAACGATCCGAGCTATTAACGCTAAACAGCATGTGTTATTTTATTCACTCTCCTTTGGAAATTATCAAAATCATGATGTATCTTTTTATAATTCATCGTATAAAATGGAGACGCTGACAAGTGTTAGGGAGTCGCATTCTTTATAAAATTGGTCTAAGAATGATATGTCAGATATAGACTGTTATTTGATTCAATGGTTGCAATTTCTTCTTACAAACCAGGATATCTATTTGTTAATTTAATTACCACAGTCGCATCATCACGGGCCTTTCCGATAAGCGGAGCTCTGCTTGAAATATCAGTTCAATCTAACTGCAAATTTCATTTTGCATGAAAAGGATTTATTAAAAGTTAACTCACTAATAGATGTACGAATAGTTGTGACTTTTCTGTTGATCTATTTTGAAATCTCTTTTCAGACATTTTTAAAAAAACTAAAAACAGAATCGCGTGGTTTCAACAACTTTCCGACGTGTGTCCTTTTTTCAAACGTACAGTATCTTAAATTGATTAGGAGGTAGAGAAAAAATAATGTTTATTTGGTAAAATTAAAGTTCAAACCATTTGGCCAATATTTATATAGGTTTATTGATACATGTAAATGTAACATATATTTCTGTCAGCATCATTTATAAGCAATGACAAACTTAGACAATCAACATTGTCATAAACTATAACCAATATTCTCCTTGAACAAAGTAACAAATTAATTAGTTAATCAGTTTTAATTATGTATGTATTATGTGGGTCAACATATTTCTATAAAGTCTCAGGATGCACAGAGGTCAAAGTTCAATGCAGCAAAAATTGTCTCCATCTTCTGTGTACAGTTCTCCGTATCTATGGTTGCATACAGATTTTCAATTTATAAAATCAACAAAGTACACTTTTTTTTAAAGATGACAGCAGAATATCATCAAAATATTTTTTAAAAACCCTTTAAAAAATGCATGGAAGATCAATTATTCACTTCCATCAACATCTCAAACCACTGCCATGAAGCACGGCATAGGATTTCACAGTTCTACAACTGTATCCAGCTCAAACACTTCCACATAGCGTGGCATAGTACAGGTAATGTAGTATGTCACAATGTTACGACATCAATGTCACCAGTTAACACCACAGCCATTTAGCATGACATATAATACACTGCTAACACATCAATGTCACCAGTTTAAACTACATGTACCACATATATACAAGTAACAGTGTAACACACCACATATCGACCGCTGTCACCAGTTCAAACCACTGAGTCAGACTTCAAACATCCCATAACAGTTAACAAATCACACATGATGCCGTCACAAGGGTTACATATCGACTGCTGTCACCAGTTCAAACCACTGACGTAAAGCGTCACATAACACGTGAGGCAGAGAGTTAATGTCACGCAGGATTATGTAGAATGGAAAAGGGAAATAATCCATGTAAGGCTTGATTTCTGGCAACTGAAAAACAAATCATCATTGTCAATGAAAACACAAAGGAAATAATATGAAAACTGCTCTCTGAATCCTAAGTGACAATATCCACATAAGTACCTGGTTTCCACTCTTAAACACTGGGACCTTGATATCCAATATGGAGTCCTGAAGGAAATAAATATAACGATTTTTCAGATTTACACAACTAAGTGAAACCAAAGTAGTTAACTTTTTAAAATTCACAATTGATGTCTTAAATGAAGAATATACAATAATTCTTCCATCTTAAAATATATTTATGTACCAGTTCTGTTTCCACTCATTATAACAACGGTTATATCCACCTCGTATTTGTACAATGTATTCACCTTGTTCTGTGGATTATCTATGACAACAAACACCAGAAACACGTTGGCCTCTCTCGCCTGTCGGACGGCCGACTTCACTGTCTCCATTCCCTCGCTAAACAAACCACGCCCATCCGACACGATCAACAACAGCTGTGAGGTCTCTGGATTTCCCATCATGCCTCGCTGTTTTGAGCGAGCATCCATCATAATCGATGTAGCTTTCTTCAAAAGCTATAACCAAACAAAGTGTTCACTTTCATCAATGTGCCAAAGCACAGCCTTATTAAATAGTAACTATTATCTATATAACATAAATAATTTGATATCTGTGAGTGACCATGAATTTAATGAAAGTCATTTAAAAATAAAGCCTCTATTTTGTATACCATAGTTTAATCAAGCATCAAACTATTTCTTGCATGCTTTACTTTGAATTCATAATTGTGTCCCAATTCCATGAAATTGAATGGCATATATTTGAGTTGATATATTTAGTTCCTTACCTGGGCTACTTTTGTTTTCTTCTGTTCAAACGTGAACTGTTGTAGGAGTCTGGACCCCGAGTGACTGCTGAACTGTTCATTGAACGGGTGTAGAACACGAACAGATTCACTGAAACTGTGAACACAGAAAACATGAAATTAATCAAGAATTATCCAAAATTACTAAATAATAATAAATATCATTACTAATATCCAAGATTATTTCCTAGTGTATGAACAGATGATAAATGAAAACCCACCTATATTTTAAGGAGACTATTTACCTGCAAATACAGAGCTCCCCAGCCTCCAGTAAGGTCAGAGCATTAGATATCAGTGCTAGGTATTCATAGGCCAACTAAAACAAACAATACAATCATGGATATCAACACAAGTGTAAAATACATTTCTTAGGATAGGTACAGCATAAAAAATTGTTACATACGTGCTATTAGTCATAATAATGTCAACAAAGAGCATGGAGTCAACTGAAGTTTAACAGACAACATATTTCTGTTCTGCGGCCTGACCTGTTTGGAGTGGTTGTCCACCATGCTTGAAGAGTCGTCTATGGCCAGCATGATCTGATATTGGCGCTTGCTGGGTTTGGTGCGACGGAGCCAGATCTTGTCTTTGCGGAACTGACTGGCGATGTACGGAATCACCTTCCTCATGTTCAGCCTTTTCCCTGTCCTTTAGTCTCCTCTACAACACAACAACAATTTTTATACAAACACGACAACATTAAAGACAAATAACAACTTTAGAATACAAAAGAAGAAAAGTCAATCCATCTCTCTACAACATAACTACAGAGTCTATTTAACACAACAACATAATCTCAACAGAGTCTATACAAAACATCAACAGAGTCTATATAACACAACAACTGAGTCTATACAACACAGGGTCTGTACATCACAACAGGAGAGTCTAAACAAAATAATGATAACACAACAGTCTACTTGTATATAATACCAAAGCAGAGTCTGTTCAACACAACAAGTCTTTTTAAAATAAACACAGAATCTATATAACACAACAATAATGTTTATACAACACAACAGGAATCACAACTGTTTACACTAAAACATGGTCTATATAACACAACTAACAACAGTCTATATAACAAAACAACAAATTCTCAAGTTAACATATATTAGTGCTGTATATTACCTGACTTTGGTGCTATGAATTACAGTACCTGACTTTGGTGCTGTGTATTACCTGAGTTACAGTACCTGACTTTGGTGCTATGAATTATGGTACCTGACTTTGGTGCTATGAATTACGGTACCTGACTTAGGTGCTGTGTATTATCTGAGTTTGGTGCTGTGTATTATCTGAGTTTGGTGCAATGTATTATCTGACTTTGGTGCTGTGTATTATCTGAGTTTGGTGCTGTGTATTACTTAAGTTTTAAGTTTTATACCTGAGATTAGTGCTGTGTGTTGTGAGTGTTTTTTTACCAGACCTTGTTGACATATATTTATCTGAGGTTAGTAACATATTCAACCTGAGCTTGGTGACATATTTTACCCGAGTATAGTGACACATTTTACCTGAGGTTAGTAACATATTTTACCTGAGCTTGGTGACATATATTTACCTGAGTTTGGTGGCCTGGGAGGGTTCCAGGACCAACCTCAGTTGTTCACAGAGCTCCTGGGACAGGGCGGAGGTCAGAGCCTCGTACTGGTGCCAGGTCTCCGACGCTAGCGCCTCCTAGATTAATCAGAATTAAAAAATCAAACAATGTCTGCAGGAATTGACATTTAATGTTGGTTATTATATTAATTTTAATATTCAAAAAAGGAACACAGTGGTATTTGATGAATATTAACTGTTCAATCAAGTCTTATCAAATAACAAACATACTAAAAAATAATAAATATAAGCATTTAAAGATCTGAAACAATTATTTCAGGAAGAAAGAAAACAGTTCAGTGATACTTGACTTCATGATAATAAATTTCATAATTTTTTCATTCCAAGTCTGGATAGCAATAAGAATTCGATCAATGTAAGAAAAATCCCTGAGAGTTTCATTCAGTTAGAAATGAAAATGTTTCAGATGCCACATCTAAACGCAGACTAGAGTTCAAAATTCTGCCAGAAAATCAAAAACTTTGTTAAAACTGGACTCTGGTTGGTAATCTCTGGCAGGATTTCACATTAGAGCGTAATAATGACTTTCAAGGTCAAAGATCAAAGGTCATTGGACCAGCCATCAGTTAGATACTTACCGCCTCCGGAGTTGGATTGTCCACATTACAAAATGAGGACAAGTGTTCCTCTAACTCAGATCTCAGTCGCTCAATGTCAGAACCCTGAAACAGGCAGAAACCATGTTACCAACAGAATCCCAGTAAACAGGAACATATTCTATTTCACCTAATATGGATATGGTACTAAATGTGTTGAACTATACAATCATACACTTTATCTGCATGCATAAGTAGTAAATGTATAGTCAAAGACTTCATTATAAATTATAAATTATTCAAGTTATATATAAGATTGAAACATCTTATACTATACCACATAAGCATCATTCATTATCTTCTTATATTTTGATAATTTTCATAATAAAATATTAATTAAATTAAAATAAGTAATACAGGTAAACATCTGTATCTCGAATTTGGGGGGACTTCAACAACACTTTGAGATATCCGGGGGTTCGAGATATCCGAAGTGGCTTTTCAAGTTTAATTCCGTGATGTTCTTATATCAACGTGTTTTAGTATCGGTATTTACTGAACTCTTCTACTACTCATAAACGATTAATCAATCATTTGATTAAATATTTTTAGTTTGTGTGCTTTTATTTGTGAAATACATATCAATATTTGTAAAAGCAATCAAATCATAAAATCAGTATTCATTAATAATACGACTTCACATCCTCTTCACTCTCGACGGTTCACAATTTTGAATAGGAAGAAGACCTTGCCATGTAATTGTTGAAATTTATCGCGTAAAAAACGAAAAATACGGATTTGAAAATTTTTTAAAAAACCACAAAATTTATATCATTTGTGTTTGTGAACTAACATTTCTTATATTAATTTATTACGCTCACAGCTTTGGTACTCATATTGGAAACAACCTGTGTATGATAAACCGGAAGTCACTTTACATGCTGCGTGTTCAATACATGGACTGTTTTTGTTTAAAAATAAGTTTTCTTTTAAATCTTCTTATCTCAAACATGCTTCATTGTTATTGGAGCGTACATGAAAAAAAAAATAAAGTAACTTAATTCTGTAATTAATCGTTTTTTATAAAATTGTCAGTATCAATGTAAGATCGATTCTCCGTACACAGTGTGTTTTATTAAACAGATTATCGTTAATCGTAGTTGAGTTTTAATCTGAATTTTATAAATAGGTACTAAATGTACAAAACACCTAAGCTGCCATCCTAATTAACTTACATCATGAAGTTTGAGATACCACTAGTTTTGAAAGGTGTCAAAATTGCCGCAGGCAGAAATGTGTTTAGTAATGACACCAATTTGTTCAGCTGACCAGAGAAATGGCTCCACTTCGAAATAAACCTTGTAAAATTAGGGCTTCGGCCTTTCAAAATACTTTGACATAAGTGGGGTATTTGAGATTACCATATTAGAGATATCAGGAGTTTTTAAAATCATTTAATATATAGAAAAAACGGTCAGGACTGTCGGAAGACTTCGACATAAGCGAGGTATTTAAGATATCCCATGTTCGAGATACCGATATTTACCTGTACTTATTTTAAGGTTCAAAATAAAGTGTTAACTCAATAAATCACTGATATGGTAATCCTTAATAAACTTGCTCAACATAATAATGCTCAGGTGTTAAGATCACTAGTCTGTGATGTAAGGATGGAAGACTTTAAGCATACAGTGGATGGAAGATGAAGTGAGCATGCTCAGTGACCTGACCTTGACATCCAGGTGAAGGTTCTCCAGAGAGGTGTGGATTGTAGACTCCGGTCCCCGGGCAGCCCCCAGTGTCTCCATGGCAACACCCTCCGTCTGATACTTCACTGCCTCCTCCAAGTTTTCTTTCGTCTCTTCTTCTTTCATTCCCTCCACTTTCTTTTTCTGTTTTTCTTTAGAGTTTGTCATTGACGATAGGTTATCTACGATCTCCTCTGTTTTCTGTTCAGTTATTAATAAATTCATCAATTCAAAACATGACTACAAGACTGTATTTGAAAAAATCCCCATGATTGTATATATTAATAAATTTTACTTACTGATCAATCATGTAATTTTTTGTTTTATTCATTTATGATAAAAAGAAAGCATTACAAAAGACTTAGTTCAATTTAATAGGGACAAAGTTTGCTTTATCAAACGATTATTCAAATTACTGCATGAAAGTATTGTTAGTACCAGTAGTGCATAAGAAAATACCCCAGAAAAACCCAACTATCTCCTGGATATGATCTAAGTTCAATCTCTGTTTTACCTCTTCCTCCTCCATCTCCCCATCATCAATGTCATCTTCCACCTCTCCGCTTTCTTGATCCGCCACCGTGTCTGGCATGGCTTGCTCCACCTGCTGGGTCTCCGTGGCGACGTCTAACACCTGAGCGTCATGTGTCGACGAGGCATCCTTGATGTGTTCATACAGCTCCGATTCCTTCCTTGTTGATTCATCCTTTTCTTCATCCTAGTGTGTCATTTTTAAATCTATAGCATCCTCAATTTATCCAGAATTTATTTATAATATTATAATTTTTTTTTACATTTTGAATCAATGGATAATCTTCTAGAGTCATTATTATGTTTCCATTACTATCTGTTGGCCTTAGTTTTTGTGAATTTGTAAAATTCAATGTTTCAAGAATCCCTATCTTAAAGACCAGTCATGGGTTAATCAATAAATTTTGATGTCATATATCTTAATTATTTTGATGAACATTTGATTTCATAAATTGATGAAACCAAAAAGACCAACAAAGTTGTTCTATGGATATTGATGAAACCACAAATAACATCCTGACAAGAAATCATAGGGATTAATGTGACAACTGAGTTCTGTTCAACATTGCCTGTACATTCAATATCTGATTCAGCGTTAACCTTCTAAATTTGGACAAAGGCAGGGTACCTGTTCTCTGGATGAAGACTCCTCTATTGTTTTCAGTTTTTTGAACTGGTTTTCATTGGATCCTAGACTTCTCTCTTCATTTGACTGCCCAGCTTTTCTTCATATAAAAAAATTATATAATAAAATTATCATCAGAGCAGTTATGCAGATCATCAGATCAAACTCGACGCTCCACGCCTCGTTTAATCTGATGATCCACACCTATCTGGCAACTTGACGTGATCCCACTCTTTGGATCGTAACTGTTATAATGCCGTGTCTCACCTTCTGGGCCTGGCTGGATGATGATGGAGCAACCTTTGAAGATTGACCTTCGTGACCCTCTTGTACCTCTGAACTAGACGTACCTGTCCCATCACTCTGCAATCAACAACAGTTACTATATTACATACACTATACATATCAACAAATGTCCTTACAATTTCACCTGCTCATTTCCCCTAGACATTTTTCCTGCTCATTTGCAATATTTCGATATCATTTAAAGACACTGTAGATTCCTTATTATATGAAAGGAATTTTGAAATATTTGCCTAACATCCTGAGAAGCAACCCTCTTTGATTTTAAAATCTCACTTTTTTTTCCAGACAATTTTGACCTGTTTGAAATTATAACAAAAAATTGGTGCTTTCAAATTCAAACAGCGGAAATCATGGAATTAAGTACCCATCCTTGTGTAGAATAAGGAATCAACAGTATCCTTTATTGCTATTTCCCTTTCAACACTGTTTACAATATTACACCCTCTACTGTTTACACTGTTTACATTATTACACCCTCTACTGTTTACACTGTTTACATTATTACACCTGATTTTTTATATGATTGTACGGCACCTAGATTTTCTTCACTGCACAAACTAAACAATATCACACAGTAACTGTAACACTTTCTACTTATTCCTGATATCTTTGTATCATTGCATAGTTCACAGATACCCCCCTGACCTCTTTCTGTTCATTGTCCGCCTCCCCTCCCCGATCCTGGGCCGACTCTGAGTGCTCCACGTCCTGTGAACTGTGAGAAGTCTTCCCATAATTCTCTGTGGCCTGAGGTTTGTTGTCAGTATTGGCCGGACTCTCATCCTGTTCTGCCTCATTGATTTCTGGAGCATCATTCTGCTAGATATCGATTAAGGCTCATTAGCAAATTAACTTAAGCTGTAGTTGCATTTCAATTACATTTTTTTCTAAAAAGTCTGAACTGAACCTCTGAATCTTTGTAATTTGATATTCTGGATTCAAAAAAGACTTTTAATTACCAAGAAATTTACTGATGATATTGAGCATATAGTTCTATTAATCAAAGGCCGGAACGGCCACAAAGGCGTCGAGCTGAAATTTTCTTTTATATAGATATGGTCAATAACTTGAAGTCGTATATCAAATAATATTAGAATAAAAAGTAATTTAATTATGTTTTGTGCTGCTTTAAAAACAAAAATCAGTATATTTCCTTATAAAATAGGTAGTGATGCGTTTATAATACAATAACTCATCATGGTTACAAAAATCGAAAAAATTTCAAAGTTCAAAAATAAATTATTTTCTTTCTGCTTTAAACAGTCTTTGAACAATGTTCACAGGTTCATAATTTGAATACATTAACAGTGTGTCCCTAATTATAATAATAAAACATACTTTTATTTATTTCAATTCCCGTTTGAAACAAGATTAACTATGATATGGTTGTTTACAAACAAATCCACACCACGTGCTATCTAAAATGCTCGACCAAACCAACTGCATTATCGTGTTTATTTATCGCATCAAAATCACTAAATACGTTTATCGCTTACATTTATTTTGGAGACCGTGCCCGATAACAAATAAATTTACATATCAAATTTGTTTGCCATCGGGCACGGTCTCCAATTAAAATGTAAGCGATAAACTAAAATAATATTTAGTGAATTTTTATACCTTATTATATTCATCCGCCATTTCTTGATTAAGCAAATTTATACTTATGCAATGAGTTGTCAAAAACCTAGGAGGCAAAGTTGGGTTTTTTGTACACAATTTAGTTGATAAATGGAATTAAAATCTTGTAATACTTTTAATACTTTAAGGAACTTATTTCTTATGCGCATTAAAAAGGCGGTGCAGAATGTGAATTTGGCCAATCCAGACGATCGCTAGAAGGCTGCCGAGCATTAGCTCGACGCCTTAAAAACTAACTACATGTATTATTTCTGTGCTAACTATTATAATTACCTGGGCAGAAAATCCTGGATCCCCCTCTCCATCCTCAGATCTGGTCTCCTGATCCTTATCTGGTTCTTCTTTTGACTGGGTCTCCTTATCTTCAGATAGATCTCGCTCAACTTCCTGAATATGACAAATAGTTCATATTATCTCTCCACAACTTCTCTCTCTCCCTCTCCCCTAGTTATTGTAATATATCAGTCTCTCTCTTTCTCTCTCTCTCTCTCTCTCTACCCTAGTTACTGTATTAATTATCCAAATCTCTCTCTCCTATTGTAATATATCCAAATCTCTCTCTCTCTCTCTCTCTCTTGCCTAGTTATTGTAATAATTATCCAAATCTCTCTCTCCTATTGTAATATATCCAAATCTCTCTCTCTCTCTCTCTCTCTCTCTCTCTCTCTGTGTGCACTGACTGGGAGAGTTTCCTCCTCCTCCTCCATCTGTCCTGGGTTGTTGTTATCTCCCTTGTCATCTGGCATCTCTGTGTCACCACCAGGGGGTTCTGTAGGTGTCTCATCTGAACAATCATATACTTTACATAACATCATCAACTCAATAACAAAACTCCAAACTGAGAACACCCCAATACACATACACTTGTTGATATGATAAATAACTTTATAAATAACTTTGAAGCTTATATTATTTAGATTAACATTCATATTCAAATAAATATTTTACTTTCTACAAAATCCTATTCAAAAACTTGATTCTAAAATATTTTGGTCTTTCATTTTCATAAAAGATCTAACCTGGACCTTGTTCCTCCTCTGTGACCCCAGCCTCTTCCTCATCCAGCTTCAGATCATCAGGGAGGTCCATGTTGTCAGGGGCTTCCTCTGGCTCCTGGTTGCCATGGTGAGGGTCAATTCTGTCATCATCATACTCCGACTGAAAATTTTTAAATGTGATGATCACTCTTATTTCTCATAAATCTTGTTTTTCAATCTGCTAGTTTTATAAAGAATTTCATTTACTATTTCATTATGTCGTCACGTTTTCTTCAATTCTGAACAACATTTTGAACTGACCTCATCAATTTGTTCCTGTTCTCTGGAGGTCTGCTTTTCCTCATCTTCCTCAGCCTCGTTTTCATCTGTCGTCTGCTTCTCTAATTTATCCCCCGACTCTGATTTGTCTGGATTGTCGTCCTTGGCAACCAATTCACTTCTTTCTTCCTGCTGTGATCCAGGACCGAATTCCTCTTTATCCTGTAAATAAGATTGAATTTGTACAATTGTTATAAAAAAAAGGTCCCAAAAGAAGACTCTGTAAACTCTGACCCTCCGAGACCTATGACCTCACCCCCTGCTCCTCTCCCTGTTCCTCATCACTGCCCCACATCTGTTCATCCAGTTTATCTGTGTCATCCCCATCCACTTCTCCCATCTGTTTATCCAACTCCTCCTCTTTCTCTTCCTCTCCATCCGACCTTTCCTCCTGTTCCGCTGCCTCAAGGTCGTGAACTCTACCCTCGAAGTCGTCCGACATCTCGATGGCATTCTCCTCAGACCTGACATCGGGCTGCTGGGCCGGGTCTTCCTTGGAATCTTCTCCTGCCTTCCTGGCCTCATCCAGCTGTTAAACAAAACTTAGTCTGTTAGTTAAAACCTTCTCTTCTTTATTTGTATCACATAGATCTTCAATACAGAGTATGAAGAGCTAGAAATGATTGTTTCTTTTTACATGTCATTTTGGCAATCAACTTAGTTTTTACTGCTCAATGTAGAACTTTTAGCTCCACTGGACTAATATCCATATGAAAAAGATTTAAAAAAATAAGATGCCAAAAAACTAGCCAATATTCAAAATTTACTGCTCTATGACATTCAGCTATAATTATTTAAAACTTCCTGGTCCATGACAATTCAGCCATAATTATTTTGAGCCTTGTACAGACAATAAACTAAGAAAACTGACGCTCAGTAAGCAAGAACCAAGAAAAGGGCTTGTTTTGTCATGGTAAGCACGAAGTAAGATCATGAACAAGTCTGAGGAATTTTTTGGATGTTTAATTTGTTGGTGGCTCTTATGAGCTGTAACCTTACATCATAGTTATTGTTAAGTTAGTTTTACACTATCACTGGAAAAAAGATATAATCATGACAGATGAACCTAGCAAAACAACCAAACAATCCATTGCTGTGATCTATGGCTTACTACTATGGCATAAATTTTGAAAGGAGAATTAAACCTACCTGGTCCTCATTTTCTATCTGGTCACTGACGTCCTTGACCCCTTCACCTTGACCTAGTCCTCCGCCCTCAATGTCCTCAAAGTCTGTGGCTCCTTCTCCCGCTACCTCATCCTCAAACTCGGCGGGGACACAGAAACCCTGAAAGACAAAGATGAGGTTAAATAGGACAGAGGACAGGGATGAAACAAAGTTGTCTTCAGATCAACCATAAAATGGTCACAATGAAATGAAAAACTTGTTGGTCTGATCTAACTGTTCAACATAGCAATGCTTAAGAGTTGTATAAGACTAGATTGGTAAGATCCATTTATACAATATTACAATGTCTAATGGTTGATTCACAAAACTGCATGATCAATCTGGTAAAAAATCAAAAAATCAAAAACATGACAAACAACTGAGAAAAGCTGTCAATGTGACAGTAAACCAGGTTTTCTTTTGTGTGAACAGTACCAATAATCCACTTGTCAACCCTGAATTGATGAACACTACCTATCCAGAGAGATGGGGTACTCTATATGCATTATTTTTGCCAAAAATTAACTAAGTTCAACAGCTGGTATTTTTTTTCATAAATTATCAGAAAACCAAATCCTAGCAATATGCATTCCTCTGATATATAAAATTGATCTGCAAAAGAACAACTTCCTATCTTGAAAACTGTAGGAGGAGTTATCCATACAATAAGGGTACCCTTTTGGCAGCTGCCCATCCCGCCCGCCATTTTCACCATTTCAATAACCAGATTTTTCCTTTGGAATTAGGATATGTTATACCTTGGAAGTGAGATCAGTGAACACGGCCAGCAGGACAGAGAGGAGTTTCCCAGTGACCCGATTCTCTGCCAAGTACTGCAGCAGGTAGTACTCCAACATCACTCGGTACTGTTGTACTAATGGCTGACACTGCCCCAGGATCTGGACAAGGGTCAGCACATCTGACCTTGAACCACTTTCAGTGAGGTCAAGGACATCAGTGATCAAGCTCTGAAGGGACTGAGTAATCTAACAAAATGAAGGTGATAAATAATGTACTATCATCAGAAAATGGCTGCAAACATGTACATTGTATGTGTGGTTTTTTTTCGCAGAACAACAAGTTATTTAAGATGAAAGGTGGTATATACCTTGTTCAGTTCTAGACACTGCTTATCCCCCTTTAATTTCTCATAGACATGAGCCACTAGATGTCCCTCCAACATTGTGTCACCTTCATCTGCAAAAACAACCATACACATCATTAAGCTTGGTCATTATGTAGAATGTCTTTGTCACTGCAGCTTGATATCCATAAATAATATATATCATCAAAGGTGCCACACATTCAATGGAAGCAAACAGTCACAGCAATGCATTCTGTCTGCTGAGCTACAGTTTTAGAGTATGCAAGCATAGTACAATAAATGTCATGTTGGCACCACTTACTAGTACCCTCATCTCCAGAGTTAGGGGTGGAATGACTCTTTTTACCCTGACTTCCTCCTGAGTTAGGGGTGGGGTGACTCTTTGTGAGGGTCTGTACGCTCAGTAACAGGGCTGCGATCAGGCTCTCCACCCTCCCCTGGTATATCTCTGTCTTGTTCTCAGCTCCCTCTCCATCACCCTGTGATTTCATTGATCGGATTCCTCCACTCCTTGTCTTGTGGTTTTTCTCCGTATTGGATGAGTTCTCAGTCATTTGACGTCTGCTGGTGTTAAACCACTCTATGAACTGTTGACTTTTGACCTCCACTTCCTGTCTCATGTACCTTAGAGTATCTATAAATGACGGAAGACTTTTTTCTCCTCTATCACTAAAGAGTTCCTCTATCTTTTTATGATATGTACAAAGTCACAAGATGGTGATTTAAACATTGTGTAAAATTGTTTCTATCAATCTATTTGATTGAATATAATCATAGTTCTGGGGTTAAAGAATCTGACTTTTGAACTGCAGATCTGGCGTTCAAATTTTAGAAAATATTCCACTCCCCCCAAAAATTGCTTATTTTTTGCCTCTCTGCTTGTATACGATGTAAATGTATATGCTGTATACTTCTTATTTCATAATCAAGTCTTTTTTCTGCCGATCTGAAAAACTATTGTTTCAAACTTAAGGTATGGTGAGCCACCTTAAACAGTTCTGATCAGACCTACCATGTAATCAGTGGTTTCTTGGAGAGAGGCACCATCCTGTCATACAGCTCG
>WFKH01011925.1:6272055-6295287 GCA_016163765.1 Magallana hongkongensis | reverse complement strand
TGTTCATATGTATGAATTTTTTTTATGACAGACTGGTGTAAATTTTTTTATAACAAAATTTGTTCATTGCTGAGGCCAGCAATAACAAACTGGGGGAATATGTGAGATGAAGAATTGTAAATACTATGTTTCATCAATATTTTATATATAAGTTTAAAAAATTCAAAATTTTTAAAAAATGATGTTCTACTGTGAATTGAACCCTGGCCGCTGGATCCGTTGACTGCTGTCCTATCCAGTAGGCCATGGACACTTACGTAACAAGATGTGTTTTTATTACATCATCGAACCACTGTTGATTAATATATAGGAAAATGGTTTGAACTTGAACATTGATGTGAGTTAGTAATATTTTGATAATGATAATGATCATAATCATATAGTGTACTGATATGTATAATTTTTCTTGAAAGTAATTTTATAAAGAAATTGATTTTGTTAGATTTGCAATTATCATAGAGATTATAATTTCGGACAATAGCCATTTTGTTTGTGACCATTGTTGAGGCCAGTACAGAAAACATATATTGTCTACCAGTACATGTAATTGTATATACAGTACATGTATACTCAGCTAAAGCTTATTAGAACATATGTTCCTTTCACCCTTATTTAGGGTAGGTACTTGTGTACTTGAGAAGTTATTAGTTATGGTATTTACATATTGTCAGAGTGTATTTTTAATCTGCAACTTTAGAATTCAATGTAAGATTGTAATAGGTTTATTTCTTTTTATGACCATCATTTATACAATATAAGATAAAGGTTGTAATTAAAGTAGAATAACAAAATATTGCAATTAAACATATATATATATATGTGTCATTATAGTAATTGAATTGATTGAGATGCTTTATGATTGTGAAGTTTATATATGTATTATGTTTTGTTCACCATATAATATATAATAAACGAAAGTTCTCGTAAAAACTCGTTTGTTACACAACTTTCACAACACTATTACTGCACATTTAACAAATATTTCACAAATTTTATCTATTGTTTGCAAGAACACAATTTTCGTGACCACCTTTGTTCACGCACGCGCAATAAATAAATTAATGAAAAAGATGCATTACTATTTGAAACTGCACATCAGTTACCAAACATGCATATTTTCTTTCGTTTTTGTTATCATACAACTTGGCATAGAAATAGTCATCAAAGTTTAGAATCTAACTAGGACTATATTTTTTGCGGAACATTGGCGTAGGAAAATATGCAATTCAGAATTGCTGTATATTCATGAGTCTAATAAGCATTTTTAAAACAATAACATTAATGTTAGATTTTTTCACCTAATGTGAAACTAATGAAAAGATACTTGGGTTTCAGAAAATGTTTTTAAAATATGATTTAAGAAATGAATTAATATATTTTTTTTATTGATCGACGTGTCAAAGGAAAAATTGACCGGAAAACTTCATCAGTACGCGTAGCCTATCATTTAATAAAACATTTTCAAATCATAAAACGTGAAGTGTCATTGATCAAAAATGTAAATAATGTAACTGAAGCGGCGCGTATACGTATGAATACAAAACAATAACAACAACAATATTCAAGAATCGATGCGCCTTCAGCTGATGCAGAGCTTTTGAGCTGAATTAAATGGATTACACAGAAATAGAAAGTTAAAATCTGAACCGGCTGAATTGAAAACGAAAGGGAATTACATGTGATGGTTTGTGATATGATTCACTGCGCAGCAAAATTCGTTAAATCTGGTTTTAATATGAGATAGATTGCTGGAATATGCAATATTAAAGTTTAAATGTTTTCAACAAACAGCAACAAAAGATGGTTCTAAATTTTGTTTAAACAAGCACTTTCGCTATTCAAAATAACTATAATGGTTTTAAATAATGCCTAATTTTTAATCTCGTTACCTTAGCAACAGATGTCCATTTTCTTATATTACATGTTTGTTTTGAAAAAAAAGCTACAAATGTATTATTTTGGTGTAATGATAATTCAATCTATAGTATAAAAATGCGCAAAAAATACGGTTTGAAAACATTCATCCGTTTAATGGTAACATTCTTTAGAGTTTGATTAGGGCAATAATAATTTTTATTTAATTTAGAAAATGACCATAAAGTTCTTTTGATATTTTAAATTTTATAACTTATATAAGGTAGCTGCAATTTTTAAATTTGAATTTGAATTCGAAGTTGCTAAAATTTGCCACTTTTCTATTTTAAGTCAACTGTTGCCCTTTATCATTGCATCTTGTTTTTGTTTTTTTGGTTGATTTGTTTGTTTTTCTTTAACTAAAACATTCTGACTTAAATGGCATATAAAAAGATTTTTTTTATGTCAAAAATTATTTCATGTCAATAACACATTTCCTTTGATTTACGTTCCTTCCTTAAGTACTTTTGATTAATCTCAAAGCACTTTACATCTCACTAACTGTATACATTTTTTTCTTCGGGTTAAAGTTGAATTGAGACTGAAATCCCTTTCCCTGTAAAGAAAAGTATCTATTTAATAAATGACATTATTTAAAGTTAATAATAACCTAAACAATTTTAAAAAGAATCCAATCGATTATCCCAAAATCAGGGTTAAGACTAAAACAATGCTGTTAACATTTATGTTAAGTATAATAGACCCCTTCACTGTTACTGTTCTTATGCAGGGCAAATGGACATACTTTGGAAAAAATGCTGTTAATCAACATTATCTAATTATCTAGAAACCAAAAAACTTCGCTAAACTATTTTCTTTCAATAAAAAAGCAGTACTGCAGTTATCATGAAATGGTTAATTGCTATAATGAATAACGTAATGTAATATACAAATGTTGACTAGGGTTGAGGGCAACATTGATGATATTAGCCCCCGAGGGAAGAAATATTGCCCGACGCGAAGCGGAGGGCAATATTTTCGTCCCAAGGGGGCTAATATAACCAATGTTGCCCGAAAGCACAGTCAGAATTTGTTTTGTTATATGAAGAAACAAACCAAAATTTAAGAAAGTAATTGAAAACATATCGCCGTAATTTTCTCTGCTCAACATAGAATTCTCGAATTCAATTTTACGCAATCTTCATTTCCAAAATATCCTCGCCATCAACTGGTGATATTCCGCCGCCCGTAGGAATAAAGTTTCAGATGTTTTACCTGATTTTCCCTCACAGAAATTCGCAAATCCTTTTTCCGTTATTATAGCAAACCGTGGCATTGCGCGTCTATTATGACGTCACCTTGTTTTGGAGTCGCGAAGAGTTATTTACGAATCAACAAATCAGAAGCGAATAATTGAAAAAGAGGTAATATTCTCTATACTCTGTCCCGAGTTTTTGCTTCCACCACTTTTCGCTTGATATTTCGATAATGATAAATACCTTTGTGCTCAAACTACGTTCATCCACTTATATGAAAAATGTCCAGATTATCAGTTTTGAAACGCCCCCTCTACCGCTTCAGGTTTCAATAAACATCCCAAAATAGAAAGTCTACGAGGATTTTGCATTGCATCAGCCATTAATAAGCCCGGATGATAACGTTAAAAATATGCGCGAGGTGTCCCGAGTACTTCCGAATGAAGAGAAGATGTTAACATTTCCCATTATAAATCTCCGTTCAGAAATTTGTTTCGTTCCTGTAAACTTTTATGAGTGAAAAGGGATAATTTGTCATTGAAGATATCTTGGATATTTTTCATTTCATCGATTTCAACAGTACTTTTTTCTTTCACAGGTATGTGTATTTATATTAAAAATCATCAAAAAGTGATGGAAGCAATAACTTGGGACAGACTATAAATATTATTCCTAGCCGGTCAATTTAAAAAAAAAAAATAATGACCGGTAAATATTTTTCGGACGAGCTTATATTACAATTATTGACTATTCGTCAATATAGAGTTATATAGCGGAAATATTGTACTGAATATAACAAAAGTGGTTATTTACGCTGGTGGTAAAGTACGTGTTTTTTTTGTCAAACATTACGCGTGGGTATTAAATACGCGGATGCTTGATTTACCGCACTGAAGTTTTTTTTATTTTTTACCATACGTGCGGGGGTATTTTACGCGGATTTAACCGAACCGCGTAACAAGTGTAAATTTCACCCACGCGAAAAAACCACTTTTACAGTACTTTGTTTTCCTCCGCACTTGTCATTTCCAGCTTCTGTGTCGTGGACACGTCCCCACTCATCACATTGCTCTGAAATAAATTCATGTTCATGTATACATTTGGTAGACAACAACACATTTCATCATTGGTTTATATTTCCAAATTTAATTAAATTCTATAATTTAAATGTGACAATTTCTGGATTTTAAACCTTCAATTATTCCCTCATTCTCGCGGGACCCTGTGTTTGACACGTGACCTTCCGATACTTGTGTAGAGCAACTGTCGCGTGTGAAGGTGTGAACTGCAAATTGGGATAATTATCCTGCATGCTGTAAATCCATATCAAGATACCCCTTTAGGTAGCTTTGTTTTTAAAGGGGTACTTATTTATAACTGTTAATGTTTCGTAACTTGATCGAAAAAAATTTATATAACGTTATCCAACTTTAAAAATATAGATGAATTTGACTCAGCTCTCCATACGCAATATTATACGATGATTAAACATGATAATTACCATAAAATAAAGGATATGGTTTTAAGTTTTTATGTGCTAATATTTATGTAAGATTGCATTTGCTGCTGTTATTCAGCATTGCTGGTGTATATGTATCGGTAATATGAACAAGACATCAACTCTCACGTTATACTAAACGAAGTTGGACGGTAAACAAACTATCGACTATAAACTGCGACAATATGCATTTGCTGGTTGAGAATTAATGTGCCTTTTCAGAAGAATTCAAGCGATATTTTGTACCGTTTTTTGATGGGTAGTGTAGAGTTTTTTCACCCAAATTCCAGTTTTGTGTACAGTTTTGTGGTCTTCAACTTATCACATGTATGCTCATTGTTGTGATCATTTCATTTGGAACTAATTCATCATTTATTTAAACTATTTGTGCGTTGTGTAACTTTCTTGTTTTATTTACATGGTTATATAAATCCTTTTAATCCATTAGAATACAGACTTGTTTACTTGTATTCCAATGTGTACACCAGGTCACGTGATCCTCACATCAACGTCAGTGTTAGCTTGATGACGCGACCTCTAAATATAGAATGACTTTTATTCGGACTAACCGCTATGCTTGCGGTATATTAGGAATTTTGAGCCCGATGTTTAAAACTATTTAAACTCTTTATAACAAAATAATGACAATTGAAATAAACAAAAATAATTGATGTAATTTAACTTTATTAATTGTAAATGTGTATCATAATGTAAAAATGTTAAATGTCATGTATTTTATGTCGATACAACGTTATTATATAATTATGATGAGATAAAATGCGCCAAGTTAGTTGAAGCATATGACGTTGACGTTTTTAACGTCTCAGCATCAACATAACAAGTAAGGGCATAAAAAGGCGGTGTTTTGAAAGCAAAGTTCAGTTGACGGTGAAGAGCAACTCGCTTGACAGTGGAATGTATTGACATAACCAAGTCTTTAGCTATTACTAAAGTAATGCAACTTTTGTATAAAGGGCGTCCTGGATTGGTTCGTCGCTATACTTATAAGAGTAGATAACGTTGTACCAACCGTACTGTATAAATAATTATACGTATGGAACCATTCGTTCGTTACAATAAATAGTAAAATCTTTATACGGAGTATTTATATTAGTTTCGGAATTGAATATAATAAGTGAACCAACGATTACTATAAACTGTGACCAAAGTTAATTCTTTTGAACCTTGACGCAAGATAATAATTAACAGCGACCCATAATTAAACTTAAGCGTTAACCCGTACCTCGGTTCGTTACAATATAAACCTTTACCTACAATATTTATATGGTAGACTAACTATTAATATGTAACACTTGGAGAACAATAAATCTTTTCCGTCGTTAGCAAATCTTTTAACCATTGGTGCATTGCACTGATTTTTACCATTGGATCGTTGGACTTCTTACCATGGGTGCATTAGACCGATTTTTTTTTTTTTACTATTGTTGCATTAGATTGACTTTTTATCACTGGTGCATTAGACCCATTTTTAACAATTGGTGCATTAGACCGATTTTTTTTACAATTTGTGCATTAGACTAATTTTTTGTTTTACAATTGGTGCAATAGACTGACTGTTTACCATTGGTGCATTAGACTGACGACCTATCATTGGTGCATCAGACTGACTTGAAGTCTCTTTTTTGCTGTGCTTAGCATTAAGGTTATCGATAGCGGGGTATTTCGTCTTTAAACCTTGTATAACCTAATAAGATAAAAATGTTAAAAGCAATTCATTTTATATAATGATTTCGATAATTTTATTATGAAAAACAGCTAGAAGAATATATAAGAAGTTGTAAATAAAGCATTTAATAATAGGTTTAAGCTTAAACCAATTTTTACAGAGTTAATTAACAAATAATGATACATTTTTCATACGTTAATATTTACTTTATTAAACTTACCTTTTTGTTTAACAGTACATGCGAGACAAAAATAAAAAATCCCTGAAAAAAAAGAAAATTGAAATTAATAAAATCAATAAAAAAGCAATTTAAAAAGAATTTTTGTCGCGTACTAGAATTTGAGAAATATTATTATCTTTAAATTAGACGTAGCGACTCAGATAAAAACAGAGGACTTCCGATATTAAATGCGAATGAATTCGAATAATGGCGGTGTTCAAATGACAAATAGTAGTGTAACTGGTGTAGATAAACGAAGTATAGATGAAATAACACGTTTTTTCGTCGTGAGTATACATAGAAAAATACACAGAGGTATATTGAAACAAAACGAATCCCTACCTGGAGCGAATTTGCAAAGACAAAGATGTACTGGAACACATCTGCGTTTTCGTTAACGGCAAGAATTCCGAATAACCAGGTCACACCAAGCACTGGTACCAGAGTTCCGAGTGACCGCAATCCGGACCTGTACATGAACAGATTATATTACTAATTTTATATCAATGCTTAAAGAAAAGGCATAATGATCATACAAATGAATTTTAATTTATCTTTAGAGTTTGCGTTAAATTCTAATATTTCATTTGTGCTTGCGCTTGTCCCTATGTGAAAAATCTTTATAATAAGTATCGAATAGCATTTGACATTGGTTTCAGCCTGATTACATCTGTAATTCCCCACTGAAAACTGACATAGATAAACACATATATGATGTTATGATCACAAACTACTTACGTTGCCTTTTTTCGTAATGACACTTTATTCATTGCTCTTGAAGCATATAATACCCTCAATAGTGAAACAATCACCAGAATGTTTAACTAAAATTAAAAAAAACCCAACAAACTTTAACGCGTGGATGGTGGATAAAGTTAAGGAAAACATGTTTCATGAACATCGTAACTTTCAATTTATCAAAAATATAATTGTGGGTGTGTTGTATCCTCTCATTCAACTTTAAATTTTGTTTACATAGCCTTCCACACTTTAGAGAAATAATTATTTATGCAAAACATATTAAAGACACCAACAGCATCTACATCTATACATTACATTTATTGTAAAAAAAAAATCCAAAAGTTTCATAAAATTTAAAATTAAATTAAACTCTTACCATGACAATAAAGCAGACGGGAGCAATGAACAGGTAGAGAGATCCGCTTTTCGTGGACAACCAACAACTAAATCGTTAAAAAAACCAGTTTATGCTTAAAAGATAATAAATTGGTCAAAATTTGCATCACTGGGTACCTGCAGTCCAGTTAATGTGAAACATGTCTTGTTGATTTAATCTATGTTAACTCATTTAAAAAAAACTGCATCGAAATCGATGCAAAAATAACCGCTTAGGAAATACGGTAACCGCAAAAATCTGGCTATTTTTGATAGCTTGTTTTAAAATCTCTATTAAGAAAAATAGAATCATAGTGACGCTACAACGGAAGTGACGCCCTGAGTTCAACAGGTCATCACGACAGAAATTTCCTTTTAAAGATATACAAAGTCAACTACAGACAATATATTTTCAATACGATTGCTATTTTGACAGCACATTCATGTAATCATTTGAGTAATGATAATGTAAAACTCTGTCTCCTACGACTAACTATGAGTCAGAAACTACATTAGAATACATACCTAAGGTAAAATTCAATTATATTGTTTGACAGAAATTTAAAGTTCTTTAAAATAGCCAGAAGTGGTATTAATTGCCAAGTGTTGAACATTATAAAATCTGTGAATGCCAATATAAAATCATGTGTGAGATACACAAATCAGATGTCTGAGATTTTAAGTTGTCATGGGGGCTTGATGCAGTGTGAGTCTCTGTCTCCTTTTTTTAATTTTCCTGTATTTAAAAGATTTTGAAATTAAATTTATAGAAATAATAGTCTTCCAGCTGAAGTTCTATCGTAAGAAGGCAGCGAGATAAATGCCCAATATCAGATTAAAAAAACTAAATTTATAACGTTTGGGGTAGGAAAGTGGTTAGATGCCTAAGAGGTTTTAATATATGTCGTTTAAATTTACATAAAAACGTGCATATTTTACATGTTACTTTCAATATCAAAATGTTCCTTTTCATTGATTGAAGAAATATGGGCTAAATGTACCGTGTTAGATGTAATAAGTACTTTTACTTCTTTCAGTTTTGAAGATGGTTAGGAGGGTCTTGATAAAATCATATAAATTTCTTTTAATTAGACAATGATATTGTTCATTTTTGTATTTGAGAATGCAGGCATATAAACAGTTGTCATGCAATTTAATGTTTCTCTTTCAGATACGTTTACCTCTTGACATCACAGTTCGTCTCGCACAACATTGACTTGGTTTAAAAAGCCTTTCATGCACAGGCACCTGACGTCATATATTTTTCTCATAATAAAAAAAATACTCCGCTTACCTAATAAATGACAAGGTACCCATCCCCGCCATCTTGGATTTATTTTAAACTGTCACATCGCCGTGAATTTTCGCTTATAATTCAGTGGTAACATTTTTCTGCGATCATCTCCGCCGTCCGATCGGTCATTCAATACCTTAGCTTACTGCTGATTCAACCAAAACGGCCCATAACATCGTTTATTATTAAAAATATCTCCTCATTCTGCATCTACTGCTGCTGATTTGCGACAAAAAGCTAAAGGGTGGACGGAAGTTGACATAAATCGCGTCATAATATGGGTAATTCCTTCCAAATATAGCACTGATACGAATATTCAAAAGGCGTCAATTTTGAATTCGATCAACATACGAGTTAAAACTAAGAAAAGGGGTACTATAAACAATCAATTATAACTTTTGTTACACAAAATTAATATAAACATGTTTATAAATGCATATATTTTGAAACATTGAAACAAACACACGTTGCAGGGAAATCTCATTTACATATTGGTGACAACTTCCGTCCACCCTTTAGACATTTATCGCATATCTAAGGCAGTAGATGCAGATCGAGTGTTTATTTTTATTAATGACAGGTGTAATGCACCGTTTTGGTTGAATTGGTTGTAAGCTTAGATGTTGAATGACCGATCGGGAGACGGAGAGGATTGCAAAATAATTTTACCGATGAGTTTCAAGCAAAACTTCCAGCTGATGTGCCAGTTTGAAATAAATCCAAGATGGCGGGGATGGGTACCTTGTCAATTATTAGGTAAGCGGAGTATTTTTTTTTATTATGAGAAAAATATATGACGTCAGGTGCCTGTGCTTTCATGTGTCAATTTAGATTTCCCCTATCATCTCAAATTATAGTACTTGTATTTAAACAATCGGAGTGGTGTTTTTTTTTTTTTTTTTTTTTTTTTTGGGGGGGGGAGGAGTAGTTGTTTTCAGATTGATCTCCAAAATAACAAATTTAACCGATATTGCAGGTACCCTTTGAGATTATAGACTCTTACTAATCTTTCAGATGATATTCTTTTCTCCAAAACGCCACAAAATTCATCGCTGTAATGATGGCGGGAATGCCTGTATAAAAGGTGTTTGAAAGCGTGTATAAAAGGTATTAATCATAAGCTGAAAGTCATTTTTTTTCGTTTTCGTTTTAATTTGATCGTTATAGATTTGTTTAAAATTTATCGATTTTTTTTTTAAACATATATCTGGTTTTTAAAGAAAGAGATTGTTTTGAATGCGGAAAGCTAGAAATAAAAAAAAAAATATCGCCAATGAAGTAGTGGCAACATATGACTCATTACGTAATATATAGTCATCGGGGTACTAGTATATACTACCTACACAGTGAAACTTAGAAGATCGTAGCATATGGTCTTAAACAGATCTACATGTGTATGCACCAATTAAATTGCTTTTGCCAAAGCAATGTTGACAATGTGATGAGAGAGAGAGAGGAGAGAGAGAGAAATATATCTGAGATTTCTGTCTTATTGAGTTACCTGGATAACTAAATACAGCTAAAATTTAGTAAATTACCCCATATTCCAAGTAGAAACCAGCGGACTCTGGATTTAGACTTGAAGTTGTTCGCCACATACATGGCGTAGTACGTGACTGTGATACTCATGAAGTAATAGACGCCCATTCCCAGCATACTGAAGAAGGTCACCAGGAAAAGGTAGTGAAGGATGGCCGTTATAGCAATACACACACCCTGAAATGTTTAGCTTATAAATATGTTCATAAGTGCAATAAAATTCACGTTTTAGCTTTACAAAAAACAATGGAGTTGAACATATTTGTAAATCATTGCTCACCTCATTACTCGTCTGTTCTACTGCCGAGATAAAAATAACGTGGGCAAAAATCAACGAACCACAGAGATTCAACATTATGATGTTCTGGTCAGTGTTTATATATCTGAATATAAATTATTTGGATTTACTTGATTTTGGAAATTTGTACACGTATTGTGTTAGTATCTGTGTGTCAGCAAAAATCAAATGTACATTCCACATACCTCCAGGTCAAAATGTAAATTACAAAGGTAAGGACCAGAAAGGCTATGGAAGGAATCACCCCAATCAGAGATATCGTCTTTAAGGATTGCTTGTCTTCCTCCTCCTGAACGTAAATAACGTACAGTTGTTATTATGACAACGTGATCATATGCTTATTTTTACAAAAATTTTAATGATCACAAAATCTTACAGGGAAATATGGTCGCATCAGAATAGCAAAGTTTGTAAGATGGTTGCACTGGCAAACTGTTTTTTCATGATCACTTTGGGTGACTTTGCAACCTCTTTCTGTCCATTTGCTAGTTCAAGTAGTAAATTGATTTCTCATCAAAACAGAGGTGTTTAATATTTCATAGTCGTTTATTAAGTCTAAGATTAAAGAAGAGAAACATTTTATAACTTTTTTATCGACCCTTGTTCAAGTCTTACTTTTATTTTTTATGTGAACAAATTGGTTAAAATTTACCTTATAGTAAAATCCCAGGATACACACACTGCGTGCACTGCAGCTGAATCGTTCTTTTCAACAAATATAATACTGTCAACCAACTTTCATTCGCGTGTGAGAAATTTTCGCGAGTTTTACGAGAACCTTGTCGATGCGAAAATTTTTGCCGCGAACCAGTTCTCAAATGTTTTTTTTTATTTTTCCTAGATAATCTGTATCTTAATCGCAAAATTAATTCGTCGCTAACCAGTTCATGTCCGGTGACCAGCGGTCGTCGCGAATAAAAGTTGGTTTAGTATATAATTATATCGCACAGTGTAATTTGACACATCAAATTAAATATTGATGCAAATGTTACAAATAGATAGAATGAATTCATTTTATACAATCCATAATAGAGTAACACTGAATATAGGAAATTTTATTGTAAAGTTGAAGAAAACGTTTCTGGTATCTTACATATTGGATGTGTCTCAATATTAGATTTAAAGGTGGATCCAGCACTCCCAGATCAGTCTCTGTTGTGATGGATAGAATTTGAGAATTGACGAATGATTTTTTCTCAAAACCCTTTCTTTGGATGTTTCTCTTTTGACCCCTGCTTTGTATTGAGTCCAAACGATATGAAGAGATAGTCAATGAGCTAGTGATGGCAATGTATAACGGTAACAAATTGACACAAAAATCATTAAAATATAATTCTGTGGAAAATTTTTTTTGGATAATATGATAAGAATATACAAAGAAGACAATATTTGTAAATATTTACATCGCAAAAGTTCACAGCGATATAAAGGTGATCGATACGTGATCAAGTCTTTGGAAAGCACAAAGACCTATACAGAATTTGATCACGTGACCAACTAAGTTTATATCCTAGGTAAAATTGCAAAACACATATTGGACAGTATGTATGCTATAAGAAACCCTTTAGGACAAGAAACGATAAATACAAACTTACATGTCTGATTCAGATGGCAAAATGTCTGACATTGTTTTGTAAATTACAGCTACATAGTTGATCGCTGTAAAAATGACAATAGCAGTACATTAATCAATCTTTTTCCAAATTTATAAGAGCATAAATATTCAAATTCAATATATGTAACCTTGACGAAAACCTTTCAAAAAAGCTTTTTTTGTGTCAATATATTGAATTTTTCTTTCAATTATTTCATTTGTTTTGCTACCAATGATATACGAATATAAACAAGGTTTACGATTGAAACGATAGTTACGCTGTATGATGAAATTAATCTTATACCTTTTTATCTGCAAAAACTCACAACTTTATTTATACCTTTTCCACTTTTTGCGTCTTGTTTCGGTAATTCTATAAAAGAAGAAATTTCTTCGGAACTTTCAGAAATATTGGTAGATTTAGCATCCGGAAAACGTACTCCCCTTTCATCTATCTTTGTTTGATTAATTACCAGCTCTTGAGAATAAAAAAATCAACTTTCATTTTTATTTCAAACCAAAATAACGATTCCAATATATGTAAATAAGAGTGGGTAAATGCTTGATTACCAAAATTGGAACCATAGAAATCTATCGCCGTTACATTGTCCCTTTGAAACAAAACCTCATTGAGGCGTTCCATAATCTTCAGGAGGGAGCTACCATCTTTTTCTGACTAAAATATTATAAAAAATTGATTGTTCACTGATGAGATGGATGTATGCTTTTGGTTCCCGCATTATTACTTTTAGTCGTCCTTATAACAAATTACACATATAGAAATATATATGTTCTCTACAGAAATTTACTGTGGTTTATCAATTTTCGTGGACATTAATTTCTTGAATTAAAGGAAAATCACATTGTCAATGATACGTAAGTTCCTGGACAATGCTCATTTTAATATATACACCAAACCAAAGTTCTGAGTGTCCACCCAATATAACATATTGATCATATAAACGCAAATCATATAAATGAAATAAACGCATTAGTTAGTCTTGCTGTTGGTGTGGCTGCTTTTCATCAAACTCTCAAGTGATTAAGACGAATGTACCGATCATGGCGACTACATGTAGTTGCGATATTTTGTCTGCACAGCCTAATGTGTTATAGGACCGACAATATAAAAAATAATCATTCGACGTTTATATTTATATTTATATTGATGCTTATTTGTAGGACATATTTGTGTATCGTCGCGTTAAAGCCATTATATACGCTCCTTGTCAGGGATATGAATAATAGATTGAACAGCTATCAAACATGTTATTAAGTTCGTTTCCGCGGCAAGAAATATAATGCCAGAAACTTTGTCCAGGAAACATTTTTTTTATTAACGAATAAATATGATTTAACGATTATTTTGCATTAGTACATATCATATTGCTTATTTAAGTGTGAACGTTTCATTTAATCTTACAATAATAAATCTATCTTAAACTTGTGCTCACACGACGTGATCAGGTTTGGCGTGTTATTGAAAATTGAACGTGAAGGATTTCCTATGCAAACATAAGGGGGAATATACACTAAGTGTAAATATCAAATATTTAAGGAATTCTTCGTCGACCTTATCGAATTGTTATTCCTACAAGTTTGTGTAATCTCTTTCATTAGTGCTGATATGTCTGAAAGGTGAACATATTCTAATGCATTAAGCTTACTTAAATCTTCTAAATAGCAACTTTTAATTTCTATAAATAAGATATCAGCACTGAGACAAACAAGTTTAAAAAATATTAAAAATATTAATAGTATAGTTATGTTTATAATTAATTAATTAAAGTAAAACTTACCTTCTCACTGACTGTATTTCACGACTTTGTGTTATTTTTTGACAAAACATTGTCAATTACAGCATATAAAACCTTCAGTGATAAAATACATATCATTTCACTTCAAAAGCAAAAGACATTAACAAAACGCTCAAATATTTAAACAATGTAAACCAAAAACCTAAACACATACGATGTCACTTGATTGCTAATATTGTAAATATATACTGTAAAAGTGATTATTTAAACTGGTGGTAAAGTACGCGTTTTCTGGAGTCAAACAATACGCGTGGGTATTAAATAAGCGGATGCGTAATTTACCACACACAAGTTTTGCTTTTTTTACCATACGCGAGGGGGTATTATACGCGGTTTTAAGCTTACTGCGTAACTATTGTAAATTTCCTCCACGCGTAAATAACCATTTTTACAGTAATGGTAACGGAAAGTTCATTGCAAAATGACCCTCCCACTGAAGAAAACTCGTCCCCAATATTCTTTTTTAATTACTACACTTTATTTCCTAATTTTTTATCTCACAGAACAATTTATATTATTTTATTATATAATTTTTTGATAGTTTTTTATTTGATATGCCTCATATTAAAAAGAAACTTTTCACCAGAGTTTGAATTTATCCTTGAATTCATTTGTAATCAGCAAATGAAGTGTATGTATTATGATAGATCAATCTGTTTTTATAATTTCTAAAAGAAAATCTTGAATTATTCTTAAGCAGATAGACTTTTTTAAATAGACGTTCTTTAAAACTGATGATTTTATGGAAAAGGACACAATCTAAATCAAGTACCTTAACTGTTTAAAGTATTAAACTACCTTACAGTAATTTTTAAGCGGTTAGCGTATACGCTAAACGCTTTATGTCATATAACCAAGACTATTACCCAATCCGAAAGTTCGTGAAAGCGCTACCTATAATGAATCAAAGTATTGAGAGTAGTAAAATCTGGGCCAGTTTGATATGTGCAACAAGAATGACAAATTATCTGTATTATATACTAATATAGCGGTTATACTTTTTAATGCAACAAGCATTTTACTGAGTTTTGATCAAGAGTTGAGCAATGCGACGTCATATTTAGTGACAACACTTAAGGGTGTCGTTTACTCAGGGTTTGAGTTCTCAAATTCGGATTGTTATAAAGTTCAAAGTCATGAGTAAAATTTGTTCTAAACACAAAAGGTATTTATGAAATGAATTATTATTGACATAACATTAGATTTTTCTACTATATTATGATATTAGGCTCAAACAAAAATTGACTTTTAGCCTAACAGAGGAAATTCGGACTAAATTTTGCAGATTTTGTTTTCCGCTCAAACATTTTTGGCAGTACTCTAATATTAAAAGTTAAGATTTAATATTTTAGTCTTTATAATTTTGCATATTTTCTGTTCGGTTTACTTCACTTATTCATTAAAATTATCGTATGGCACGAATTGCAAAAATATTGAAAAATGCTTAAAAACGATAAAAGACACCATATCTCAAAATTTTGATCATTGACCTCATATAAATTTTATGCCAACAGAATAAGGTCAATATAAGTAGTTTAATACTTTAATGTTTTTGTGTTATCATCATTCAATTTTTTATAAAATTTGATCAAAAATGGGTAGGGATTTAAAAACTGATAGAGGAAATTCGGACTGGAATATTTTTAAAAATTGTCGCTGAAATTTTAATGCTTTATATCTATTTAGTGCCACTACCATTCATAAACTTTATTTCATTTTTAAAGTGTTTAATTATTTCTAATATTTTCACAATTAAGAAATTCTCAATCGTAGTGTAAAATTTTATTGGATTTTTCTTGATCTTTGAAATATATTCCATAACCATTAACTCAAAAACTAGGTCATTGACCTACTTTTTTGAAAGTGAAAAATAACACTACAATCAAAGGTCTATAACATAAAATAGATGGGTTTTCATTATCATCAGTGGAATTTTTTTTCATTCTGAGTAAACGTCATCCTTAAGTCATTTACTGGATCAACAGTACTTTGAAAGAAAAATTCGAGAGAAGGAATTGTGTAGTACATTGCGTCATAAAATGATTTCGTCCTATGGCTCTGTATGCATTAAAATAAGGTTCATTATGAAAAATCGGCGATTTTGTGATGAAAATATGCATACCCGATGATACACACTATACTACATTTCATGGTAAAAAATCCTAAAGATAATTTCTTAATTTAACAGATATGTGATTAAAAGTTTAAAATCAAAAATCTCCAAACTTAACTAAATTATAGATTTAAAATGTACCAGCTGTTATAAGAACATATGTTTCGATTTTTTTCTCAGTTAGATAATAGTTTGAATGTTTATTGTTCAGACATATCATTACCATCTCTTTCTTAAAAAAGGGTACCTGTCCAAAATAAGTTAAAAGGAGAATAGTTGAAGACCTGAAATAGTACTGTTGGGCAAATTGTGCTGAAACCCACACGTTTAGAGTGTTATTTTAGGCTAACTGTGCTGGAACCCCGCACAATAGTCGTGTGTAGAATGTCGGTCTATATGTGTTGGATATCCGCATGTTGGCATCGATTTTGTGAACAAAATTACATCGGACCGTCTATGCAGGTGTTATATAGTGCCTTTTCCCCCTAGCCATCTTTCCACCCGGAAAAATGGCTATATAGCAGTTTTTCCCCCACGGAAACCTGACTATATAGTGGGTTTTCCCCCTTTTTATAGCCAGATTTCCCCCACGAAAAACCTTCTATATAGTAGATTCTCCCCCTTTTTTTACATTCCGGTCATGGCGGACCATTCGTGGCAATAATTTGCAATAACTTATATGATAATAATTTCTCATAATAAAGGATAATAACGGGACTTATTAATACATAAAATAAAATACATGTTTTTTTCACCCCTGATATGAACAAAGGCACGCGTCTTATAACATTCCTGTGTCATCACCATTTATTTCACCTTTTGTTACACCTTTTTGGAACACCTTTTACACGGATTTCGGAATACCTCGAATCTTTTTCATTTAATCGATGCTTATCTACATTTTTGACTTCGACGTTATGACATTGACATTTTTCACAGAAACGTCAGAATACATTTGAGTGAAAATACGCCGGTTTGGAACTTTAATTTTTCCATGTATAAAAAAAATGACAATAACAAACCGTCAACCATCTCAAAAATCCATAAAACGAAATACAAATTCAAAGCAGAGCAACACGGACCTCCAAGATAGAGGTAGGATCAGGTGCAATGGAGGAGTAAGCATCCTCTGCCGACCGGTCACACCCGCCGTGCGCCCTATGTCATATCGGTAAAAATGTCATTATCGGGGAAAATGTCGTGATGTTGGGAAAATATCATGACAGGGAAAAACGGAGAAAAATCCCTGGACAATTCGGTATTCAATTAAAAGTCCAAAGCAGAGCAATAACGGACCTCTGGAAAACCTCAGAGGCAGGATCAGGTGCCATGGAGGAGTGAGCATCCTCTGCTGACCGGTCACACCCGCCGTGTGCTCTTTTTCGTAATCGGGAAAATAAAAACCCCAAAAGTCCGTAGACAATTAGGTAATTAATTATGGTCTAACAATTAGTATGAAAAACGTCAGTCAGCATGCGACTCAGTGGAAGATTGTATTTTGCTGACAAGGTCGTTGTATCGACCATAGAACTTACGAAAAGATGACTTTAAACCAGACTGTTGATAGTCCTATTTTATCAACTTGTTTATCAGTAGCTTGCCTCGTCTTAGAAACTGTTCATACGAAGAGCATGCCCTTGCGTATCGAATTAACTGAGAGACAAAAACACCATATGCAGGTGATGAAGGTATATTGCTACATAAGTAAGGAAAGTTGACTATAGAAAAATTGAAGTCATCGCGTTTATCATAAAGTTTTGTTGTTAGGTTACCATCAATGTCCATTTCCAGTAAAATATCCAAATATGAAACAGATGACGCTGACTCTGTGGTATCTTTTATTTCAAGTTCACTTGGATATATCGAGTCGACGTAAGTATGGAAATAACAATTGTTAATTGATAATACGTCGTCGATATACCTAAATGTTGAGTTGAAGGCCACAGCGAGTGATTTGTTTTTTTCACGTACAAGTTTTTGAATAAATTCTGCTTCATAAGAATACAAAAATAGGTCTGCTAACAATGGGGCACAATTGGTACCCATGGGAATTCCAACAGATTGTTGGAAGACTTGATTTCCAAAAACTACATAGATGTTGTCTATCAGAAATTCAAGCATCTTTTTAATGTCAACTTCAGAGTACTTGTGTGTGCAATCAGAATGGTTTTTAACAAAATAGTTTTTTAGATTTCCAATGACAAGGTAAGCATTTTTACGACTTACATTTTTTTTAAAGAAACAACTGTCGATGATATCAAAAAGTCTAGATTTTAATTTGTCGTGGGGAATGGTTGTATAAAGCGTTGAAAAATCGTACGTTTTGATGCTATTGATTTTGGTAAGATTTTGTGAACTAAAAATTTCTAATAATTCTTTAGATTTTTTTAGTATCCACATCTGATTCACACCACTTCTGGAGTATATTGTTGTACAGTACTCTTGAAGCTTCTCCATAACTTCTGTAAGAATTTTAGTAAGGAGTAAAGAGAGAGGTTTGGTAGAACATTTACTGGAACTGCTATATATCTCTGTTTGTAAGGACTTTTGTGAAGCTTTGGAATCCAGTACAAATAAGGTAAATCAAATTCATTTTGTTTATTGGGGATATTAAAGGTATTCATAACCGATTTATGATTTTGAAGTATTTCCTGCTTGGAAAGGCTGTTATGGGTGTAAGTAGGATTACCATGTGTAGAATCGAAACCTAGTTCTTTGAAAATGCAATTAATATAATGTGCCTTACAAACAAAGACAATGTTGTTACTTGCCTTATCAGTAGGGACCAGTACATACTGATCATGCAATCTACCTAGTTCTTTTCTCACTTCTGCATTATTAAAAACAGAAGGATATATGGTTTTTATTTGACCTCTCAGTCGTTTAATACGAGATTTTAATATACATCTGATGCTTTTAATCCACTCTGACAAGGTATCAAGGTCTTCTTTTTCAGATTTTGTCCATCGCTTGGCGTAATCGTCAACAGCATTCATGATATGTATAAAATTACGACGCCATGTGAAGGATCTAGGTTCCCTAAATTTTGGTCCTTTCATAATAAGTGATTTTAGGTCATCATTATTAACTAAACTAACATCACCAGTAATGACGTGTCCGGCAGGACTATAGTTGTAGGGTGAAGAAGAACATGAACACGTTGGAGGATTATCTTTCAGATGTTCGATATCAAGGTCTTGTAGAGTTTGTTTGTAATTGAAGAGTTTGGAAGCAACGGTTGGAGTATAATTGTAATAAATTCAACCGTTGCTTCCAAACTCTTCAATTACAAACAAACTCTCAAAAACGTGAGGGAGAAACCCTACTATGGGGAAAAGCTACTATGGGGGAAAACAGCTATACAACACCGGTACTTCTACACGTCATTAGGCTCTTGTCTCGAAACTCAAAATATTATGTGTTAATGAATGTGCAAATGAAATAATTTAGATAAAATTATATTGTTTACGAGGGCTCGATGGTTTCTCTTGTTATTATAATACATATTGTTTACGAGGGCTGGGTGGTTGTGACCACTTTCAAATTATATGAATTTCCTTGGCAACTTCTCTGTATAAAGATATAAGAAGCTATTAATCTTTTAAAGTTTATATATTTTAACGTTTTCTTTACGAAGTCATAGTTTGTAGCTGTAAAAGTAATATCTACAAATTTAAGCTAGATTTGATGGCAAATTAGTTGACCACTAAGCCTTTTTAAAATAAAAAATAAAAATAAAAAATGCTTTGATAACAAGTCCTAATATCTTAAAGAAAAATTGCGGGTAAAGGCATTAGATAAGTGACCTCTATTTCGATATTAGACCAAGTAGAGCTAGTGACGTAAACAATCTTCTCTAAGATGTCCAGAATAGAGCTCAGGTCTCCGGGACTGATTTCATTGGGTGACGATGTCAGGTTCATCATCTGTTGAATAGTGTTTCTGATTGTATCCTGCACACTCTCCTTATCTTTTATTTCATCCTCTATCATACTTTCCAACTGTTAATGCAAATACACAAAAAACCCAAATTAATTCTTTATAAATCAATGAACAAGTCAATGACTTGATGAGGAAACATGTATCAACTAAGTTTACTCGACCATAGCCATCACATCCCTCGATTAATACCCAACTTAACAGGCTCAGAAGAAGGAAAAATAGGGCACATCAAAGAACAGGAGAGACCCACAGTAAGAAGGACAGAGACCGATATCGCAAATTGAAACCATCTAGCCAGCGAGAAATACGCCTAGCGAGGGACAAATATTTAAAGGGAATGATCTGTGAGGACTGGAAGAGATTCTGGTCCTACATCAAACACCAAAGACAGGACTCTAGTGGCGTGTCTCCGCTCAAAGGCCCTAATAAACTGCTTCACAGTGACACATTGTCAAAGGCAGAAATCTAAAATAACTAGTTCCACTTGGTTTATACTAAGTAGGACCTTTCAGATATGCCATCCAAAGGAGACAGCCAACACCCAACTATGAGCAAAATTCACAGTCAGGTGTGAGATTATTCACTAATGACTCTCTGCTCTATTGAAAAATCAACTCCATAGCAGATGCCGAGCAAAATTAGAAAATGGAATTTCACCCCAGAAATGTATATTATTTTATTTTTCCTGCCATAATAATGTTTTGAAGTGTGAAATAAATAAACGTAAAAACTGATAACCTGAGTTGCAATATCGACGAAATCTTCGGTCGTACAGTTGATTACGTTAGGAGACCCCCATACTCCATTTGGTTCACAATATCTTATTGCTATTCCTGAAGAAAAAAAACATAATCAGAAAACGACATCATTCAATTTTATATATATCTGTTAAAAAATATTGAATTTCTAATATGAAAATTTGTAATATACTTCGACTTGCTATATTGACAAAATATACATAACTGCCACCTTTTTGGTCTACAGGACAAGCTTCCTGTGTAGTAGTACCCGCAAGTGCGATATTCCATAGTATATCGCCTGGTGCTTCACTTTGACATGTTTTATCGTCTATAGAATTTTAAAATAAAATAACATCTTAAAGACAGAACGATACGTTAAGGCCAGGACTCACCTGAGAAAAAATACCTAAATTGACAATAAAAATTCATGACAATATACAAAGATATTTTGTTGTACAATTAATCTCTAAATGCATTATCTCTGGTTTTATTTGGAAGTTTAACGATTCTGTCAAACTTCCTTTTCATAAAACGTCATTTGATTAGCAAACTATACTTAAAAAACAATTCTTTCTATTCCTAATTTAGACCCTTTGCTTTGATAGCCTTATTGCTCATTAAAAAAAAAAGCTTCGTATATCAATGTAATCTAAGATTTTATTATTATAACTTCTCTTCAATACTTTAAGCCGTTGTTCAGAGGGTCTTGTTTTAAGAGGGTCTGAAAAAAGGACTGATTGTTCCGAAAATCGGACAATTTTATTATTCTTCGTGTCGTTGGACATTGTCTTAAGTTGAATTCCTTTTAACAACTTTTTTTAATGGACCCGCTTTCAAAAGCATGGAGTTTTTTTTTTATTTATGTATGTGAAAAATATGTATACCTTTGGCTGCCCTTCTCTGCATCTAGATTGTGTTACAAATTGGAATGAAATTAGCTTTTATTAGGAGTAAAGAATTTCAAATATTATCAGAAGCATTATTCATCATTTGTGAACTTTTTTCTAATGACATAAAACACGTGTTTAAAGTCATTAAAAATCTTGTCAAAATCGTTAAGTCAAATCTACAATATTTTGTAACGCAGATCCGTTGACTGATATCTGTCGACGATGAAAAACACTTCTTATTAGACTGTCAATTTTTATGATAATATTAGGACAATATATTTTGACAGATCATATAATGATCCGCCGAGCGTTCGCTTGTTTCACATTGCACCTGCAACCACTTTAATACCATTTTCTCCCTACGATCACTCAAGGCAGTCTCAATGGCAAACACCGTAGCCTAAGCTCGATCACCAAATACTCACAGTCAGCTGTGACTGGGGCTTAAAACAAATATCTGTTTTCGAGTTTGAAAAGATTGTTATACTAAGATAAATGAACTTGCAATTATAAAGATTATTTGATTGTGAAGCGTACCGTATTCACACATGGTTCCATGGGCGTATTCAGGACAGAAACAGGAAAATCCGCCGACGAGATCTGAACAAATTCCGCTATTTTGACAAGGATTGCTTGCGCATTCATTAATATCTGTTTAATGTACGAAGAGAAATCTGCATATCATAAGAATCATAAATACAACAGTTTTCTGTTAGTAAATGATGCTATTGTGATATCATATGTTCCGTTTTAGCAAATATGAGGTGTATCATAAACAAAAAAGGAATTGAAGCTGTTTATTTATTTCACAGTATTGCCTCAGTATGTTTTCCCATCAATCATCAACAGTTCAAAGGGAGTTTTTCAAATGTATAAGCATGTGCAAAGAACACATTAATAAAAGTCCTACCTTGGCATTCGACTTTGTAATAGTTTAAGTTCGCACAATTTTTGACTGTTGTAACGCAACTAAATCCAGTTGAGCATTGTAACTGGTTACATAGTCTGCTTTTCATCCACCCACACTACAATATTAAACTGGCATGATTAAAATGACTATATGATCACAATGGTGTTAGTTGGTACAATTAACCGAAGGCCAAAGATTAGGTGATATTAATTTTAACAATTTTAACAAGATGGTTGCAAAAATACCACGTCAGATACGCCATTTTCATGTAATTCTTCGTAAGAACAGCCATCTGGTTCGCGACACTCTTCATTGATATACCGTCTGCCTCGTCGTGAGCGTTCTTGTAAAAATGAGTCTGCCTTTTTCTTTCGACAGGAAAATATTATTTTCATCTGCAATAGAGGGCATATTTTTTTTTTATCTCTGAATTGGTATTGATCATATATATATATATATATATA
>WFKH01011925.1:6252580-6262890 GCA_016163765.1 Magallana hongkongensis | reverse complement strand
TCATATATATATATATATATATATATATATATATATATATATATATATATATATATATATGTGTGTGTGTGTGTGTGTGTGTGTGTGTGTGTGTGTGTGTGTGTGTGCGTAATACGGTTTTGAGAACTAGATTATGATAAAAATTTGCAACTATCAAACAAGTAAGCATTTCCCAGACATCAGTCTATTTTGTAGCATCACTTGACTGTTGAGTTTTAATCAAAATAAACTTACAGTGTTTAGCAGAGAAAAAATGGAAACAATTGTAAATAAATGCTTTTTGTAAGATTGATTAAATAGTATTCATTCTACCACATTATTTCACTTAATATATAATACAATGCTGTGTTGAATTTTCAGAATAAAGTGAAACTTATTAATGTAAAAACAATACCGATAGTGTTTCAATATCATTATAGATCTGCCGTTTTTTTGTAAATCGGTTGTAATACAGACCTTGTCACATTATCTAAAACATTCTCCTCTATAATCGGTTTCTTTGGATTTATTATCAACCCCGGCAAAATCTAACCAATTTCTTAGAAACATATTCCTAGTAAACTCTATCCCCTTGATACTGCACATATAGCGTCTTCATTACCTTATTATGAATTAATCACAGATAGATAAATGCGATTAATGATTAAATGTACATGCATATATAATCAAACATTAATATGGTTTGTAATACTGAAAGAACAATGAAGCGAAAATAATTAACCAAAAAAAATAATAATTGGTGCAGTAATAAAAGGAATAAGCCGCTTGAAAAAAAAGACCCGCTTTAACTATTTTTCATACACATCAAGAACTAGTGTCCTTAGACAAGGCAATTTATCTACAATGGCTCAGTCCACCATACTGGAATTGGGTACCAGCATACGCTTGGAGTTAACCTGCGATGGACTAATGTCCCATCCAGGGGGAGTCAATGACTCTCATCCGCATAGCACCACGGAAACCAGAAATAAACACAGGCCGCCCTATGCGCATTCATGGCTAGGACAAAGATTAAACTAACAAGAACTAGTAGACTTGTTGTTGTTTGATCGATTAGAGATCTTTCCAACAATGAAGTTTATATTTGATCGACAATATCAACGGTTGCTATGAAAATATGAAATAATAACTTTGTTTCTAATCACTTTGAATAAAAAGAAGTTTAACTAGATGCAATCATGTTGTAAGCAGAGAGAAGGTCTATTGCGCTGTTAAAGCAAATAGTAGGTCTGTTGTGTTTTTAGAGCAAAGAGTATGTCTGTTGTGCTGTTACATGAAAAATTGCAAAATCGACTTTTTTCTTATTGATTTTAAGTCAACTTTTGAAAGAAATATTTAGTTTTAGACCTTATCTAATCATTCCATCCAATATATCATTAAATGCAGAATTGCTAGCGCAGCTAAATTAATTATATAACGATCAGGTTTAACCAATTCACATTCGATTTAAATTTTTGGGGAAAAAAATAGATTTCTTTCAAACATTTAAAAAAAATTTCCTTGAACACTTGATAATAACAATTTCTTATTTTGTTAACGGATGTATGAATACAGTACACACGCATTTTGATAGATAATCAGCACACAAAAAACCCAAGTCACAAGATGCAAAGTAGTTTCGTGCCATTTTGTCTGAGAGGTTTATTTATAAACCCTCTTCAGTAGTGCTCTCAACAACTTCAGATTCAATAATGTATAACAAGTTTGTTAGCGGATGCATGCATACAGTACACATAAATTCTTTGTCAACTTAAATAATAAACTCACATAGACCTCAGTAACAAGATGCAAAGTAGTTTCGTGTCATTGTGTCTGATGGATTCATTTATAAACCATGTTCAGTATTAAGCGGCAATACCTTTCAATGAATGGTGCTCAAATCTAATGATGTATTTGAATAAACGACGAATAAAATCTAACAATTGTTTCAACCTTATATGTCAAATTTATTTGAATAAAATGCCCTCCACCCCATCTCCTTAGAATTATACTCTGTTATGCCCTCGCTAGGTTAAAAGATACGGTAAAAAATAGAAAAGTTGTGAGGATTTAGCATTTCTAATATATGAATGAAATATTACGATTAGCTCAATTATATAAATAGTTTGCATTATAAAATATCGTAAAAAATCATTTTATTCTGGTTCACTTTTCTTGTAAAATGAGGGGATATGTCAACGGTGAAATTTCGGAATGTTAACCCTATATCAATCTACAATTATATAAAGTATTTATCAGGAAAATTGTCACTAAGAAAAATTAATGAAAACCTGTGTAACATCACGAAACGTTAAAACGGGTTTTTCTTTTAGTCTCTTTGTTTATGTCACGTGATACAAGGGTATAAATACGACGGTGAATCAGTTGTCGGCTGCTTAGTAAAAGATCAGCAGAAGAGAGAAGTCAGCGAAGTTAGATAAAAGGTATTGTGTCAATACAGAGCTCGTCCGTTCGTAACGGCGTTAAGTGTTTTTGGTAGGCCATAGAGAGGTTGTCCTCTTGGTACAGTAAGTTAGGCATTGCAGTCGTTTTGGCTTGTCAGTCTGTCACAGTAGGCTTTCTTCCGATAGGCTAGCCATTGTTCCTTTCTCTAGTGGCTGATCAGACTGTCGTCAAGGCCGTTGTGCTCACTGTCCGTCCTGAAAAAGGCAGCCTACAGTGTGCACAGTGGTTGAAGGGCTACCACATATACTGTCCGTCCTAAATAAGGCAGCCTACAGTATATGCGGTAATCTAAGGACGGTCAGTCATTTTAGCTGAGGGTTGACCTCAGTGGCTTGTCACTGTGGGTGTGTACTGTCCGACCTGAACAAGGCAGCACCAGTACATCACACACAGTGTCAATTATATATATTTATTATACCCTTGTTGTGTTTATAAATATTCTAGATTCCCTGAAATTACTTGTTGATGATTAACCTAAGTAAGGTTGGGCTATACAATCATTTTTGACAATCAATAGAAAGTCATTATATTATAAGACTTGTTAGTGTACATCCAAAACCCTGGAAAAGACCAGGCACGAAGCTTTCCCCTGGCAGTTTAAGTAGCTCGGTACGTTACAGTATGTAACTTTTTAATCAGATTGACTACTAGTATCTAAAAAATATATTTTAAATCCGTCCCCCATTTACAAGGCGTTCATCATTTTGCATTAAATATTATAACAAACCACGTAGTATTAATTCAAAAAGTTTCTCTTTTTTTTGCACAACCCGCACTTCAATTTTCATTTCTTATTTTTATTTAATATCGGTTTCTTTTTTTGAATTATAACTAGAAAAGACTTGTTAAAAGGCCTCCCGTTAATGTCGGGAAGTATTCGTTGTGTTTGTTGTATATTAAAGAATTTTTGTAGATATTTCTTAAAACATGAGATCAAAATACCCTAAAATATTATAGGCATTGAAAACATCAGCTACCTCTTTACTTATTACATAAGCCACATAATAATGCAAAAATTATATTAATCAGTCTAATAGTACACATGTACATCTCTTAATATGAACTAAACGTTATCCAACGCCGAACTTAATGTCATAGCTAGTACTTTCTAAATTGGTTTCATTATGTTTAATTCTATTTTCGAATCATGTAAAGAATGATTTTTTAATTGTTGTTTCCAATGTGCGTTAACATGGGAAAACACCACCCATTGACTAAATAACTGTTCCTCACTATATTTTTAGTCAATAACAAAAATGATGTATAATGCAATAAAACAGAAATATGTATTATCATTTGCAATGAACAATCTTTATATGATTAGTTCTAAAAAAAAAACCCTCCAAAACAATCATAAACAACAACTGCCTGTATTATTTTGAATAGCTTTAACCAATCTCGTGTGCATTTTAAGGTTATGCAAGGTTGCTTTTACTTAAACCACAAAATATTTGCATTGATCCTTATCGCAAAGTAAAATGATAATCAATAAATGGAATGTTATACTTACCTAAGCAAGTAATTTCTCTGAAAAAATATAATATGGTAATACAAATGCAGACTGAAACGGTGCTGTTCATTTTCACATTTTGATTTCTGGGAAGTAAAACCCAGTTTATATATAACGTCTGCATGGGACATTTAATGCACTTCAATGAAGTTTTTCTTAGACGTCGATTTACTTTTGGAATGTCTCATCTAAATATTTCTAAAGTACCTCTGCATTGTATTGAAATTTGCATTTTACTACATCTTTATAATCATCTACAATGTCAATATCATCGGCATCAACAATTGCATCATCATCAATAATGACAATTTTCGTCGTGTTCTTATAAAAAACAAATGGCATCATCATCGGCAATAATATTGAAAGGGTCAAAAGAGTTATCTTCCCTTGACTATTCATATTGAGTAACTAATCATTGTTAATAATGTAATTGATAAGACAAATGTTCAAAAGATTTTTGCAAGTATTTTTATTATATAAAAACAAAACACTCAACACAGTTTTTTTAGTTTCTAAATGGTCAAATGGATTTGTAAATTGTTGATATATTTGGCTAGCTTAAAACCCTGATGTTTGGAATAATGATATTCGTATGTGTATATATATATATATATGCCAGATGTTGTTCTTGTGTCTATCACTTTATTGGGTAAATGCTGTAAGCTGAAGCTTGACTGATCTAATGTTCCCTAGAGTGGACTTTGTAAGGAGAAAATTTGCTTAGACATTAAATATTACTGCGACATATTCTGTGATAGATGTTTAGGTTAACATTAGATTCTGAGAATCTTTAATACTTTAGTAATGAGGTACAAAACTGTATTGTGACAAGTTGCATGCAAGTGGTCAAGTGTAAAATTGACTGTTATATGTTTTCACATTCTGTAGTAATGTGGGAAAGTTATACTTTCGAATGGAGAAGCTGAGAGGTTTAAGTGGAAACAATCAACAATCATTGGCAGGATTTGAGAAAATTGTCAAGTTGTTTGACCAAGTTATTAAACTTGGCATAACCAGGTAGAATAGCCAGGTGGTTAGATGACAAGTTGCCTTGCCAGATTGCGAGGACAGTTTACGGTGAAATAACCACCAGGCGGGTGGAATATTTGTATCTATTGAATTAAACCTTTTTCTGCCATCCAAGAAGCACTTGACAAGTGCAGTTCTTTCTCTTTGTCGCATTCGCTATAAAAGTCGGGTGAAAAGGGCACGGACTGAGACGCTTAGCCAAGGCCTGACACGTTACAATATAATATTGTCATTGTCAACAAAAATGAAACATCAATGGCAAAGATTCTTTATAATCAAAAATTTCAAAATTTGTGTCAGTTATTATTCCATAACATTACAAAAGTCATGGTGCCGATAACAAGTTTAATCAAATTAATCAAATGCGAAATGTCATTGGAGGACAGGAAAAATGATAACGTCACCATAGCATTTCGGAAATTCACAATCTATTTTTAGTCCAATGTTGAACAAATCAAAAGTTATATTCACTTCATAGGTCTCATTATCATAAAATAATCCTTTTTGTCATAGAAAATATACCATCAGGGATTTTTTGCGTTCTATTCAGTTCTAAATTAAAAATGTGGGGAATTAGAGTAAACTATGAAGTCACGGCCTCCCATCAGTCGACACTTTGATTCAAATAAGTAAGATATGCAGCTTCATTTTCAGACTAAGCAACAACAACGGGCATTGCCTAAAAAAGTAATTGGGCCTCCAGACCACGACAAGGCGGCAGTGAACGAGAGAAATCAGCCTGAAGGCAAAAGAACACGGCCGCGACTCTTTGGGACCAAAATCTGCATCATGGAATGGTGGGCAGATCCCATTCACATTAGCGACGATCAAATGAGACAGCTACATGTAGCAAAGGTCATCTTGGCGGGGTTGAATAGAAAATAAACATTCATCTTCCATTCCTTCAAGGTCTACCAATCACGACCTAACTGATGATGAAAATCCTACAGGTAATTAAATCTTAGATATTCCTTTGTTTGATTGTACTGAAATATATTACCCAGCAGGCCAAGTTCTAAGTTATAGTTGTGAGTAAATCTACAATGTACCCAATAAAATTAAACTTCCAATTTTAAAATTGGCAGTATATCAATCGTTTGAAGTTAATTCAAAATTCTTTTAGATCTATTGCTGATTCCATATTCCTCTCAGTAAGAGATGGCAGCCTCGCAATAATCCTTAACCCCAAAGTCAAATATATCAATGCTACCCAAGAGTAGGCTGTTTTATATCCGACATCCTTGTTTTTTGGTACACCGAGAGTGACCATTGGTTTTATAAAGTACATGTATACTATCTGTTTAGGAGCTAACGAGTCAACAGATCATGGTTAGCATGACTAGGATATTCAGTTTTGTTGAAAAAGAGCATAACTCTAGTATGTTTTTTGCTAATGTCTACAAAGAATTATGGTTGTTGTACATGAAAGTCCCCCTAGCATTCCATAGTAAAAAAATACAGTCTAGTGTGGCAAATGTTAAAATTTCAAAATTCGAGGACTTTGTCAAAGAAAATATTGTCCCTGCAAGCACCAAAGAATACGTTGCTTCCTCAACCAAATCTTCACTGATAGCGCGTTACACCTTAAGTGTGATCTTTTACACTTTTTTCTCCCACAAACCATTTTGATTTTAGGACCAATCTACTGCAGTACTCAAACAGAGTCTTTTTGCCTACAGATACCAAACACCCAAAACCCGTCCAGTCATTAAGACGTCGGTAAAAAAGCATCCTGTTTTACAAAACGGATGTATATCTTCGATACCATGTGGCTTTGCAACCGCGTGTGCCTTTTAAGATGTCATTAATACGGAATGTCCAACAGATGTTGGTGATTCAATCTGACAAATTCCTGTTGAATCCAAAACGAAAAGCAATGTCTGACTAGAGGCTTGGACACTCTGTGTAGACTCCATCCGGTTTTTGAATGATCATGCTTCGATTTATGTATACCATGCTTATCTTTATCAAATAAAGCTTTCATCTTCACCCTCAACCTACCCGACTCATTGTTACATTAATGAAAATAAACCATTAAAGCATATATATATCGTAAAAGTAAAATCGTTGGACTGCCTTCAATGTAATCACTGTAATATATTTAACGAATGATTTTGAATACAACTTAACACGTGAAAATAGTTTATTCATTTGTAATCCATAAAGGCTTTCATAAAAAAATCTGCTAAACATTGATAATCTATTAAACGCAGCAGTCAAATTTATACATGGAGTAAGTGTACTTAAATTCGAGAACAAAGTGGTATCATCGTCCGGTTAAACTTCTTTTTTTTTATAAAACACATGATATCAAGAGAAAAAATGTGGGGAAATTACGAGGTGCAATGATGATTTCCTTGTTATTTTAAAAAGGAATGTTTCCGTTTTAGCGAGATACGACTTCTAAAAGGGAATTGTTATCAAAATGTTTAATGTATTCTTATGCGATCAAAACAAAATTTAAACTCAACGCACACACGAAAAGAAATACGTCATTAGTTAAATTGTGAAATGGAAAACTAAGTCAATTTTACAAAGCCGGAGAAATGAATTAATTAGCTCTTATGTGGAGGATATTTTGGAGATCAGTTTAAAGGGGCATGGTCACGATTTTGGTCAAATTTTAATTTTCTATTTTTATTGCTTACAATGTACAATGCTTTAGTAATGCATTTCTAATAATCAACTAAAATTTGAATGTCATATTTTGAGTTAGAAGCAACATGCAGACCTCACAATTCTTCTTTATGTAAACAAGGTTTGTGCCATGTTTTGTTTAAATTCGTGATATATACCGGTGAAAGTTCTTTTTCTTACTGATTTTTCTGTCTGCTAATTCATTTTCAACATAAATAAACACTTCCTAGCGTTTGCCACACTCATTCAAGGTCTAAACCTGGAATTTTCTTTTCAGCATTCAAAATGTAAACAAAAACAAGACCTGAGCTTTGTTCACATAACAAAGAATTGTGAGCTCTGTATCTCGCGTATAACTCGACGACTGACAATTAAACTTCGGTTTGCTATTAGAAATCCCTTATTATATATCCCATTGTAAATATTAAAAGCAAAATAAATATTATTTTTGACCAATATCGTGACCATGTCCCTTTAAAGCATACCAGGTAGTTATAGTTATCAGTTTCTTACTTAAAATTAATACTACTACTAACAATGTGTACAGAAGAAATACAACTATCTTTATTATACTTCTACTCATTTTTTTACTATATAAGAGTAAATCGATGTGATTTGCTGATTCCCTGAAAATCACCCTAAACAGACTGATTTACTGCAAAACGTGCGTCAATTTAATAAACTAATACTCATCTATTCGGTGCACTTTGCAATTTCTTTCAATCTATGGATGAAGTCCAAGATATTTCAAATAAATCATTAATATTCGTTCTCAAATAGAAACTAGTTAAGAAGTCTGGAAACCAGTTTACATGTGCAAACGACAACAAGTGTTGAGATGAAAATGGCGAGTTCCAGTTATACTTATTATATTAACCTTTTTTTTTTTTTTTATAATTTGTTGCGTTATCGGTAAAAAAAAAAAAAAGTTCAAGTATACCATTGAGGGAGTCGGCAAGATTCCAGTTCCCCGAGAGTAAGCCTATTTTTCTCGGCATCGCCTGGGAAATGTGCTCAACATTAATTGTATAAAAAACGAACTCTCCTTTATATAACAAGTGTGTGCGATATGCCTAACAAACGAAATTGATGACAACATAATAAAATGTATTTATAAATTAATGTTGTGTAACCGTATGACACAAAGAGGCTATTTTGCAGCAGTTTGAAGGAAACTTAGGATTCTTTAACCTACATTTTATGTTACTGTAAATTTGGAGGCTAGGAAACTGCTTTGTTAAAAAAACTAAAAATTTTAATTCATAAGGGAAATTTGTGAAGACATTTATATTTACAGAATACACATAGTATTTCAATATACATGTAATTAGATTATTGTTGGCATGTTATCGATGTGTAAATCACTATTAAATTTGATATTTTGTGTATATAAAAACAAATCAAATTTAAGGATGTAAATGATAATTAAACACTTTTTGATCGAAAATATTATAAATGTTAACATTATGAGTAAAAAGAGCAAGAAAATTCTCTGAATGATTTATTGCAGTGTTATCAAAGAAAAAATTGCTACATATACAGCACTTATAAAGCAATATAGTTTCCAAAGCTAAATGAAAACATTTGTTTCATATACAAAGCATATCAAAATAAATCATTGTAATGCAAAATTTTGAAAAAGAAAACGGAATTAAGATGTTTCCTCAAGGAAATTAAGGCAAAAAATTAACAAAATTGCTAATCAAAATTGTAAAGTTAATTTAGTGACTTTATGCAGATGATTTATTTCAAAAAGATGTCGCACTAGTATTTCAATTACAAAAATAACATGGGTCATAATTTACCCCATTTAGGGTTTTCTCATAGCTGGTAGCATAAAAGATTGGACAATCAACTTTATTATTTGAAATGTGTTGATATAAGTATAACCATGTTTATTTTGTATAAAAGGTAGTGTTTCATTCTTATCAGTGGAATTCTTTTAATTATCTAAGCTATCATTAACTTTCAATGAGATGTTTTAAAACTAAAATAATTGTCTCTATCACCTAGGTATACGTTACAGAAACAAGTGGCATATGGGCAACATCGGTCATCTGAACAACAATAACCATACTAAAATTAGCTTTATGCAGGGAAATACAAAATATCTGGACATTGTAGTAATTTGGTTGAAATCGGCCGTAGAGAAGAAAGTCAAATATGTAAAAAGTTTACAGAGAGACAGACGGACAGGCAGGCGGGCAAACGCACGCCGGACAAAAATAATTAGAATTGCTCACTTAGGTATACGTTATGGAAACAAGAGGCATATGGGCAACATCGGTCACCTGAACAACAATAGCCATACTAACATCAGCTAAGGTGAGCTAAAAAGCACAACCAACTACTGATAATATACTTCAAGGACCGGAAAAGGGTTTCCTTTTCAAGCCACTTCCTTTTTACATCTGTGCTACTCTATACCTCTTTGTCCAGGGATTAAGGTTGATGGAAAACCGAAACCTTTTTTCCTGTGAAAAAAGTTAATTTAACATTATACACTATTTAGAAAAAAAAATTACTACACATATTGAACAGCTTAGTTATAATAAATGATGTTTATACATGAAATAATTTGATCTTTTGCTAGTAAATTTATTTGTTAAATAGGAAAATATGTGTTATTCCGGTATAGCTGTTGAGATAACTGATGACAATTAGTATTTGTAACACATATACCGTGAGA
>WFKH01011925.1:6232578-6252570 GCA_016163765.1 Magallana hongkongensis | reverse complement strand
TTGAGATAACTGATGACAATTAGTATTTGTAACACATATACCGTGCTTGTCCTTTCAGCTTCTGGTTCAAACTTTTTGGGTGTATTTTGGGATTCTACCAAGCTCTGAAAAACATGTATTCAAATGTCAAGTAACGGATGACTGTTTAAACTGTTCGTATATTGTATTGTTGTGCAAGAAGTCTGCTTTGGAAATTTTCACAATTTTAACCTACTAACCTTTTCATGTGAAACACTTAATGAACAATCGGTAGAAACAGTTTTTTCTGTCATAAGTGACTCAAAATCCTTTTCTTCGATATTCTTAATAGTTGTTGTTAACCCACGAAGCCCATTAAATATACTCCTTTTCTAAAATAAAGAGTTCATGGTATTTTAATTTATATCTTGGTATTAGATCCTGTAGAAATCCTTTAGAAATGATTATAAAAATAAACATAAATAAAAGTTAAAACAAGGCTATTATTGTCTCTTTCATTTTAAACATTAAAACCGTTTAAACAGGTTTTAACTAATTCTTGCTTAACTCTTTTACATTTCGGACTTTTCACTCTGTTTCATTGAAATTTTTAAAGAATTTTGCAATACACACGAAATAACCTTTAATTCCGTAATTTTCAAATTATGCTATATATAAGAAAGTAAAAATACTGTTTTGAAATTTGAAATGTACGAACGTGAACGGGTTAACATTTTGGTATCAGGAGAAGTATTGCCCTGCAGAACCCGTACGTACGAAATATCTAGGGTACGAGTTCTCTCTAGGTACGACTTCTCCAGACTTCTGTAGCATTCAACATGTTTACCTTTATGTTTACCTTTATGTTTACCTTTATTTTGATCAACTGTACATTGGTTCCAGATGTCGACGTATTTCGTGATATTGAAGAAGTCTCCTTCTTGCTGTGCTCGGCGATACTTATAAGGGAACTAAAGGCTGGGTATTTGTTCCTTAGACCTTGCATCACCTTATTAGCAATATATAAATGAATGTCATAATAACTTTGATGAACAAAGTAAATAAAAACTATGACGAGATGTGTTGTTTTCAAAAGTTGTATTTTTATCATAAAATTAAATTGAATGTATGTAAAACCTGCAAATGTTTTGACTCACCTTTCTGTTTAATAGCACGTGTGAAACAAATATGAACAATCCCTAAAATATATTTGAAAAATAAAAATAGCACCATCACATAAGACTTGACTATGTGTCATTTTAATCGCTAATCTCATGTAAGAAAAAAGCAAGATTTACCTGAAATGAATTTGTAATGACAAAGATATATTGGAACACATCTGCGTTTTCGTTAACGGCGAGAATTCCGAATACCCAGGTCACACCAAGCACAGGAAGCAGTGTTCCGAGTGACCGCAATCCGGATCTGTTTGTAAAAAATATTTTTTTATTAAATAATAATGAAAATAAAAGACGTTTAAGTGAGGTTCAGTTAATTATATTTTAACAAAATGTACTGTAATCCCTATACGCTTGTGTTTGTCCATTTTTTGTTTGTTTTTTGTTGGGATTTTTGAATAAATATGTTGCAATACCTAAATACCTTCTGATGTAGGTTATCCGGTATCATTGCTAATATAACAGAATTTTATAAAAGTTTTATAACATTAGAAGTGAAAACATATTTATAAGTGATTGCTATTACTTGTTTACATGCCTCTTACATGTTGCAGTATTTAGATCTAATTGTAGGGCACGTACAAATAAGTTAATCGATAAATGTAGATTTTAAGCTTTACTTACTTTGCCTTTTTCTGTAATGAAGACTTTGTCACTGCGCTTGAAGCACACAACACCCTCACTAATGTGACAATTACCAATAGGTTTAACTGAAATTATAAGGCAAGTACGTAAACATTTTAAGACTATACCATACCATATCTCAACGATGCTTAAAACTAAAAATAAAAATGCATTGTTCACGAGAAAGAAATATGACTGTTCCTCTAACATTGCACGTTGTACTACTAAATAAGTTTATTTGAACTGAAACACGACTTAATCCATTTTATTTACCGTTGAAAAGGATGTGTTTTTGGGTAATTAATTTCCGCATTATTCAAAAGCACTTCCAGGTTCAATGAAAGTGAAAACAATTTTTAAGTACTAAGACCTCAAATTAAGAAACTTTATCATTCTCTGCCCGGAGATATTTGGGCTGCATATTTTCTTCAATCAATCGATTTTTACTAACATCTCATGGTTAAAACAATATTTTTTCACTTGAAGAAAAACATCCCAAATTCCCTACTTTGAAACAGCCCCTCTACCTTCTCAGGTTATACATCTAAAATTGAGTCTAAGGATATTTTGAAATGCCAATGACATGAGAGTTGCCCGGATTATAACGTTTAAAAATGTGCGAAATGTTCATAAAATATTCCAAATTGAATGAAAAAATGTCAGATTTTCCCATTATAAATGTCCGTAAGAATTTATTTTCGTTTATGTGAATTTCTCCGGTTAAAAACAATGACGTGTCAGTAAAGAAATCTTGGAATTTGTCCATTTGATCGCTTTCAATCGTATTTTTTTGACAGGTATGTTCATTGTATTTGTTAAAAATCTTCAAAAAGTGACGGAAACGGTAACTTGGGACAGAATATAGTAACTTTCAGCCCTAATCTTGAAAACTATGACGCATATAGCACAGACGTATGGTGCAAAAATAACAATACTGAGATTGAACTTACGATTGAAATGACACAGACTGGAACAATAAATGCATAGAGAGAACCACTTTCCATGGACAACCAACAACTAAATATAAGCCAAACTAAATTATTCATATTCATTGTAGTCTTAAATATAAATTAGCAATAGTAATGAACAATGTTGAAAGCAATTCAAGTATAAATAGATTGATTGCATACTATGATTTCAGGTGATAATTTTCTCCCCAGAATGCCCCAAGACTTGTTACTGTAATGAGGACTGGAATGCCTGCATAGAATGAATATGATATAAATAAAATAGCAAACATCTTTTCTAATGTTTAACAACAAAATACGAGTTGCTCTCATATCACCTACCTGAACGTTTGTGATTTTTAATAGTTCAGCACCGTTTCAGGTGCATATAGTATTTAAGGGAAAGAAAAGCGTTCCTTTTGTGCCACAGTTTGGATAAATTAATGTCATAGAGGGTGTCCGTTTGATATTGAGAGAGAGAGAGGGAGAGAGAGAGAGAGAGATACTTGTACATGTCTCAAATAGCTATATACACATCAGCTCTATACAGGGTTTGTTCGCTGACTTACCCCATATTCCTAACAGAAACCAGTTCACTCTGGATCTAGACTTGAAGTTGTTCGCCACATACATGGCGTAGTACGTGACTGTTATACTCATGAAGTAATAGACGCCCATCCCCAGCATACTGAAGAAGGTGACCAGGAAAAGGTAGTGAAGGATGGCCGTAATAGCAATACACACACCCTGAAATTGTTAAGAATGAAAACCTCTTTATCTAATAAACACTTTAAGATATATAAAATTCTTTTTCAATTCAAGTTAAATATTGCTCGACTGATACACGTAATGCAATTTTTTAGGGTTTTTTTTTTGTTGTCATTCTGAATAATATATTAGATTGATTTTTGTTTAAAGGTTATTGTGTGAATGCCATTACGTTGAAGTTTTTCATCCTAAAGTTAATATTTACTATACATGCGTATGTTAAATACTTCATTGTACTTTGATATACATGTACCTTATTACTTGTTTGTTCTACCGCAGAGATAAAAATAACGTAGGCCAAAATTAAGGATCCACAGAGATTCAACATTATAATATTTTGGTCGCTTTTGATATTTCTGAAATAAACATAAAGAATTTTGATTTTATTGTTTTATTGTTTTCTGTTATAACAATCATATGAGTATTGAGTTGGTATCAACAAGAATGCATTCCACATACCTCCAGGTCAGAATATAAATCAAAAGCGTGATAGCTGTGAAGGTTACGGAGAGAATCACACCGACTAAAGACATCGTCTTCAAGGACTGCTTGTCTTCCGCCACCTTAACGTCAACAAGGAACAATTACGTTATAATTATTGCTGGTTTGTATCCTCAATTTAACTATCATCTATAAAACAAAGACTCTTACCGGGGAATATGGTCTCATCAAGATAGCAAAGTTTGTAAGATGGTTGCACTGGCAAACTGTTCTTTCATGATCACTTTGGTTGACTTTACACCCTTCTTCTGTCCATTTGCTAGTTAAATTTAAACAGAGTTCTCTTGTTAAAAATAAGTGTTACGAAAATATCTTACAATATGTGTGATTATTGAAATTCTTTATGTCTTTATTTCATACTTTTGTGTGTGAAAAAATAAACAAACATGCCCACCTGTCAGTGAAATTCCAGGAAACACAAAATACTTGCATTTCAGCAGGTTTGTTCTATTCAGAAAATAAAAGAATAAAAAAAAAGAGTTACATAATTCAGTATTGCTGTATGATTCAGTAGTTTATTGACAATGCATTTTTCTCAAAACGCATTGAACCATGGTATTTATTTTGTTAATGATGTTCTATTAACATTAATCAATGTTCGGGAAAAAGTAGAAAAGCTCGTTTGGATTCTTACGTTTTGGATGTGTCTAAACGTTAGATTAAGAGGCGGAACTAAAACTCCTAGGTCAGATTGTGTGGTTAGGGACAGTATTTGAGAATTGACGAATTCTTCTTTTTTAAATGTGTCCTCGTGTTTTTCTCCTTTTCGGTCTCTATTTGTTTTACAGAAAAAAAAGTGTTTGATTTTAATGAAATGCTTTTTCAATGAATTTAACAGTTAAAAGAATATTTTCATCATATTTTTATTTCATACTTAAATTTTTATGTAAGGTAAATAACAGTACATCATAAAAAAAAATGAAGAAAGCAAGAGACACAGTTTGAGAAGGCAAATAACATTAAGTTGAACAGACTAACCTTTCAGAGTCAGATGGCATGATCTCTGACATTGTCTTATATATCACAGCTACATAGTTGATTGCTGTAAAAACAAGTGCAAAGAATATATAGAATTGATAAATGTACTGTATCTCAATTTAAAAAGATCGTTTTATTTCTTAATTTCAATAAAGAACTGAAAATATCCGCAATTATCACTTTTGAAAGCAGCACAGCCCGTGGAAAATATTTTTAAAATAAACTATAATTTTATACTTTCAGGTAAACACGGAATTAAGGAAAAAAGAAAATATTGTGGTATTTTTAACTGCAATTGCCTTATTGGTATTCGTACCCTTCTCCACCTTCGCTTCTTGTTTCGGTAATTCTAGAAAGGTTAAACGTTCTTCAACATTTTTAGAATCATTGGATGATGCTACATCTGGAAATCGTATTCCCGTTTCGTCTATTTTTCTGTTATCTATTGACAGTTCTAAAGTACAAAAGGGAGATGTACAACATTTTTTACAAGTTTTCTTTATATGATACGATTTGTAAATAAGAGTGGACAAAAGCATTGTTACTTTACCAAAATTGGAGCCTCTAAACTGTGTTGAAGTTATATTGTCGTTTTGAATTACAACTTCACTGAGACGTTCCATGTTCCTCAAAAGAGAGCTAGCGTTCTTTTCCGTCTTTACGAATAATATATAATATTGTAGGTCAGAAAAAGACATAAGTAATAAGATGTATCAAAAATAATATTATTTCACTGACAGGTTAACAAAGATGGTTGCATAAAATAACTCTGAAACATCGCAAACCAGTGTATGCCTGTAAAATCAAAAAACAACGTCACTTGAGGGTCTTCGAGAAATTAAATCTATAGATGAATTAACAAAGATGTTGATTACATATATGAAGAGATAAATTACGTTTACTTTAAGCCTGGTTTATATTTCATGGTAAATCATAAAAAGAGTCATCCCTTCAGTCACCATGTATCAGATGTTATCTTTTTTAATTCTTTTGACCACATGTCTTGAGAAGTTTTTCACGTGCACTCACATGCAGAGCCAACTTTTTGTGAATGTTATAAAGGTTCTTATTTTCAAACCTCTTTAAAACCTCTTTAAATAAAATTACTTGGCACTTCTTTATTTTGAGAAAAAAAATATCAACATGGAATATTTAAAGATCCTTTGATAAAAATAAAGTAATAAGATACTGTAAACGTATTATATTTGGCGTGTACGATATTTGGCGAAAATAAGTTTTTGAACAAGTTGGCGTGGATTTGAATTAGCGTATTCCTTAATGTGACTATTCTTAAACATATATGCATGGCATTTAGCGATGTACTTGATTTAGCGGAAGCCGCATTCCGCCAAAACGCTAAATAGAATACACAACCAAATGTATACAGTAAACACCTACTTTTTCACTGACTGTAGTCCACGTCTTCGAGTTATTTGTTGATAATACATTGTCAATAACAGCGTAGAAAACCTTCAGTAACAAAATATATAACGCTTTAACTATAAAACAAAATTACCATAGTCAATGAATTAATTGCGCAATTTAACAATTGAAACAATCATATAATTTAACCCATGTGTTGTTTACATATTTACAAGTACACGTTTGTGTTCTAAAAATGAGAACATCATTCAAATTCATGGCGGCTTATTTTCGCGTTTTGTCAATTTTTCAATGTTTATGTGTATGTAATTTCTTGAAATTGCTTTTTTAAAACAGACTGTTTCATTAATTTTTGGGAACGTTAATTCTTGGGTGGGGATATTAGAATTTTCGCTGAATACTGAACCATTAAGAAATTAGTGATTTAACTGTCCAATAAGTCACAGAGTATTTAATTGAAAAGAAATTTTGTAAAGTAACTTCCACTTTATTGTCTTCATGTAAAGGGATATAACATCAAGTACTATTACAAAGATTTTTGTCTAAAAATGCCGTTTTCTGAATAATATAGGAAAAATGGAAAAATAACCGAAAACTTTGTAATGTACAAGTATTGGGTACCAAAAAGGTAATAAATAGATTGGGATGATATAACATTTGTAAATATATATTGACAACTCTTCACATTCTCCGGCAGAGAAAAAACATTTAAAAATATTTACAACCTATCTGTCATTTTAACGAGTGCATAATTGTAGATAAGAATATACATTGAATAATAAATCCTCGCCTCGTGTTAAGAATGGAAAGAGATACTATAAATGACTTACACAATCAGTTTGTTAAGTCTCTTTAAATTGAATAGAAAGGATGATACAAAACTTACTTCTTTTTCGATATTAGATCTAGTAGAGTTGCTGACGTGAACAATTTTCTCTAAGATATCTAAAGAGGAGCTCAGGTCACCAGCGCTGATTTCATTGGTCGATGATGTCAGGTTCTTCATCATTTGAAGAGTGTTGCTTACTGTCTCCTGAACCTTGTCAGTATTATGTATTCCATCTTCTATTATTCCATCCAACTGTTTTATGTAAAATGAGTCCAAAATGTTTTTGTACAACATAAAAGGCTATATAAATCATAATATAATTTCCAATTTGGTTTATCTTTTTAAATGTTTGGTTCATTAAAGTGTGTGGCCTTTAAACACACCTGAGTTGACGCATTTATGAATACTTCCGTTGTACAGTTGATGAGGCTAGGGGATTCCCACAACCCACTTGTTTTACATTTTCTTGATGCTATTCCTAAATAAGATTTTAACATTAATTTGAATAAAGCATTTCAGATACATATACAAATTCTGTCTATAGTCCGTCCCAAGTTATTGTTGCCGTCAATTTTTGATGATAAACATACCAGTCAATGAATATAATTGAAATCGAAAAATTAAAGTTTTATCATTGACACGTCATTTTTTACCCGGAAAAACTCTCAGGAACGAAAACAATTTTTCGTACTGAGATTTAAAATGGGAAATGTTAACATCTTTTCTCTATTCAAAACTACTCGGAACAATCGCGCAATTTTTTAACGTCATCACCCGCGGTACTTTTATGTCGTTTGTAATGCAAAATAATTGTAGACTTTTTTAGCTGTGTATTGAAACCCTACAAGCTTGATGGGGCGTTTGAATGTAGTTATCTAGGGATTTTTTTCATACTATTGAATGAGCATTGTTTGAACCCTGGGGTATTTATGAATATCAAATGATGTAAGAAATTGTGCTATATAAATATCCTGGGACAGAGTGTAGTATTTTTTGTTATTTCGTTTCAAGTTTTTCTTTTCAGATCAAAGTATATTGTCAATATTTTTTCTTAAGCAAAACTAGTAATGTTAAAAACTCAGAGGCGTCACCTTTTTGATTTGCTGGACAATGTTCGTACTTAGTATTTCCCGCTAGAGTAGTATTCCATAATATACCGTCAGATATTTGACTTTCGCATCTTTTTTGTTCTACAAAATTTGTGAAACACATAATGGTAGAGGTGTGCATATGTAAGAATGAAAAATAATAAATGCATTTGGATATTTAGACTTAGCTTTATGGTTCAAAGAAATAACATTTTGTGAAGTCAGCTATACAGTTTGATGTAATAAAATAACGTAGAGCTGATTTCACTTATTGTTTTTGGATAAACTATTGTTTTCTGCTTTCATTATATTGTTTTTAAATAATGCTTGTTTTTGTCTCTCAGTATACTCTGAATATTGTTGAAAATATGTGAAGCAAAACTTGCTGTATTTGAGTTTACTGAAACATATTTTGTATTATCTGTGTCGTTTGCTTTAAAAAAAAATTGGATCGGTTAGGGTTTTTTTCACTGCAATTGATTGTATAAAGTATTCAAGCAAAACCTGCCTGGTTGAAAGACTGTTACATTCACAGAGACAGAGACGGGATCCAGATAGCCGGAGTGTGTGCAGGTGTATCTGCCAGAGTCATCCTTTGTTCCTGACAATTTGCTCCATATTATGGTAAAATTTGAATGACTTACATCTAAAATTGACGTTGTATTGAAAATATACTTTTGATTTCAACACTACCTTAAAATATAAATTTGAAGATTAATTTGCATTTCATTTCTTTCGTACCCTGACCTGAAATTGTGGTTTCATCTTTCTTCAAAATTAGACCCCCTTTTGTTACATTAAGCAGAGACTCTGGATTATTGATAGTACATTGAAGATGCATTTCGTCTCCACTTGGTATTGAAAAGTCGTATTTTGGTTTCATTTCAAGCACCAACCTGGGAATAACTAGACCAAAATGAAACAAGTGAATATGTAACTTTTATTATAAAATCTATAAAAGACAAAATGTAAAATTTAATGTCACATGTGTTGTTTTGCACTAATCAATGGATACAGACAATTCCAATACATTATACGTATTTATTCAACATGCATAGAGTGGATCTCAAACTAAACAAAATCATTTGCTCAGAGCGAGTACAACTTCTTAACTCTCTGACCTGTAATTGTCAAATTCCTTGTTGCATATTTTTCGAGATTTAATACCATGATTTTCCATTCTCCTGAAATTATAAAAGTTGGAATTTGTATATAATTTATTTACAAATTTAAAAACTATATTTGAAATAAACACTATAGATCAAGGTTTACTTTAAGTTTACCTTTATCTCTCGGTAAAACATTATTGATGTGCAATGCGTGTGATGATGTACCATTCTCATGTTCAAAATACGTTATTTTATATCTTGTCGAGGAGCTGGTTATCAAGTCTTCATCGTGAAACCACTGAATCTGGTGTGCTGTATTGCTTTGTATTTGTAAATCAAACCAAGCTGATGTGCCTTCTCGAAATACTAAACTATTACTTTTAAACTCAAGTATCTGTAAAATATCTGAGAAACAAAAAAAAGAATGTAACTTGACATCAGATTTCTAGGGGCTACACAAAACACGTACCATGAGAGCATTTCGAAAGTTAATAAAGACAGTTGTAGCTTCAAGTTGCTCTTATTCTACCAAATCGTAAAAATCTGATATCAACACAATTATCCTAATATTACAGGCTAGTTCTACAATAGGGTTGAGTGAATAACCGCAAATAAAATTATCATGTTTATTTATCAAACTAGAATTTTACATAGAGACAAATAATGAAGTCTATACAAACATGATGATGATGTTGTTCCCAATGTTTCTGATGTCGTTTTGTCAGTTGAACTTTGAATTGGCAGGTCCGCTTAAGATAAGAAATGTATTTTTGGCTTTATTTAGACAGGTGATACATAAAGCATAAAACTTGGTTCGACTCGTGTGACGTTAAGGGGTGGAGTGTATCAAAATTTTAAGTTTTATTACGTGCCCTCTTTTCGTATTTGAATGATAAGGGTATTCATAAAAGTATTACACTACAAAATGTAATGTTGAATTGATATGAACGCGAAAACACTGTCCTTATTACTTTTCATGTAGTTTTAAAAATGAAAAAGAAACCCAATACATGTATAACCAAAAAAAAAGGAAACACTTAACGATTATAAATCATCTTGACTTTCAGGAATCTCCGTTATTACTGTTGCTTTTTCAGGTCTGAAATTTTGGCTATTGGCTATTTCAGTATCAAATAATATTCAATACAAACGAATTATCTTACAGAACTTTCATATATATATATATATATATATATATATATATATATATATATATATGAACCCAAACCAAAGTATATAAGTGTACTTAAGATATTGTATATAATCAGACCAGGCAGTTTTGATTAACTTTAATAATAAAACGTTGGTGGAATAAAAAAGACCTCACCACTTAGACACTTCACGGACACGTCAAACGTCCAACAATTACTGTTGTTTGCGTCTGTTTGCTCACATTGATTTAAATCATGCTCTAGTCCATCACAACGCACTTTCAAACAGTGATCCGGGCCCGACGTCCTTCCGTACAGAGAACAACAGGTACCCGAAGCATTCTGCCTGAAATATTGAAACAATAGCAAACATACGACTGCTATTTAGTATCTTTTAAAAGAAGACTGCAAACTCCCTGGAAGTCCTTCCTAAAAAGACTTAGTCGTAAATTTAAATTGCACTTTCTAAATTTTCATGTTTGACAGCTAAACACTAGTATAGGCATTTTGAATGTATATCATCATCATTGTAGCATTAATCGAATAATATAATTCTGTAATTTTATTGCGATACATACCAGGGATATCCCAGGGATCTACAGACAACTGAGGCATCGTTTGAATTCCATGAATCGCTACAGAGAGCTCCCCAATATCCATTCCGATATACTTCTACCCTACCCTCATAGGGTGAAGGTCCTCCAACAATACGTGTAGTAATGTCTATAGAAATTTTAACATAAATTATAACCTTTTACCGCAATTACTATATAATATGTTTTACGGTGCTACCGTTGTGGCGAGCGCAGCAAGAATTACACATACCTTGCATCATTGTCGTCTTAGTGTTATTTAGTTATCAACGAGCGTTAAATAATTTTTTTGAGAGAGAGAGAAAAAAGAGAGAGAGAGATTATTATATAATATTTCTAAGTTTAAATAAATTCTTACAAAATACATAGACTTGCTTCCCTAAAACCGTTCTTTACTTTTGGAGAGAATTGATCCGTCTGTAAAATATAATTTTTGTTTAATTTGGTCAAAAGTGTTAACGATAAATACAGTATTTTTTTTGTTCCTTTTTTTCCCCTGTTCATAATTTTTTTTTAAAATTCGTTTATTTTTGCACTCTAATTACATACGTTATTCGTGCCCCCGGTCCCTGTTTGTAGGTGTGTAATTTCCCATTTTCTAATTTAATGGTTTGACTATATCTATATGCAATATCTGCATAATTTTTTTAACTGTTTATTTTTTCTCTTTATTTTTTTTTTTATTTAGTTCAAAATGTCCTATTTTTTTAATTTCCTCCCTACTCATACTTACTGTACATGCATGCAAAATTAGCTTAAAATTGGATCGATATGACAGTAAAGTGTGGCTCTTGCTAGTACATATATAATCTCTCTATCAAAAAAAATTAAAAACAAATCATATGTCAATGAGGTAGGTATCGCAGACTATACTGAAATAGCTAGTGCAAGCGTTACATATGTTTGATCCACCTCTAAATTTATCGCGGGAAATATAGCGCGAGATCACTGTGACGTCATACGTTAAATTCCATAATCATTTGTTTACGTATCTCAACTCAATACGATGGAATGGAAGCATGTAAAAAATCTCTTGGGTCTCACCAAAACTTGTGTGGTACTCAAAACGTGTCTTCAAACCTCAAGGCACCGTAAATTACGAGTTAAATGTCAGCCATTTTTGGCATAGCACCACGGGTGAAAATATTAGAGAGCATTATGGGACCGAGACAAAAAATTTTGTTTGATGAATCTGTAGGTTTAGCTCGTTCTTTTTCCCGCGCACACTGGTTCTTAGAGCTCGCTGCGCTCGCTATTAAGAGTGACAATTTTCCAATTGATAGATGTAAAACATAAAAGAGCATTTGATAATAAGCACAAAAAATGGTAAATGAAAATAGTACTGTACAAATTTTACAAATACAGTATCTATCATTGACCAACATTAATGGAAACAAATTATATCATGTAGAAGCCATACTTTTGTGTGATGTACAGTTTATGGAGACATCTTTGGAGTGGTCACAGTTGTGATTCCCCCATCCGGCGTGCTGACACTGGAGAACACTGCTCTCATTTCCCCAACAACGGACGTCGTCCATCAATATATGACCCGTCCCCTGGCCAAAGGGCTGACCATGCAGTATCACAGCCCCCTCACTGACACATAAATATGCTATTTAGGTTATTGAGCTACATATATTTTATTTTGGGGATAATTATACTTAAACATTGAAAATATCATGTGTGCAATGTTAAGTTCGTTTCCTCTTACTTAATCAAAATTGTGGGTCAAAACTGACATCAATTTTGTGTTTTTTTTATCCCATTTTGTTCACATATTGCATATATGTTAAATCAAAACATCAACATATTCAACCTTTTTTAAACTTCGAAGTTATACTGATAACTTTGAAACAAGACTACTTAAATATTTACAAAAAAAAGACGAAACTTTTTTAAGGTGATAGCTGATAGCTTGTACATGGGCTTTTTTCTTCAAATTGTTTATTCTTTGCACATATTAGTATAATTTAAACCAATATTTACCAACTGATATTCCAGATGTATTACACTGCACAATCATTATCTAGGTTCAGCTTTAAGAGTCTTATCAATCAAATATAACATGCGGTAGTTGCATAATATCACAGAGTCAATTAAAACACATAACTGGAAGAGTATAGTACGTTTTCATTGCCACCAAATGCATGACTGACTTGTAGTACATCGTTTTGAATGGAACGTTTTCAACGGTTTTTATACTGACCATAAATTCCTTATCACTTACGGTGAGAACCCGTGTGATTCACAGACAACAGCCGTGTTCTGCGTGCTCCAGCCATCGTCACACACAGATCCCCAGCTCCCATTGTTATGTACCTCTAACCTACCCTCGTACATTGTATGGCCGCCAACAAGTTGTATCATATCTAAAGTAATCAGAATTAAATATCGTAGATAGTCGGACCGCCAACAAGTTGTATCATATCTAAAGTAATCAGAATCAAATATCGTAGATAGTCGGACCGCCAACAAGTTGTATTATATCTAAAGTAATCACAGTTAAATATCTAAAGATTGTCGGGCCGCCACCAAGTTGTATTATATCTAAGTTAATCACAGTTATATATCGAGATTGCGGGCCGCCAAAAAGTTGCATTATTTCTAAAGTAATCACAGTTAAATATCGTAGATTGTCTGGCCGCGAACTAGTTTTATCATATCTTTAGATTGTGGGACCGCCAACTAGTTGTATCATAGCTTACGATTGTCAGACCGCCAACTAGTTGCATCATAGCCTAAGTAATCACAGTTAAATATTGATTTTCGGCCGCCAACTGGTCGTATCATTAATCTTCATTAGTTACATAGTATTTGATTATGATAAGACTAATCATCTATTAAATTCGGGTGCTACGTATTCAATTTAAGTATTTAACTCGTTTATCAGAAAAAGGGGAAATAGTCATAATGAGGCTATTGTCGTTCTCTTTCTATATAAATGGGTTTTATTAACCGATGCATACATGAACGTTTGCTAGACTTGTTTGTCTTGATTTCTTTAAACATTTATTGGGATACCATTATCTTATCTTGCAAATAATATAAAATTTCTAAATGTTATACCGTCGGATGTTATTGTAAAAACACTGTCTGACCATATTTGACGAAATGTCATTATTTTGTAATATCTAATATTGTGGGTTTTTTTATTTAATCCGGTCAAAAATCTTTCCTTTGATCACAATATTGATTATTTTGCCTTTTGAGATAATACATATGACTTTTTTTTAAACAAATTAATCTTTAATCCATCATATTACGAGAAGCATATTTGTAGTGCATACTGAGTTCTTGTTTTGAAAATACACCTTCAATGAGAGTCTTTAATAAATAAAATGGTTCCCTACCATTGGCGGGATAGCAGCCGATAGAAACATCCTCATTATGGTGACAGTTGTGAGATCCCCAGGCATTATGCCTACAGTCCTCAATCCTTGCCTCAGTTCCATCACAGTTAACATTGTCCAACCAGATAGGACCAGATCCCTTCCCATAGCGAGCACAGCAATAGACCTCAGATATAATCCTGAGTAGTTGAGGTCAAGTATTGTTACATTTTATTAAGGTTTTAATCTTAACAGTACGCAAAATTCGGATTCTTTATAAATTGTCCAATTGTTAAATGTCTTTGCATCTTTAAACCACACCCAACGCCTGATAATAATTTTACTTTAAACATCGTTTGTTTAAGATTTTCATCTACAGAAGATATGAAACTTCGAGCATATGGGTGGGTTAAGAAGCCTTACCATGGTAACCCCAAGGATCGACACACCACAGCAGACAATTTATCGTCTATTTCATCATCACACACCGTTCCCCATGTTTCGTTGTAATAAATCTCTAATCGACCTTCATATTCAGTCGCTCCTCCAACTAGTCGTACAGGTATATCTGATCACAGACAATATTTCATTTAAGTTTCTTAATATCGCGCCACTTATTCAGCTGATTTATTTGACTAGGTGAAGTATACGTAGCTTGTTAACAAATGTTTTCACTCCTCGATTTTCTTGTAACAGGAATACCGATTTGTTATGTAGCGGAAAAGGTATATAAACATACGTTAGGAAAAATGGATACCTGGAGCAAGGTGTCAATTGTAAAGTAAAAAGACAAATTAACAATGTGCACGTGCGGATTTTATTCTGCAAAAATTACTGTTTCATTTTATCCTTTATCTTATATAATATGGAATGTTAATAAACTTCTATTTATAAAAACACATATCATTTTTTGTCTTTTAAATATTAATATGAGTTAAGAATTGTTCTCATGATTCAAGAAAACTGTATTTCTTGAGATTATACACATAAGATTTATTAATAACGAAATCCGCAAAAGAAGAAAGAGAAAAAGAATCAATATTATAAATGACCACTAGCAATAAATTACCAATATCTATTTTTGTTTACAAATTCTTAAACATCAAAAATGACTAAGATACGCAGAAAAAAAAAGAGCCATATAAAGGTAATATTTACAAGATCAGTCTGAGAAATGTATCTCATTTCCGGGAACAAGGAAACAATGAATAGGGACATTTTATTGTCATTAATTTCTTGTGTAAACCTATTTTCCTCTGGGTTTTTATGATAAGCGTACGATGAATACGTTAGATACCGAAATATGACCAAAACAAGGAATATTTTTTCCTTAAATGTAAATAGCGTTGAATATGTTGGTACTTTAAAATGATTTAAACAAGGACTTTTTCAGCGAATTCTATATTTATATGTTCTTCAAGTTTCCAAATCATTCTACGCAATATCTAATAAAATGTCCTGTTGTAATATACGCTTTACACTAAGATGATAATTCCAAAAAAAAAAAAGATTTGTATACATATTTTTTGTTTGATTTTGTTTGAGTATTAGTTGTAATAAAAAGAAAAATATTAATCAATCACCGTTTAAACGCGTTTCAAAAAATATAGGAACATGTAAAAAAAAAAGATCTGTCCCTGCAATACCAGAAAATGAAAAAGGAAAAACATAGAAACATATTTAAAAACCCATAACAAACACAAATATTTAACTAATATGGAATTTATTTCAAATCCATTCCTTTATATCTAGTTTGACCTGTCACAAATGTAGAATTTATTAGTTTATATTCAATAGAACACATGGTGCTACATCCCAAATTAAATTGAGTACAATCCTTTTTAATAGGTTCAATAACGTTTACACATTTGCATCCATACTACCATGCGATAATCTACGAGGGGCGTTCAATAAATAATGTCACTAATCAGATTTAATAAAATACAGGGTTCAATTGACCTTTGAATTTCTTTTCACGCATAATTTGGTTCATATTCTATTTATGGCCGTTTACCTGACCACGTTTCATCATCGAATACTCGTTTGAGAAGCTGATATATAACCCCTATTTGAGACACTGTATGAAAATATGACTAGTAAGTCATTATCCAATACGACTAAAATTAGAGGCTACATTAAAGATGTGTCAGACTAGGTAAAGACTCGAAAGAAATTTTCAAAAAACTGTGTGATGTGTAAGGAAACAAGTGTATGTCATTGAGACAAGTTCACAGGTGGGTCAGCAAATTTAAAAATGGCCAAACAGACCTTAAGGATAAGCAACGTCCTGGAGCACCTCGTATGGCTTCAACGGATGCAATACAAAAATTATGTGCTGAAGAAAGTTAAGAAACATTACGAAAGGAAGAGACCAAAGTCTGGAATTCGCAACATTCGACTTCTTCATGACAACGCCCCAGCACATAAATCCCAGATTGTGAGGTCATTTTTGGAAAAAGAAAAGGTTCATGTTTTGCCCCATCCTCCCTATTCACCCGACTTGTCTCCCTGTGACTTTTTTTCTTTTTTCCTTAATTATATAAAAAAAACCCCACTTGTTAGGAAGAAGATATGCTTCAAGGAATACTTTGGTCTCTGCCATTTATCAGTACATGAATACCATTTCCAAAAAAACATTATATGAATGCATTCAAAGCTTGGATAAATCGGTTGAAATTATGAGTGTGTGTCTGTTAAAGGAGAGTATTTTGAAGGTAACCATTAAAAAATTAACAAAAAATGATCTTATATGTTATTTTGTAACAACGATAACATTATTTATTGAACGCCCCTCGTATTTACACAATCATGTAAAACATTAAGTGTTTATGGAAATACAGGTAGCTCTGTCTTTAATTCACGATAACAACGCTCAAAAATTGCTGCCAAACTTGAACAATATATATTTATACCATTGAATACGCTATTCGTTGAAAGCCAATTTTCTGATAATTATAAATATGCAAATTACAATAATTTGTAATAAGACCTGTTTTCTTAAACAATTTGGAAATGTTTCATAATAAATCTTAGTATCTTTAACCTGCAAATAAATGTACATTGTAACTGATTTGTAAAGGGCATATCTGCTTTTTAATTAATACAAAATAAGTTATAGTTTTGTTTTGAAATACTTAGCAACAACATAGTCATATTTAGTCATATCAGGAAAAATCATACGAAGTAAAAGTTGGCAAGAATAACATTTCATACTTACCTAAGCAAGAAATCTTTCGGGAAAAATATAAAATGAACATAAAAGTACGGACTATCACATCGCTGTACATTTTAACTTTAACATTACCAGGAACTACAACCACTTTTATATAGAACGTATAGATAGATAATTTGTTTTTACCAGGTAAAGGGTTGACATGATTTGAGCTATTGTTTTTCTTTTTTAAATTTGTTTTTCTATATTTATAGCATTCACCGTTAAATAAGGAAATTCAAATGATTGATCAAAGTACACAGGTAGCTTGATTTGTCGGAATGTGTTTAGTGTCAAAATTTCTTTTATTATCTTAATTTTTATCCCGCAAGAAGTCATGCTTTATTGTTGTTTAAATAGCGTGTACTTCTTTCATATTGATCAAAATCGGTGCCGTTTTCCCCGGATGTGCAATAGGAAGCTGTCTAATGTATCACGCGCCATTATTACGTCATCAGTGTACCTGATTCAAATAGGCTAATGGCTGTTTATTCTATTTTGATTTTCAAGGTTATATAAATGTAAACCGTGGTCAGGACTGGATTTTTGCATCATTTAAAAAGTTACATATGAGCGCAGTGAGGTTTTGATAAAATACATTATTTCCTTTGTGGCTTGTAACACGAGATTTGATTGGCTAACAAGCCGGTTGTGAAATTTCTGTACACCCGATTTGAGCCGGAGGTAAAAAAAAAATGTGACGTCACAATGCATTAAATGCTTTGAATGCGTAAATGGCATATTTTGAAAGTGTAATACACCCTTTATAGGACATAGGAAACAGAATTATTTACATAAGAAATAAATTCGTTATCCAGGTCCAGTCAAGGGTGTACGGAGATTCACCCCGGGTTGTATTCCATACACCCTTCGGCCGAAGTGTATATGGAACACAACCCGGGGTCAATCTCCGTACACCCTTGATTGAAACTGTATAACTCATAATGACCTGGTCCAGCTTAATTAAGGAGACAAATGTCTAATTGCCCTCGTGTATCTTAAAAGCAACCGATTGCTGTTTTGAGCTTTTTTTTGTGTTGTTTTTAAAACCGTTTTCTTTTTTATAAAGCATAAACTAACCCAATGAAATAATTTATAGAAAAAAGACATAGATTTAATTATTTTTTTCCAATTCAACCCTGTCCTTATCTAAAGATAACTTCAATAGTTTTATCTTATGTTATGTTGCCTAATGGAAAACAGTTTAATTCAACGTTTGGTAAAATATATACACGAATTGATGCTGTAAAATCAGTAGACTCAGTGATGGCTCAATTTTCGTGGTGTTCGTGTGTAGCCACTCCCCACAAATTTATAACCTCGTCGAAAACAAATTTTGAAAGAGTTAGTTTCCTTACTGACACTGAAAACTGACGCATCCACGAAATTACATACCAATGACCAAGCAAAAAAACCGAAAATTACGAAATTTGACCCCACGAAGTTGAATGATTCCAAAGATATCCGAACATGAGTATTCAAATCTCTATATATCACTCAGAAAACCGTGTCAGATATGAATCACTTAATCACATTATCATGTTAGATATGAATCACTTCATCATAGAATCACTTCATCATAGAATCGTGTCAGAATGAATTACTTCATCATAGAATCACTTCATCATAGAATCGTGTCAGAATGAATCACTTCATCATAGAATCACTTCATCATAGAATCATGTTAAATATGAATCACTTCATCATATTATCATGACAAATATGAATCACTTCATCATATTATCATGACAAATATGAATCTCTTCATCATATTATCATGTTAGATATGAATCTCTTCATCATGTTATTATGTTAAATATGAATCATTTCATCATATCATCATGACCAATATGAATCACTTCATCACAGAATCGTGTCACATTTGAATCACTTCATCAGAGAATCCTGTCAGATATGAAATAAATCTTTATAGAATTGTGTCAAAATGAATCGCATCATTAAAAAAATCTTGTCAATGAATTTCTTTATCATAAAAACGTGTCAGAATGAATCACTTCAGCTCTATGACCGAGAGCTGCGTCTGGTATCCCGTAGTTCTGTGGGGATTGACCCTACTTCTGAAACAGGGGAGATAATGCGAGAGGGTTCTCCTGATATCCGGAATCTTGAAGGCGTACAGAAACGGATTGATAAAGCTATTGAGGTAAAGAGGCGTGGCCACGTACACTAGGATTTCACCCTGGGTGTGGTGATCAATGTAAGAAAGCTGATTGGTAGAAACGAGGTAGACGTAGATACCTGGAAAATAAATAAACCATGCAATAAACCATAAGAGTATGACGTAGAGTGAGAGAGAGAGAGAGAGAGAGAGAGAGAGAGAG
>WFKH01011925.1:6198138-6208398 GCA_016163765.1 Magallana hongkongensis | reverse complement strand
TATACAACACCACCTTATACTAAAGCCTGGTATACAGCCAGTAAGTAAACAAACACCGTCGTATACCAAAATCAGGGAAATAGCTGGTAAGTAAATAATCACCACCTTAGACCGCCATTCAGTATATAGCCAGGAATTATACAGAGACCCCCTTACACCAAAAGTAGGTATGTAGCCAGTAAACAACTCAGTTTACCACAACCCTGTACGTAGCCGTTGTGTATAACATATAAAACCGTTTATGACCACTAGATATTTTCCCGGTATGTATACAATGTCACAAACCCATCGTTTTTACCACCCGGTATTACCCAGTATGTTGAAACAAATACCGCAGTGACGGTGTTCTATTACCCTGTTTATCGCTAGGATGTACTTAAATTTACTTACCATCGATAATCTGAAAATCACCGCTATGTATTCAAAAACTCTCGTATCATCGTCCACCCTCCACTTCCCTTTACCAGTTCTCACTAAACTCAATTGTACATGCTATATGATCGCCTCAATACCATACATAAAATTTTGAAGGGTTTAGATAAATCGATCAATAAGAATCAATCAACCAATCAGTCCATCAACCAATCAATCAAATGAGACAGTTCCAGTCCGTTTTTTATTTATTTATAAATACCTTTAAAAACGTCATATTCGAAGCAATTAATATACAGTAACTAAAATTTACATGTGATGTTTAAATAAAAAGAGCTTGCATGCATATTACGCTGTCTTGCACCCTGTTGTTTCCCAGTTCCCTAAATTCACCAGCTGTCTAAACCATTTCGCCTCTGAATGACTCGAAGACTCTGTCGTATATTTCAGAATACATTCCAAGTACTTGCGTGCATCCGGAGTCGCGCCAAGCGAGCGGCAAGAGGCGCGTGATCGTTCCCAGCCTGCCCCATCGTAGTTCCGGTTCCACGGTGGACAGTTTGATGCTGGATGATGACGAGGCTTCCTCTGTTCTCTCTGACTTCCGGCCCAGTGTCGAAGTCATTCCGGAAGATCCGAACGAAGACGACAACGACGTCGACAATAACAACAGCAATGACGAGGATTAAATTTAGTGTAAAGGGCTGGGATTGTCGAAAAGTTTTATTATGGAATTGTAGTTTACGATACTAAAATGAAAAAAACGCAACTTTGGTCTATATGGTCTTCATTTAGTCGTTATTTTGTGGGAGGAAAGCTATCAAAAGGCCCTGATTGAAGCAAAATTATGTCATTGTAGTCCTGCCCAAATTTTGGTATTGAATACCTTTTTTTTGATAAAATCTAATGATTTATTTTAACCTTATTTTTCGTTGTTTACCATAATAGCAGGTTTTGCAGCAAAATAGATTTGATAAACATACAGCTTATAAAGCATAAAAAAACCCAAATATTGTGAAGTAATAAATGATAAATTAAGTATAATGTATATATGTTTTCCTTTCAAACTTTCGATGTCTAAAACTGTAGCACAATCACAATAACCGCCAGCTACATCTACAGCTGCAAGTCTTGAGTGTGAAACCCCTGCAACTTTTACAATTTAAGAATCATCAAATTGCACTTTATGGTCAAATTAATAATGTACAATTTAAAATTTAAAAAACAGTGATTATATTTTGATTAAGATTTACTTTTATCCACATTAATTTCCCGAGGTATCCCATATCACCTTATTTATATAGTCCTGATTTTGACATTCCTTATTAATGACATATGTTACTAATGTTTTATTTCTAGTATTAACAGTGCACCTGTGTAAGGACCAGACAATGTCTGACCTGTTGAATTAAGGCTGTCTAGTCAATCATTCGTTGATGTGCAGCGACTCCATTTTGTATCAGATTTTAACATCCGGTAATTTGTATACACTCGATGTGATAAAAAAATTCCGAGATCTACCGGAAAGACCCGAGATCTACCGAAAAGTCCCGAGAAGCTGTGATTAGATTTATGAGATGCTGGCTGTTGCAAACATTACGATCACTGTCCTGTTTTTGCATGGACAGTCTACCGGTTAATCATCCTTCTGTGTTTGTGTAATGCTCGTGATCATATCAACCGTTATTTTTTTCCTTTTATTTACTTCACTGTATTTGTTGGTTTAAAACCCACCATTTTGTTTAGCCTGCAAGGTATTTGATTCATATATATCCTTGTCCATGTTAATGTGTCTTTCTGTCTGTTTATTAAGAGCACCTGTTCTTGTATGTTGCACAGTATTACAATACAAGTCATTGATGCTGTATTTATCAATGAATTTCATTTTTTCTTTAATTTCATTCCATTATTTTTATAATTTATTTCTACATAGCTTAAATTATCTACATAATTTATTTCACTTTGTATTGTTTTATGTTTTGTCATTTTTATTTTGTTAATTCTTTATTTGTATATACGAGAGTGTGTGTATGGGTTTATTAATCAAAAATATTATAAATAATTTTAAAAAAATACTTTTAAATATTTCATATTCATACGTTTAAATTTGTCAAAACGGGATTATCATTCCAAGATAATTAAGGCAGCGTATCTTAAGCCATCATAATTGTGCCTGGGAGATTAATACGAATGTAATGAGTTGTTGAATTAATTGTTTGTTGGACTGATGATCTTCTTTCTCATGTTGTCTACTTCACTGTTTTTGATTAACAATAAATCTATTTCTGTTTGTTGTAGAAAGGTTTTAGCTATGTAGGGTGGCCTATATTATACATTGTGACTCTTTTTGCTATCTTTTTGCTATCAAATATCAAGTCTACCAGGACAGATGTTTAGAATCGGTGACTTACCACCTTATGGTCTTTCAAATAAATGGACAGAATCTTACAGTATCATTTTTGAAACACAAAAGATTCGTACCAACTTTCACTTTTGTTCTATATAAATTTTTCTCTGAACAAAAACCTATAAAAATCATATAAAATAATTAAAAGCTGATATCAGTTTCTTATTTGTGAAATCATATTTCGACCTATTGAGACCATTGATTAGGATCTCCGATCAGTCGCAAGTACAGAACAGGATCCGGGCTATTCTTAAAACAGCTTCTATTGAGAAAATTGATATTTGTCAGAAGGACATCGCGTCTAGTTCTCTTTACCACCAAGTCTATTTATAAATATGTCCACTTACCACCAAGACTATTTATAAATATGCCCATTTACCACCAAGACTATTTATAAATATGTCCATTTATCACCAATTCTATTTTTACCACCATGTCTATTTATAAATACCCATTTACCTCTAATTGCAAGTCTATTTATAAATATGTCAATTTACCACCAAGTCTATTTATAAATTTGCCCATCTACCACCAAGTCTGTTAAAAATATGTCAATTTGCCATTATTTCTATTTATAAATTTGCCCATTTACCACCAAGTCTGTTTATAAATATGTCCATATACAACCATGTCTATTTATAAATATGTCAATTTACCACCAAGCATGCTTATAGATATGTCAATTTACCACTGAGTCATTTTATGGATTAATATTTACATTTGCAAATATCTTTCATTATAAACCTTTGAGTGCCAACCCAAATAAAGACAATGACACAGAATAAAGATGACATTGATGTAATACAGAAGTAACACAACTTCACACAAACATTCGTATGTAACACAGATAGCGGAGGTCAGCGTCATAAGCTCCGGAGATTCTTTGATCTGCAGACATACATTTATATTGCTACACGGGAGCGGATCAAACGATCTTATTTTAATTTGAATTTTGATGCTCTCTTATTGCTCCATACGCTTTGATTTTTTGTTTTTTACCACGGAGAATGTTTGCCACAAAGTAGGTGTGCTTTTAGCTGCTGAAATATTACTATTTATAACGTGTATATTACATGTATTTTATTCGATTTGTTTTGGGGGAAAAAAACCCGAAAGAGTAAACACTAGGTTTAAATTCCTGTCAGATAATCTAAAAATTGAACAGCAGTATTTGACTTTTATTTCGGACTTTTCGTGACTATACATCGAGAAGGGCGATGTCAAATATAGGTTGACCTTGACCTTTGTCCTCGGTCAATAAATATCTGACAAGGTCCGTAGAGTTACGAGTAGGAGCAAAGGCAAAAGTTATTAATTAATAAAATATAACTACATTTGATACTATTAGCACTTGATAGAACATATATCATGTATTCAAAACACGATTTACTAACGCTACCTAATATTTCGAAATCTTGGGGATCACGGGAGATTTCGCTTTGTTGACTAGACCGATGACGTCATACGTATGCATTTAAGCTCCACCATTGGTATAAAATTCACTGGAATTTAGACATTTCATTTCCATATATAATGTATACGTGAAGTGTATGTTGACAATGATTACAATTCATAGTAAAATCCTTTTAAACATTTTCCAATAACACCAAACAGATGAACTCTTGCGTAAAAAGAACAAATTGCATGGATGATTTATATACATATATACATATTATAAAAATAAACCTGAATACATAATAATAAATAATAATATTGGTCAAGCACTAAGAGTCTTCTTAACCGGCGCTTTACCGGAAATGACCTTTTGGATTGCTTGCTTGAACTTCACAGAAGAACTAGTTTTTCTTTGTCGGCCTTCCCGCGCCATTTTGGCACGCCTGTATTCCCGGAATAAGTCTTGGAACATGACGTCAATGTCGGCTACCTGTGTCCAGTCGGCGGCCGAAACCTCGTAGAACTTGCAGCCGATCTCGTCAGCAAGCTCCGAGGCATCAGACACCGGAACCTGGCGATCGTGAAGCAAGTCTAATTTATTCCCGACGAGAATTCCGGAAATGTTCGTGGATCTTCGGACGTTTTCGACCTGTTTTTTAAGATTGATGATTTCTTCGAAGCTGTTTCGGTCCGTAATTGAATACACAAAAAGAAAGCAGTCCGCCCACAAAGCATAACCGTCCTTCCATTGGTCAGGCTCCTGTCCATTAGAAACAGATCTCCATACAATCTCAGACGGATGTAGAAGTGCAACATATACAGTAAAACTGTTGTGTTTTTTAAATGATATTCTTTGTAAAATGGCAACATAATCATAAAGCTGATTAGACTTGGGTCAGAATTTGTATAAGTTTAAAAACTTTTATTATTACGTGCAAATGTAATTTAAGATTGTTTCCTTATGTTATCGATACCTACATGTAGTCATACCTATACATTTCAAGTGTTAAGTTATGACCGATAAGTCTTTAATGAATAGATGAAAATCTAACTCTTCAATGATCCTATGCCCGCGGGTCCAAAACTACTCATCAGCTAAACGACTTCGTGGAAATATTAGCGCTTTATCTCATTTGGCATTTTTTTTATGCACCAAATAAGCAAACGAGCCCAAATCTATGGTGTCCGGATAGGGCCATTTGCTTTAGCGCGACATCGCGTTCAGATAAACGAGACATCGCGCTAACACACAACACGCCGTCGCGCTAACGCAACTTTGCACAACACGCCGTCGCGCTAACACACAACACGCCGTCGCGCTAACACAACTTTGCACAACACGCCATCGCAGTAACACACAAAATGCCGTCGCGCTAACACACAGAGAATTATAAGGTAAATTTATCAATTGGTAGATCTATTAATAATTTATATGCATGCTAGCATATCCTTATACAGTAACATACTAGTCACTATATTTTTATTCATATGTATTGATAAGAAATAAAAATAATTGATATATTTCAAAGTACATTTTATTTATTTTTCATCCATGCTTGCATGCAGGCCTACAAATTTCAGCATGCGCAGTCTGATATTTCCGGACACGACTTCCTACTAGACTGTGAAACTTGCAAAATTGCGTTAGCGCGATGGCGTGTTGTGCAAAGTTGTGTTAGCGCGACGGCGTGTTGTGCAAAGTTGTGTTAGCGCGACGGCGTGTTGTGTGTAAGCGTGTTGTGCAAAGTTGCGTTAGCGCGACGGCGTGTTGTGTGTTAGCGCGACGGCGTGTTGTGCAAAGTTGCGTTAGCGCGACGGCGTGTTGTGTGTTAGCGCGATGTCTCGTTTATCTGAACGCGATGTCGCGCTTACGCAAATGGCCCTATCCGGACACAATACAAATCACTCGATATACACGGTATATACCCCTAATATCCTGCTTAAGACCTTTTTACTTTCTGATTTTTTCTTCATGGTATTTGATAAAGACTTCCATTTCAATTTGATGTATTTATGATGTATAAAATGTATTCATGAATTAAGGAAAATTATTACATTCGAGCGGCAAATATAACAATAGTGGTCTATCAGATCAGTTCCATTTGCTGGAAAACTATTGGTAAATGGTCTAAGTGAGCTAAAAAGACTGCAAGGATCTGTGTCTTATATTATCAGAGGAGAACCGATGATAAACAGTGCAATTGTAATAATAAAAGGCGGGAAATAAAGGACGTAATTAAGATGATGGGCTTTAGGGAAATGGATAAAAACTGACAAAGTTACGGAAAGACGACGTACCTGGCCAGCGGTGTCCAAAATCTCTAGTCTGACGTCATCGTCATCGATTGCCGTCTGCAACTTGTAAATACTCTCTAAAAGTATACATGTACAAGATATGTGATAAAAGAATCATGTGCAAGATGGATGTACAAGATATGTTTGGTCCTACATATATCAGAAAAAATACATGTACATGCATGTGTGATTCTACTTGTAAATTAATACTCCCTGTAAAAATACATATATGTGTGATATCGATTCTACTTAAAAATACACTCTGTAAAAATACATTTTGTGATTTTACTTGTAAATAGTCACTGTAAAAATACACGTAAAGGGTATGTGTGATATCGATTCTACTTGTAAATATTCCCTGTAAAAATACATTTGTGATTTCATTTGTAAATAGTCACTGTAAAAATACATGTAAAGGGTATGTGTGATATCGATTCTACTTGTAAATACTCCCTGTAAAAATACAGGTATGTGTGATTTTACTTGTAAATAACCTACTCCCTGTAAAAATACATGTAAAGAGTATGTGTGGTTGAGAATGAACATGGTGATTCGATATTAATTAACATTTTTAATTTTAAGTGCATTTTTGTTAAGATCTGATTGTTATTATCATACATTTCTGATTTATGATTTTAAATCTTCCCTTTACCCTTAAAAAAAATAATAGAGGATGTTAAGATTTCGAATGATTGATTATATCAAAAACATCCTACACCCACGACATGCACCGCGTACAAATTAATAAAACCCCAGTGCACCAATACCAGTTCCTGTTTGTTTTTGCAAGATCAAGTAAACCTGACGTTGTGCAGAAAATCGGTGAATGCATTTTGCTGTCCTTGGCTATTTCATGAAAGAAATCAAATTACGAAATCTCTTGATCGAAGGTGAAGGGAAGAATTCTTTTAAATGTACGAGGGTATCTACTCTGACGTCTTGTCTCTTTCAATGAAAGTAAAACTAGAAGCTATTATGTAAGAGGCAGACTCATTAGATTTCCGGATACTAAGTTTGATGGCAAAGATAATGAAAGATGATCTTGAATAGCACAGATAATGGAAAGGAATATCAATTACTATATCAGCTCTTCTTTTTCTTTGACAGGAATGTTTAAAAATTTTTGTTAAAAAAGTGCAGCTGTCTTTTTTTTCATTCGTTTGAGAAAAAATAAAACTTTTTTCTGTGCGTTGTTTCCGGTAAGCGATGATAAGAGTTGGCAGGGTCTGCTCTATTGCAATCGTATATCCTTCTAAATATCTCGTCTTATTTTTATTTATTTATTTATTTATTTATTTATTTGTATGAAATTGTTAAAATTTGATTGCTTGAAGGGTCATTTTAAATTGAACAGAATTCACTATAATATATAGTTTGTTCTTAGCGCTTGGTATTTTTTTTCTCTCTCTCTTTTTAAAGGTAAAAATATATACCATTTCAAGTTTCTTAGCTTTATTCACAATCATCGCTTTCGTTTAATTACTTTATACCCTGAATATGCCATGACATAGATCACTATAACGAAGGACAGACCACGTCTTGAGACCGGTACGGGTCCTCCATACCTCGTTAACGTTACCTATCCTTTTAATGATTAGTACGTCACACCATGGAGATTTAAATGTTTTCTGAGTTTGTTCTTACTATAAACTCCATCCCAAGATATTGATGAAGCACAAAGCAAATTTTCTTGAATTATTTGATATTCATAGAAATACATCAGATTTCAAACAATGTTCATCTAAAACTATGAAAAAATCCCAAGATTTCTTCTTTGAAACGCACCCTCTAGCATATCAGGTTTCAAAACTAGGCTAAAAATAGAAGGTCCATGGGAATTTTGTGAATGTACCCAAAATGATAGAGTTAAAAAAAACTGTGCGAGGTGTCCCAAGTAGTTCCGAATACATAATAGATGTCAACATTTCTCATAAAAATCTCCGTAAGAAATTTGTTTTCGTTCCTGTGAGTTTCTCCGGGTAAAATCAGATGACGTGACAATGAAGAAATCTTGAATTTTTTTTATTTGAACTTATTTGACAGGTACATGTATGTTTATTTTCAATACAAATCGTCAAAAAGTGACGGAAACAATCACTTGGAACAGACTACATGTATAGTATTGACGTTTGTTTGTCAGTAGAAATAGTATTATACTACAGGCCTATATATACAGATCCCAGTTCGATCATTTGTTTTCACAAATATCTATGAAATTAACCCCCTCCCCAACCACCAAATTCTTTGCTGACGTCATTTTCTGGTCATACATATGCTGGAATATTAAATCTGTAATGTGCTATTGTAATGGTGTGTGGTGTAGAGGACCCTTGAGTAGAGCGTCCGTTTCAGAGCTGACTTTTTAAGATTTATCGATAGAAGAAGCTTCATGTGTAGACTAAAATTATGGACATTGTTCTTAGTATAAAGAGAATATGGGTGTATCGTAAATTTGAATGAATAATGCATAAAAATACGCATAAAGTTGCGGGTCTGAAAAATCCAATATATATAACGCCTGTGACATACCTTGTAAGTATCATAGTGCGACATAGTATGGGCATATAAAATGAAAAGGTTTGACGTAAAGTGCTAACGGTTCTTTGAACACTTTATATCGTCACATTTCTTCAATAACAGTTTAAACACTTTATTAAAACACATTGGTTAGTTAGTAATTAATAAGTATTCATTTAAGGGTGATCAGAACATTAAAAAGAACCACAAAGCAAAAATGTAGCATGCATTTAATGCTACTGAAATTAGCTCAGATATTAAAGTAAAATATCGTGATTTGAACCACTGATCATTCTCGGGGTCAAATGTATACTGAGGTGAATGGGACGAGAGAAAGGCAACGCAGCTCTTTCTCTCTCTCTCTTTCTCTCTCTCTCTCTCTCTCTGGTATTTCCTCAAAATGTTGAATGAAATCTAGGATCTCGCATTCATTCATATTATCGACATACACATATATATATATATCATTATGTCACGCCTTTGAATTTATTACATCTATCGTTGTCTTATCAACACAAAGTGTTACTTACTAACAGTTGTATCGCTAAAACTTTGACAAAGATAAACGATTTCATGGCATGAATAAAGAAAAATTGCTCTTGAAAGTACATAAAAATTCGTCTGATTTTTTTCTAAATGATTGTTTCGATCAATTCCGTTAAGATCAAATATTCTTTAAAAAATCATGAAAAGAATCATTAAACAGCAGACTGAGGCATGTTTTGGCCATCTCTTAAAGTTTAATGAATCCTGCACGTGTAAAAATTAGACATTTGCGCTTGTGATATAGTTACTACAACTCACCAGAAATACTAGATATACTAGACACACCAGAGAACCCCCCCCCCCCCCCCCCCTTCCTCCTTTCCGAAATCTGACGTAATTTTTAATGCTGACATTGCTTGCTTATGTTGATACGTTAGTTGTAAAAAAAATTGTTTTGATGCGTAATTTTCCCATAACTTTTTTAATAAATATGATACGGAGTCTTCGACTCTGATATTTACTCGAAGTTTTTTAACCAATGACGCTTATTGTCTTTACAATATAAAGTGTGAACACCATCAGACTGTACGTGCGAGGTATAGGCATATTTGCTGCATTGCACAACTTGCAACACAGGCAGGTAGCATCGGGGGGGGGGGGGGGCCCCCCTCCCCCCCACACACACTTTTCCTCGCAGCAACCATTTTTCTTAAATTTACATATAAAAAATCGAATTTTCAGAAGACTGAAATTATGAAGATATAGTTATAGGTAAACTACGCAACCCA
>WFKH01011925.1:6168175-6183863 GCA_016163765.1 Magallana hongkongensis | reverse complement strand
GAGAGAGAGAGAGAGAGAGAGAGAGAGAGAGAGAGAGAGAGAGAGATCCGTATAACGATCTTCCTGTATATATCCACACACTGTACAATGTAAACAGGCCCTGAGTGACTGGAGAGATCTCTAACAAAGCCTAGCTATCTTTTTTTTCCTGTAGCATTATAGGTTCGTTCGTTATCCTGTAATAAGCCTTATACTAACCAAGCGTATAATAGCCAAAAGACGATAATACGTGAGTTATGGTTTTCATTAACAAGGTTTTTCAGAAATCAGTGAGGAAAAATAGTATAATACCGGCCTGTTTTTCTTTAAAAAATTACCATACAAAAGCATTATAAAAAAACTATCTTCCTTTACAAGGAGGGGCGGGCCGGGGTTACAAAGCCACCTTTAACCCCTTCCCCAATACCGGAGGAAAAACTTACCGTTGCTCGCTGGTCGCCTCGCACCCGACGGCTTCTGAAAGACTCCTGAGGATCAATGCACCGTAAATTCGGGTCTCTGCCAGCTGATAAGAGCAGGTATATATATTTTTAAATGTTTCCTCTCAATGGAATTTTGGCGTGGAATCTTTTTCAAACTGGGTTCTAAACTATTTTATCATCCACTGAGAAGGAGCGAGCTTTCAGCCCCCGAGATGCCCCTGATAATGCCTCCCTTTGGTCGGGGGAAGACTTATCATTTTTCGGTCACCACTCCGAGCCTTTTACTTACTCGGTAGATAATTGTTCAACAAATAGCTTGAGATTACTGCCTTCAATATCTGTTAAAGCGAAGGCCAGTCTTATTTATAAATTGATTGAAATTTTACGAAATTTTAGCAACAGAACATTAAAAACAGCAACAGCCCGCAATTCGATCAACAAAATTATCCTACAAAATCCAATGGCAATAGTGAAAGATAAAATGATAGGTTTCATATACATTATATAAAGAGGGCGTGGCCAACATGTATATGCGAAAGCATTCGAAGGAGTTTATATTTTGGTGTAATCTTAGATACATGTATCTCAGTTCTAGAATTAAATAATTCGTGATTAATAATTTGTTAGCATGATCAAGGGTGCACATGGCTTATATATATGTCCAATGGTTCCTATGAACGTTTTAGCAAGGATTTGTATTTTGAATTATATAACACACTTACATAAATTGTACATATGTCACTATAATTAATTACTTACTTGTCTCTTTGTCTGTCTGTCCGTCTGTCTGTCGGTCGGTCGATAATTCGGTCGGTCGGTCACTCCGTCCGCCCGTTCGTCCGTCCGCTGTCTATATCTCTGTTTCTATTTTTTCTCTCCTTTTTCAAAAATTTCTCATACAAGTCATTGAATATTGTAGAAGACTAAATGTTTTATGTTCTCTGAACTGATATCACATTGAAATTCTAAATATCTGAGAAAATTGTGTGTGTGTATTTTATTCAAATACGTTCGATGCTGTCTGGTTCTCCTTAGCTGTTTTCCTGTTCTGATCCTTTATGATAAAGTGTAATAAATTATAAGTATGAGACTGACTTTTTCGCGCATGACTGTAAGTACATCTTATATGTACTTCTGTGACTGTATGTTCATAAATATATGAACGATTTGTATGATAAATTGTCTAAATGTTAGGCTGTGTATTTGTTCCTCCTGTACCGATATATTTGGTTTGAATGAATAAACTGAACTTGAACTTGATAATTTTAAAGAACAGACATTCAAATTGAATTTCCGGCTGTAAACTAATCAGAGTGTTTATAAACGAGTGTTTTATCTTTCTCAACCGAATCGTAAAATTGCCATTATTTCTCAGTTACTGAAAAACCTCACTTGCCCATTTTAACTAAGCATTTGTTTCTTTTCTTTTCGTCTGAAAATGTATTCTTTGAAGTATCGTAGAAAAGCCATTGGAGCAGATAAGGAAAGGAATGAGCGGATATTGATATTTTTTTTCGAGGGGTGGGGTTCGAGGGATAATTGTGTTGGTCAATGGGGGGGGGGGGGGGGGGGGGTATCCAAGGTACTTCACTGTGTTATTTTATAGGTTTGGATGGTAGTGTCTTTTCGACATGGTTTATTTTTACGAAACATGTAAAAATATGTCAAAATAAAGTAGTTTTTAAAAATAAAAATATGTCAAAATGACACTAGTAACAGCTCCTCCTTGTGACTTGAGTTGACACGGGTATATTATGTATATAGACCAATTATTACAGCTAGTAGGTGGCTACCTTCAATTTATTAATACTGACATGTTTATTTCTGACACGAGTAGTACTCGTCTTCATGTTCCGTTATAATGATATATCAATTCTATGTTTTACAAAATTAATTAGTCATTGTTCCGATTATAATTAAAACTGCTTCAAGGAAGAAGATGATAAAAGACTCAGGTATACAGGCCTTTAACTTCTGTGAAAAGTTTCAATATTTTATTAACAAAACAATAACAAGTATAGAAAATAAATACATATAAAAGAAAAAAAAAACAACATTCATAACGACAACAGGTGCTGACGGTATATAACCCGCACCAACACGCCTAACAAATTGTGTATTTCCTTCCATTCTTCAGGAAAGTTCTGGGAAACGGCACGGGATAATGTGATCCGGGGCCTCCGGACTGTGACGGGATATCGGAACCGGATCTGTGTCGCTTCTGTGGCAGCTTGTACCGCTTGCTGGGGATATCCAGAAGATGGGCCGCATACATCGCATCCACCTCTTCATCTTCACTGCGCCTGCGCTTGAGAATTATTATGACGTCCTCACTGCTGCGCTGATTTTGGTGTCCTTCAAGTTTCCTCTGTGACGACCCCTGTTCATTGATTCTTGTATCCTTCGATTTATCAGGAATGGCTGGCTGTTCTTGATTTGTTGTGAGTTTTGACCGTTTTATGGGAATGACGTCATCTTCGCTGTCCATCGTCAATAGGCCAGTAGAGGAAATCACCCTCTTAGCTTTCCTTTTTATTTCCAGGTACCGTTCCTTAATTTCTTCATCCTGAAGTCACAAAAGAAATTAAAAGCGTATAATTACGTTATATCATCTGGATATGATGATTCCTTTACTACCTCACTTTGAAATTCCTTTATCAACTATCAATTGTTTATGAAAATATGCAGGTTTGTATGCATAAAGATTTTTATTATATTATTGGAAATGTTCAAGTTTCAAACTTCACTATATTTGTACATGTACGGTTATAAAAAATTATGGAAATATCTGTTTATCTAATAAATATTGCATTTAATGTCAAAATATGTATACATGTCACTCGGTAAAATAAAAGAATACATAAAAAATCTGTTGACAAAGGTATTGTAGGTAATATAATAGATTGTTAGAAAACCTATATGTAAGCTTTAAAAATATCTTATTGTTATAATACACATGTATATGATATAAATACTTGTTTTCAAGTCAATAACTGTCACGTTATATCGATTTTCCCGACCTGGAACGGGGGTTATTAAAAATATCTTAATATTAATGCAAATTCTCACTCTTTGTCTCTCTCTCTCTCTCTCTCTCACCTTTTTCCTCAGGGATTCTGTTTTCCTCTTCAGTCTACTAAGCTGGCTGCTCCAGACCTTCATCTGTATGGTCTCCGATCTTCTCACGGGAGTCCCCCTCCCCCGCTCGCCCTCCACAGCTCTCCTGTCCTGTGTGTTCCTGTGACCTTTCCCGGCGGTGAGGATTTTCCGTGGCGTCTGATAATTCCGTCGGACTACCACAACAGAGTTGGCTGGACTTTCCTTCCAGATTTCGCAGCATGACGAGGACACTGTAGCACCGTGCATTTTCTGTGGACCGTTTACAATAGTTTGTCGCAAAGGACTAGTAACGTTAAGGGACATTGTCTGCCTCATATAGTGCAGGGGAAGCTTCCTCTGAGACACGCTAAACTTCAGCATTGTGACGTCGAAAGCCTACACCAAGACGCTAACCTTAATAATGACAAATGTTTTTCTTTTCTTCGCAGCTCAAAAAGTGAAGCAGTGCTTTGGATTCAGTCGTTGACACATAAATCAGAAGAAGTATAGGTGAAACCCAAGCCCATACACGCCTATGTAAACACAAGTGTTTGTACACAAGATCAATTAGCACCCTTTTGAAGTCTTTTAAAATTATAGTTAGTTCACTTCATTTAATAATTGCCTCATAGTGTAACTACATGTATTGAGGAGCCGTGTGGCTTTTTTAATTGTGTTGATTCAAGCCATAACTACTCCAGGACCATGTAGGTAATTAAATAAATGTGATTAATTATAAAGTAATCAACAACAATTTCTTTGATGTTTCGATTAAGGACTCGTTTTTATTGACCCTCAGACCGTTTGTTTAAGCTACATCAATTCACTCCAGGTACGTTTAATAAGTAAATCATTTATTATAGTGACGTGTGTTTCAATTATTGAACATATACACGTTGAAATATAACTGTATATTATTGTCACACCCGGCGCATCGGACCTTTATGTCACTGTTTAAAATGTTAATACATTTATAAGTCAGCTAGCGCGAACGTCTGCTTTTGTCTTCTCCTTAAAGCTTTTAATATGAATTGAGCACATTTGCAGGGAAAGTTAAAAAGTACTGTTTTAAATAAATCGTTGCCATTAAAATTTACGGAGCCTAAAGTGGTATCTAAAAAAAGAATTGAAATTAAGTCGTTAAATTACACATCTTTTCCTATTTTCTTAAGTGTTCCAAAATTAAAACCTTTCCGGGGCACTTTTGATAAATGTACAACACGAAATTATCAATTTAGTGATTCAATGTTTGCGTATATTATTTGCATTTATCCTTTGCATATATTCTTTTAATGTAATTTTCTGCGTCTTTCTCATTAGGTAGAGGGTATATATTTTTTATTAGGATGAAAATATATAACATTAGGTGCCTGTGATATGTTTCTTTGATAAAAGGGAAATAACTCGTGTTCTTTAGTATTTGTACACTGTCAACTTTTAAAGTGTAATTCTATGAAATAATGTAATATGTTTGTTGTTATAGTGTATGCTAGTTACTACTGTTAACCGTTTTCAGGGTTCATAATTATAATGGAAACCCGTAAACTGATTTGAAACTGACCCGCAGGTGTTATTATTTCTAACAGAAAACTCTGCTATATGTCTACATACATACATGGGTATGGAAATAAAACTTTGGTTAGAAGTTGGTTTGACTATCATTTGCTATTATACATGTATAATGATATACAAATGGTTCGAACACAATTTCTTACAACTTACGAGGCTCTTATACCATGCACAACAATTTACAACTGTTGGAAATCCCCTCAATCGTCATACACATTATTTAAACTTTGCAAATTTTTTTCGGGGGAATCTTAGTTTTTACCGCACAATAAAGAGTTGTGATACTTTTGGAGGAAAAATTTAGATGAAATCATGTTTGAGTTATTTTGTGCATCAAGATTATTAATCCTTGCAATTATGATCTATACTGTTGTTTGTCTTTTTTTTTTTTAAAGACAACGTAAAATTTTTAACAAATTAAAAAACAAACACAATCATTATGGCTCCGATCCGAAATTATCTCTGTAAATTTGAAAATAATTGGAAAGTATGAATTATATATTCACATGCTGATCTACATAACCTAATTATAAAGTAATGTCTTATTTATATCTTGAGACTAAGAGAGAAATGTAGAGATGTGAGAGAGACAGAGAGAGAGAAACAGCGAGGGATAGAGAGAAAGAAAGAGGAAGAGACATGGAGAGAGAGAGAGAGAGAGAGAGAGAGAGAGAGAGAGAGAGAGAGGGGTGGGCGTAGGAGGGGTATTGATTTGTAAAATAATGATAGCGTGGTCAGCCGTTCGTCGCACCACTGACGGGATCTATATATGATGATAGGGAATGTCATACCCTTCTCCCGCTATATCTATTGTCTTTGATACAGTCAAACAAATTAACAAGCAAAATTTAATTGAAATTTGATAAATCTCTTTGGAAAATCAAAAAGGATTGAAAGCTTGGCAAAAATATAAGACGGACCGAAATCTGTTGAGACCGCATTGACCCGGACCGATACGATAAATGATCACGTGAGTTTTTACTATAAGGTGTTTTATCATGTGACAAGAGAAGCACTTGCAGACGATAGCGGGTCTGGCTGGATTGTCTAATGCAGACTTTATATTAAGTCAAGGTTTGTTTTTTGATTAATTGTGAAGTATTTTATAGTTTTTTTTATCGGTACTATACTTGCAAGTGCTCTAGGGTTGTCTAGAAAAGGCAGATATCATCGTTTTACAAAGCGTTGGGTGGGGTTGGGTGCCGACAAACAAAAATATTTTAAAAATGAATTGAAATATATAAATATAAACATTTTCATTTATGATGTATGTACGCCAAATCTCATTAGATTTAACAAATTAACAATTATATATTTGCCCAAATTTTAATATAGGCTACAATGTTGAATGCTATTGAAATCATTTATCATATACCGAGATCTGTCTTGACACATCATTTATATTCCTTTAACCTTTGTTTTGAATGCCTTTTAACATCAGTCAAATTGAATTTGTTTACTACGCCTACCTCCTCCCCAAACCTACCACCTATATCACATATACTATAGTATGCACGAATCTAGAATTTTTTCTCGGGGGGGGGGGGGGGGGTCAGACATATTTAAGATTGCTAGGGGCTCCATTATTTGAATCAACCTTATTAAAATTGGGTGTTAGATCCACTAGCTTGCTTACTTGCTACACAAACTTGTTCCAAACGGGGAAGTCTGACCCCCCCCCCCTTGCTAGATCTATAGAGATACGCATGTTACATCCATATTTCGATTATACTATAGTGTTATTATAAGATAACCAGGTCCAACTCAAACAATACAAATAGTTTATTCCCTGAGGAAACAAAACATTCAAATCTTGCTTTTATCTAAAAAGGAATATCATATATGGATAGAAAATTAAACCATAAAGCATAAAAATTTACACCCGGCTACAGTCAGCCAGTCAGACTTTTTCTTACACTCCACATAGGAAATACAATAAATAAATCATAATAATCATTTTATGTGTTTGTAAGACATTTCATGCACGGATCCAGAAAGTTTTTCCAAGGGGGAGGGGTCCGAAGGATAATTGTGTTTGCCGGGGGGGGGGGGGGGGGGTTGAGACCCCGACCTCCCTCTATATCCACGCATGCATTTAAAAAGGTATGTGCATTTTAAAAACATGCATTTTAGTATGCACTAATATTTCAATTATTTGTACAGGCCAAGTTATTTTATGAATAAAAGAAAAACAACTCTATTTAAAAGTTTGGTTTTGGATTTTAACATTATAAAAACATAAACTTGTATGGCATGCCCCATTGTGATTGAAAGTAATGATATACATGTATATTTCAGGCTATACCAAGGACTTGACCATGGAACCCCGACACAGTGCCCAAGATGTGGTGCGTTGTGATGTGTGTGATACTCCTGTCCCCCCACTACACTGTGACTTCTGTCAGACGAATCTCTGCAAAGCTTGTGTTGGGGACCATATGTTGAACCTATCCAAAAAACATCAGGTGGTACTGTTCCAAGACCGAAGATCTACTCTTATTTCTCCAACTTGCCAAAAACATTCTCTCAAACAATGTGAACTTCATTGTGAACAATGTGACATTTCTATTTGTGTCCTTTGTGTTTCCTCTGAAAGTCATGAAAACCACAAAAAACTGGACATTATAAGTTATTTTGAAAGGAAAAAGCATGATTTACAAACAGATTTGCAAGAATTAGATAAAACAGTTATTGCAAAATATCAAGAAATTTCAAACAACATCACATCTCAGAAATCTGATCTAAATAAAAACTCCCAGAAATTGACATCCGCAATAGACAAACATGGAGAAGTCTGGCACAGAGAAATAGACACCATTATACAGAAACTGAAATCTGATCTTGATGAAATGGACTCCAAACACCTGGCTGTCTTACACAAACAGGAAGACGAAATCACAAGCACCATTTCTGAAATCACACAGAGCATTGCTGATCTGAAGAAGTTAATGGATTCCAATGATGTCAGCCGTGTCTCTGCCTACAAATCCAGGAATGCTGAATTCAGAAGATTGCCTCCTAAACTCACAGTGTCTCTACCAAACTTCATCCCTCAGATAATTAACCCAGAACAACTTTACCAACAATTTGGTTCCCTGTCAGCATTCTCCATTACAACAGAGGAACATGGCTACACCATGGAAACCTCAGAAGCTGGATCCTCTCCTCTCAAACCACTGCTTGATGAGCCACGGATCATCTCCACCATACAGACACAGTATGGAGTCCTTCCTAATTATCTAACCAGTGTTACTTGTCACAGTGATGAAGAAATCTGGGCGTGTAGTTATAATAATAAGATGATGAGTCTCTACAACCTGCAGGGGGAACTAGTGAAGTCAGTCCAAACCAAGTCAGGGAACAATCCATGGGACATAGCAGTGACAAGGAGTGGGGATCTAGTTTATACTGATAAAGATGATAGAACTGTGAACATAGTGAAGAATACACAGATACAGACAGTGATCAGACTACGGGGGTGGAGACCTCACGGTGTCTGTAGTACCTCCTCTGGTGACCTCCTGGTTGTCATGGACAGTGATGATAAACAAACAAAAGTTGTGTGTTACTCTGACTCCACAGAGAAACAAAGTATTCAGTACGACGACAAAGGACAACCTCTCTATTCATCTGGTTACATTAAATACATCAGTGAGAACAGGAACCTAGATATCTGTGTGTCAGACTATAGAGCCAGTGCAGTAGTGGTGGTCAATCAGGCCGGGAAACTCCGGTTTACCTACACTGGTCCCCCCTCTACTATCAAGGAATCATTTAAACCACACGGCATCACAACAGACAGCCAGGGTCGGATCCTGACAGCAGACTATAACAACTGTATCCACGTCCTGGATCAGGACGGACAGTTCCTCCGCTACATTGACAACTGTCATTTACAGAGTCCATGGGGTTTATGTGTGGACACCAGAGACAACCTCTTTGTGGCAGAGTACAACACAGGTAAACTGAAGAAAATACAATATCTGATGTAAACAAACTGTGTGTATTGTATGTAAACAAACTGTGTTGATATTTTAAATGTATATTTCAAGTATAAATCAATTTACATTTAATCGATATTGTAACTGTAATTCTATATATTTGTTGCATATAAGCAAACTGATTTTATAGTGTGGACATGTCGATAAAAACTACATTTATTTTTTGTGTTGCTTGTTTACGGATAGTCACTGCAAGAGGAACATAGTTACAATTACAGATAGATAATATTTTTTATTTAGTAGACAATTACCATGTATTAATTATAAATAAAAAGTATCTGAATATGAAGTGATTTTTCACCACACAGATCAAGGTTATTTTTAGTTTAGATATTATCATGAGTTATATTGGGGGGTTGTTTGATTGGAATAATGAGTTGGTGTACGACCATTTGTTCAGGTAAAATATTGTTTTTCCAGTAGGAGATTATAATTACAAACTTTGTATATTTTGATTATTATGTACATACATGTAGTGTGTACAGGCTATCATTAACTGGTACACGTGACTGCTGTTATATGTACAATGTATTAACATGTACTAATAGATTGAATAAAGTTTAAAATTTCACAAATGTTTTATTCATTGCCACAACATGACAAATTACTTGTGCGTAAAATTCATTGATGACTTGAATTTTTTTAATTAATGTTTAACAATTAAAAAATAACACATGTATCGACTATGAATCCTTGTTTAAAACTGTTTCTCAATCAATCACATTTAACTACATGGAAGTAAAGGATACTAGGACAACATGGAGATTGAGTTATCTCCCCTAAAACCTACTGAATTTTTTCTGGGGCTGGTAATCATTTAAAATTACAAAGGACAAGAGTTCTAATAGGCTTATGTTTGATAAAATCAACTGTAATTCTTATTACTTGACATGAAAGTATAGTATAATATATGTATAATAGAATAAACAACTATGTGCTAGGGAGGATAACATGGCGGACTTCATTTGTCCCATATCAACGTGATGACTGGTGTAAAATGGCGAATTGGCAAATGAGATAAACAGGTCTAAAAACGAATTGGAGGAACAAATTGTTGTCATAGATGTTTATGTAACCATGGTAACAGTTGTAACAAGTCAAAATTATATTTTTATTAAAAGTACCTCAAAATACAGATTTTTTTAGCAGTAACAATTAAACATGTGTTGTCAGGCGAAACATGGCGTCGGAAGCAAATTGAAAGTGGGGGGCTAGACTGATAAAAAATCTTGACCAAAAAAAAATGGACTAAGCACACCCCCCCCCCCCAACGGCTCCAACGCCTATGTCAGCTAAAGTCAACAGATACATGAACTGTGTACATAGAAGTACAAAAAGATAGTACTGCTTTAAACATCAGTACATGTATTTGAATGCACTAGTTTTATAGTAATTTTATCAAATTAGACCTTTTTAGTTCAAAATTAAGTAAATTTACTTTATTTTTTTTCGCTAACAATAAGTTTACCTGTATTTATATTTTGTTCAAAGCATTGTACCCCTCCTAATAAAGTTTCTTATCAGCCTAAATCAAACAAACACATTTTGTGTTGTAAACATGTTCTTGTACCTGAAAACTGACAAGGGTGGATTACAAATAAAGTTTAATTTTCAAAAGCTATAAAAAAGAGAAAAATTGTCTCCAAAATAGAACTCCTCACCATCTGTCACTATTTTGGCGTCCATATTGAAAAAGATACACTACACCAAATTGTGCTTAATTAAAATGTGTAAATCATTTACACCATATGTACAACAGTGTAGACAAATCAAGCAAGCCCTTAGATATAAGTAATTTTGGGAGGGCTGATAATTTATAATTTAAAATGATTTAAAATTACAGAACACAAGATTTTAAACAGTGTACACAAATCAAGCACGCCCTTAGATATCAGTAATTTTGGGGGGCTGATAATTTATAATTTAAAATGATTTAAAATTACCGAAAACAATAGTTTTTAAAAATAGGCTGAGGTTTAATCAAATTTATTTAACAGCTTTAATTCTAAAAATGTATTGATTATACCATCATTCCAACATTTTATTCCATCTATGACAGCTGAGCTGGATTTTTGTCCATATCCAGACAACTTTATGAAGTCTCTCCTTAGTTTAACACATTTTCACTGACATAGTGACAGTCTCTCACTGACAAAGTGACATTCTCTCACTGACATAATGACATTATCTCACTGACAATCACTGTCTCTCACTGATGAGTTGCCCGCTGTCACCGACTGAACTGTCGCTTATTGTTTCCTTTACTTTTGATTGGTTTATAGATTTTCGCTTTGTTCTCAAACTTGTCTCTGCTGTAACCGAAACCCCCGGGTTTACCTCTGTGGCTTTTGGATTTACCTCCCTTTTTTCCGTGAACATCTAAAAAAAAATTAAAAATAAAGAGCATCGATAATCGAAAATTTAAAAAATGGTATACAAAATTTGTGTTACAGTTACTGTAGTAATTTATATGCTGTGTAAATGTATTGTAACAAACCTAGATCTACATAGGGAGGGTTGTGGAATCCAAATGAGAGCGCCACCTTCTGTAGATCTAAAGTGTTGACATCGTAGATATTCTTGAGGCTGTGTGAGGCAAACGCCCGGATATATGATTTGTATGCTTCCTGTGCTGACTTGTGGAGGAAGTAGTTCTTTTCTATCAGCTTCTCCAGCTATAAGGTAAAGTTATAAAGATTAATAAGTAAAATAATCAGTTTGTGCTCCTTCGTTGTTTGGTTGTCTAAACAAATAAACATAGGTTGTATTAAAATCTGTAACACTTTTCGTTGCTATAGTTTCTAGTAATTTCATCTTGAAAATTCTAGTTTTATTAAAGAAATCATCAAATTTTCCGAAGTCAAATATATGTTTTTAAAAAAAGCCCACTTGAAGCTAAATATGCTTAAATATAATTACATTCAATATCAGTTAATTAACAATACAGATAATTATTAATTATAACACACATACCTGAGCCTGAATATTTGAGATTTTACTCCAAGAGAAGTCAAATTCATTCAGTGGCACCTTAGCATGCTTCAGATATCGAAGGAAGCCCAACTCTTCAGGACGAAGAATTAACAGAGCGTGACCGACACCCCCCTCTCCACGGGCTGTTCTACCTACACGGTGAATGTACTCCTACAAATATACCACAGCATGATTTCCACAGGTTTCAACAAAGACACACTTTCCATGTAACATTGAAATTCAGGGTCCAATAGTATGTATAACATTGAAATTCAGGGTCCAATAGTATGTATATTCCTTTTCTATTTCATACATGTGACTGTATCAATCATGTTCATTCCTCAGCAAGGTTTGATAACTCTTGTATTGGGACAAGTATGTATGCAATTCATAACAGATTAAAAGTGGTATTCTAAGTCAGTGACTTTTAAAGTCGATAGTACTGCTTTATAGATATTTTTTAAAATTATTGTTCTATCCTCAAACATGTACTTAAATATTTCCCTTAAAATAATTTATTATCTCTAGAACTGCGCAGAATCAATCCCTATTCAATTGGAAAAACTGTACATCCTCATATTTTAAGTTTTAGAATTACTGCTAATGCAATTCATTAACAAACTTTTCTTTAAAAGAAAATGTCTATAGGGTGATCTCTGAATGGTACCTTGGGATCATCCGGGGGGTCGTACTGTACAATCCAATCAACTCGGGGGATGTCCAGACCTCTAGCGGCCACATCGGTACACAACAAGATGGACTCCTTGGAATTACAGAACTGGAAGAAGGTCTGCGTTCTCTTGGTCTGTTTCTGTTTTCCCTTTTTAATCAAATATTTAAAGAAAAAGATGAATAAAAACTGTCAAGAGTATTTGAGTACTCAACTGTTGCTCAATCACACTCAATTTTTCGTTATGAAGTTATAATTATAAAGTTAAAAAAAAATAAAAACATCTGACTTAGTACTAAATGCATAAGTGTTAAGAGTTCTTATTCACAGACATCATTTAAACAGTTCTAGACACCGTGCCTTTCATAGACCCATGTATTTTGTTATGCGGCTATTGCATTGATGTGAAAGATCTCATCCAAATTTGTAGATCAAATTATATTTTTTAAAATTCAATCCTGATCATTATTTACCTTAAAACCAGTCGCCTAATGGATTATTAATAATTCAAGATAATTCCCTGTGGTGACATGTTGTACTGACAGTATTAGAACCTTTTAAAATACTTACATGAATACACATAACTGGTATATCTATGTAGTTAAGAAGTTCATGGTAGAATTTGACGGCCATACATGAGCTGAAAAACACCATCACCTTCTTTTTCCGGTTCTTTTTTAAGAAGGTAAAGAGAAGAAGAAATCTCTTGTCTGAGGGACAGACCACATAGCCCTGTCAACAACAAAAATAATTCACATATCATGACAAATATATTTACATGCATTTCTTTTTAGGTTTCCTTCACAAATGTTCAAGATAAATGTATTTTGTTGAAAAACAGTTTATTACATCATTCTGTATAGACAGGAATATATTGACTCCCCGTAAAAAAACTTAACCCTGATCAATTTCCCCATCAGCCTATTGCTATCTAGTTACCTATCTACCCCCAAAGCCTTTTTATACCAGCTCCACTCTCATCATCCCCAATCATAATATTTCTCCAACTCCTAACCTTCACCACCTTTTGATTGCCTTCTTCATCTCTCCTTTATCACCTTTTCAAGCCTTATCATTAGCTGCTTCATCCTCCATTATTACCTGTTCCAATCCCTCTACCGTGGCGCTGTCCTTGCGGTCATCGACACCTATATACAGCGGTTCCTTCTTCAGGGAAATTCGGGACAAATCCTCCACTTTCCTTGTCTGCGTGGCTGAGAATAACATGGTCTGTCGCCTCTCTGGTAACGATCAAACATGAAGAATTATCTAAAGATTACTGGTACATGTATATATACTAAAATGAACTTAAAGGTTGGTTTACCTCAGGAAAGTTTAGGTGAGGGGTGGTGCTTAATTGATAAAGGTGTGAAGCCCTGAGGGAAACACACTCCCTTGTGTATATATGTCTTTATACACAGGGTATTGATTTAAAAATGCACTCAACAAAGTTTTTTTTCAATGATCTAAAAAAATTGTCTTTTATATATATAGTTATGTTGGAAAAACAAAGTGTCGATCGTTGAAATAAATTAATAAAAGAATAAACTATTAAACACATCGTGAAATATGGGCAAATTCTGTCTTTTGTCTCTAGATGTGTGTTTCTGACTGCCAGCGTATTTATCATGACGTTTCATGCAATCCTTAATTATGTATACAATCATCATACCATTATCAAATATATGTACTACAAAACCTCTTTTTCTTTAAATTTTTTTTGGTGTGATTGTTTAACATCTTTAATTTGCACAATAATTCTACAAACTGCGCAAGTATCAGATCTAGAGCTGACTGTACTTGCTTCTCTTCTGATCTGAAGTCGTGAAATTTCTCAAAAATGTCATGCATATAAACAGTTGGCAAAGGAACGAGAAATGGCATCAATAATTATTCTTAATTATTAATAAATCAACAATAATCTGAATGATTGGTGCTAAGTGAGTTTGATAGTCTAAGTGATCATTGCATTTAATGGGGTAATAAACTATATGTATAGTCATGTAAATTATTAATTCATATCTTTCAATTATCAAGAATAGAAAATTTAATCAAATAGACATAATGATTACATGTTTTCATCAAAAGTGTCAAAAGACAAAAATGAATTGCATGATCGTCGCTTGCGCCAACATGGTAAACACAGGATGAGTAAACAAATGTCAATCATTTTCTAACGTCCAATCTGAGGCCTAAATTCATTTGATTGACAGTGGTACACAATGTAAATTTGAAGGCAATGCTTATATCAATAATATTCCTAGTTAAAAATTTTCTCGGCAACATAAAAAAGAGGCCAGGAAAAAGCTCTCTGGTTTGAATAAAAGTTGTGCAATATGAAATACATGTATTACTGTGGAATCATTTTTATTCGTGGGGGTCAATGTTCGTGGGTAGCCAAAATTTTCCTGGTTCGTGGGGATGTAATTTCGTTGGTAGCAAGTTCTATTTCGTAAATAAATATTAAACAAATGCTTGTATTTACATTTGCGTGGATGTAAATTCGTGGGCAAAGGTTACCCACTGTACTGGCCAGTGAAATAAGGAAACTGTAGGATACTCTTGTAAATGCGTCTTTATTTTGGAGGGTGTCGGACAATACACGATTGATGACCAATGAATATATGGTATATAATAATATGTTGATAGACTCTAAATGATAGATGTAAGTCGATAGACGATAGACGTTAGACGTTAGATGTTAGACGATTTACTACAAAAAATAGAGAAAAAATATTGTAAATAAACTAATTCAAAAAACACACAAATTCATCCTAGCAAATATATGTTAACAATGATGAAATGTATGACTCTCAGATATATCAGTATTATCTAATTTCAATTAATCATAATAAGATATGCATCTAGTTATATAAATCTGAAATGCCCTAGCAAAGTTTGGCTACAGACAAATGTAAACAAAGAGGCATAACTCTGGACAACTACAATGATAT
>WFKH01011925.1:6146411-6156711 GCA_016163765.1 Magallana hongkongensis | reverse complement strand
GGGGGGGGGGGGGGGGCATTTTAAAAACTTGCATTTTAGTATGCACTAATATTTCAATTATTTGTACTGGCCAAGTTATTTTATGAATAAAAGAAAAACAACTCTATTTAAAAGTTTGGTTTTGGATTTTAACTTTATAAAAACATAAACTTGTATGGCATGCCCCATTGTTATTGAAAGTAATGATATACATTTCAGGCTCTACCAAGGACTTGACCATGGACCCTCGAAGCAGTGCCCAGGATGTGGTGCGTTGTGATGTGTGTGATACTCCTGTCCCCCCACTACACTGTGACTTCTGTCAGACCAATCTCTGCAAAGCTTGTGTTGGGGACCATATGTTGAACCTATCCAAAAAACATCAGGTGGTACTGTTCCAAGACCGAAGATCTACTCTTATTTCTCCAACTTGCCAAAAACATTCTCTCAAACAATGTGAACTTCATTGTGAACAATGTGACATTCCTATTTGTGCCCTCTGTGTTTCCTCTGAAAGTCATGAAAACCATAAAAAACTGGACATTATAAGTTATTTCGAAAGGAAAAAACATGATTTACAAACAGATTTGCAAGAATATGATAAAAAGGTTATTGCAAATTATCAAGAAATTTCAAACAACATCACAGCTCAGAAATCTGATCTAAATAAAAACTCACAGAAATTGACATCAGCAATAGACAAACATGGAGAAGTCTGGCACAGAGAAATAGACACCATTATACAGAAACTGAAATCTGATCTGGATGAAATGGATTCCAAACACCTGGCTGTATTAAACAAACAGGAAGATGAAATCACACGCACCATTTTCAAAATCACACAGAGCATTGCTGATCTGAAGAAGTTACTGGACTCCAATGATGTCAGCCTTGTCTCTTCCTACAAATCCAGGAATGATGAATTCAGAAGATTGCCTCCTAAACTCACAGTTTCTTTACCAAACTTCACCTCTCAGAAAATTAACCCAGAACAACTTAACCAACAGTTTGGTTCCCTGTCAGCATTCTCCATTACAACAGAGGAACATGGCTACACCATGGAAACCTCAGAAGTTGGATCCTCTCCTCTCAAACCACTGCTTGATGAGCCACGGATCATCTCCACCATACAGACACAGGGTAAATACTTACGCAGTGTTACTTGTGACAGTGATGAAGAAATCTGGACATGTAGTGATTATAATAAGACGATGAGTCTCTACAACCTGCAGGGGGAACTAGTGAAGTCAGTCCAAACCAAGTCAAGGAACGAGCCACGGGACATAGCAGTGACAAGGAGTGGGGATCTAGTTTATACTGATTACAATGATAGAACTGTGAACATAGTGAAGAATACACAGATACAGACAGTGATCAGACTACAGGGGTGGAGACCTCGCTGTGTCTGTAGTACCTCCTCTGGTGACCTCCTGGTTGTCATGGACAGTGATGATAAGCAAACAAAAGTTGTGTGTTACTCTGGCTCCACAGAGAAACAAAGTATTCAGTACGACGACAAAGGACAACCTCTCTATTCATCTGGTGGCTATAAATACATCAGTGAGAACAGGAACTTAGATATCTGTGTGTCAGACTGGGAAGCCGGTGCAGTAGTGGTGGTCAATCAGGCCGGGAAACTCCGGTTTACCTACACTGGTCCCCCCTCTACTACCAAGGGATCATTTATTCCACGCGTCATCACAACAGACAGCCAGGGTCGGATCCTGACAGCAGACTGGAAAAACCACTGTATCCACATCCTGGATCAGGACGGACAGTTCTTCCGCTACATTGACAACTGTCATTTACAGACTCCATGGGGTTTATGTGTGGACACCAGAGACAACCTCTTTGTGGCTGAGTACGACACAGGTAAAGTGAAGAAAATACAATATCTGATGTAAACAAACTGTGCTTTTTTTTGTATGTAAACAAACTGTGTTGATATTATACATGTATATTGCAAGTATAAATCAATTAACATGTAATCGATATTGTAACTGTAATTAAATATATTTGTTGCATATAAACAAACTGATTTTATAAGTTGATTTAATGTTTTGCATGAAAACGATACACGTGGACATGTTGATAAAAACTACATTTATTTTTTGTGTTGCTTGTTTACGGATAGTTACTGCAAGAGGAACATAGTTACAATTACAGATAGATAATATTTTTTATTTAGCAGACAATTACCATGTGTTAATTATAAATAAAAAGTATCTGAATATGAAGTAGTTTTTTCACCACACAGATCAAGGTTATGTTTAGTTTAGATATTATCCTGAGCTATCTTGGGGGATTGTTTGATTGGAATAATGAGATGGCCGGTGTACGACCATTTGTTCAGGTAAAATATTGTTATTTCCAATATAGGAGATTATAATTACAAACTTTGTATATTTTGATTATTATGTACATACATGAAGTGTGTACAGGCCATCATTAACTGGTACACGTGACTGCTGTTATATGTACAATGTATTAACATGTACTAATAGATTGAATAAAGTTTAAAATTACACAAATGTTTTATTTATTGCCACAACATGACAAATTACTTGTGCGTAAAATTCATTGATGATTTGAATTTTTTAATTAATGTTTTACAATTAAAAAACCCACATGTATCGACTATGAATCCTTGTTTAAAACTGTTTCTCAATCAATCACATTTAACTACTTGGAAGTAAAGGATACTAGGACAACATGGAGATTGAGTTATCTCCCCTAAAACCTACCAGTACTGAAAATCTCAGCATCACTAGACATCAGTTATTTTCTGGGGCTGGTAATCATTTAAAATTACAAAGGACAAGAGTTCTAATAGGCTGATGTTTGATAAAATCAACTTTAATTCTAATTACTTTACATGAAAGTATGGTGTAAAATGTAAAATTGGCAAATGAGATAAACAGGTCTAAAAACGAATTGGAGGAACAAATTGTTGTCATAGATGTTTATGTAACCATGGTAACAGTTGTAACAAGTCAATTATATTTTTATTAAAAGTACCTCAAAATACAGATTTTTTTAGCAGTAACAATTAAACATGCATTGTCATGCGAAACATGGTGTCGGAAGCCAATTGAAAGTGGGGGGCTAGGACTGATCAAAAATCTTGACAAAATCAAAGGCCGGAACGGCCACAAAGGCGTCGAGCTGACATTTTCTTTTATATAGAATGATATCAATAATTTGAATATCTGTACTATTAGTCGTATATCAAATAATATAAGAATAAAAAAGTAAATGAATTATGTTTTGTGTTGCTTTAAAAAAAAAAATAAGTTTCCTTATAAAATAGGTAGTGATGCATTTATAATACAATAACTCATCATAGTTACAAAAGTCGAAGACATTTCAAAGTTCAAAAATAAATTATTTTCTTTCTGCTTTAAACAGTCTTTGAACAATTTTCACAGGTTCATAACTTGAATACATCAACAGTGTGTCCCTAATTATAATAATAAAACATACTTTTATTTATTTCATTTCCCGTTTGAAACAAGATTACCTATGGTATATTGGCTGTTTACAAACAAATACACAACACGTGTTATCTAAAATGCTCGACCAAACCAACTGCATTATCGTGTTTATTAATTGCAACAAAATCATTAGATACGTTTATTGCTCACATTTATTTTGGAGACCATGCCCGATAAAAAAATAAATTTACACATCAAATTTTATTTCTATCGGGCACGGTCTCCAATTAAAATGTAAGCGATAAACTTAAATAATATTTAGTGAATGTATTCATCCGCCATTTCTTATTTAAGCAAATTTATACTTATGCAATGAGTTGTCAATAACCAGGGAGGCAAAGTTGGGTTTTCTGTACACAATTTAGTTGAATAAAAGGAATAAAAATCTTGTAATACGTTTAATACTTTAAGAAACTTATTTCTTATGCGCATTTAAAAGGCGGTGCAGAGTATGAATTTTTGGACGATTGCCAATCCAGACGATCGCTAGAAGGCTGCCGAGCATTAGCTCGACGCCTTAAAAAAAAGTGGGCTAAGCCCCCCCCCCCCCCCCCCCCCCCCCCCCACCCGGTACTGCTAAAAACATCAATACATGTATTTGAATGCACTAGCTCTATAGTAATTTTATCAAATTAGACTTTTTAGTTCAAAAGTAAGTAAATTTACTTTATTTATTTTCATTCGCTTAACAATAAGTTTTACATGTAATTATTTATATTTTTTCAGAGCATTGTACCCCTCCTAAAAAAGTTTCTTATCAGCCTAAATCAAAAAAACACATTTTGTGTTTACATGTTCTTGTACCTGAAAACTGACAAGGGTGGATTACAAATATAATTTAATTTTCAAAAGCTATAAAAAAGAGAAAAATTGCCTCCAAAATGGAACTCCTCAGCATCTGTCGCTATTTTAACGTCCATATTGAAAAATGATACACTACACCAAATTGTGCTTGATTACAAGGTGTAAATCATTTACACCATTTGTACAACAGTGTAGACAAATCAAGCACGCCCTTAGATATCAGTAATTTTGGGGGGCTGATAATTTATAATTTAAAATGATTTAAAATTACCGAAAACAATAGTTTAAATAGGCTGAGGTTTAATCAAAATTATTTAACAGCTTTTATTCTAAAAATGTATTAATTATACCATCATTCCAACATTTTATTCCGTCTATAGCAGCTGAGCTGAGTTTTTTTCCATATCCAGACAACTTTATGAAGTCTCTCCTTAGTTTAACACATTTTCACTGACATAGTGACATTTTCTCACTGACAAAGTGACAGTCTCTCACTGACATAATGACATTATCTCACTGACAATCCCTGTCTCTCACTGACGAGTTGCCCACTGTCACCGACTGAACTGTCGCTTGTTGTTTCCTTTACTTTTGATTGGTTTATAGATTTTCGCTTTGTTCTCAAACTTGTCTCTGCTATAACCGAAACCCCCAGGTTTACCTCTGTGGCTTTTGGATTTACCTCCCTTTTTTCCATGAACATCTAAAAAAAAAAATATTAAAAATAAAGAGCAACGATACTTGAAAATTTATAAAATGGTATACAAAATTTGTGTTACAGTAGTAATTTATATGCTGTGTACATGTATTGTGACAAACCTAGATCTACATAGGGAGGGTTGTGGAATCCGAACGAGAGCGCCACCTTCTGTAGATCTAAAGTGTTGACATCATAGATATTCTTGAGGCTGTGTGAGGCAAACGCCCGGATGTACGATTTGTATGCTTCCTGTGCCGACTTGTGGAGGAAGTAGTTCTTTTCTATCAGCTTCTCCAGCTATAAGGCAAAGTTATAAAGATTATTAAGTAAAAGAATCAGTATGTGCTCTTTCGTTGTTTAGTTGTCTAAACAAATAAACATAAGTTTGTATTAAAATCTGTAACACTTTTTGTTGCTATAGTTTCTAGTAATTTCATCTTGAAAATTCTAGTTTTATTAAAGAAATCATCAAATTTTCCCAAGTCAAATAAGTTTTAAAAAAAGCCCACTTCAATATGCTTAAATATAATTACATTCAATATCAGTTAATTAACAATAAAGATAATTATCAATTATTACACACATACCTGAGCCTGAATATTTGAGATTTTACTCCAAGAGAAGTCAAATTCATTCAGTGGCACCTTAGCATGCTTCAGATATCGAAGGAAGCCCAACTCTTCAGGACGAAGAATTAACAGAGCGTGACCGACACCCCCCTCTCCACGGGCTGTTCTACCTACACGGTGAATGTACTCCTACAAATATACCACAGCATGATTTCCACAGGTTTCAACAAAGACACACTTTCCATGAAACATTGAAATTCAGGGTCCAATAGTATGTATATTCCTTTTCTATTTCATACATGTGACTGTATCAATCATGTTCATTCCTCAGCAAGGTTTGATAACTCTTGTATTTGGACAAGTATGTATGCAATTCATAACAGATTAAAAGTGGTATTCTAAGTCAGTGACTTTTAAAGTCAATAGTACTGCTTTATAGATATTTTTTAAAATAATATTATTGTTCTATCCTCAAAGATGTACTTAATTCTTCATGAAGCCTATTTCCCTTAAAATAATTTATTATCTATAGAACTGCACAGAATCAATCCCTATTCAATTGGTAAAACTGTACATCCTCAAATTATAAGTTTTAGAATTACTGCTAATGCAATTCATTAACAAACTTTTCTTTAAAAGAAAATGTCTATAAGGTGATCTCTGAATGGTACCTTGGGATCATCCGGGGGGTCGTACTGTACAATCCAATCAACTTGGGGGATGTCCAGTCCTCTAGCGGCCACATCGGTACACAACAAGATGGACTCCTTGGAATTACAGAACTGGAAGAAGGTCTGGGTTCTCTTGGTCTGTTTCTGTTTTCCCTTTTTAATCAAATATTTAAAGAAAAAGATGAATTAAAAACTGTCAAGAGTATTTGAGTACTCAACTGTTGCTCAATCACACTCGATTTTTCGTTATGAAGTTATAATTATAAAGTTAAAAAAAAATAAAAACATCTGACTTAGTACTAAATGCATAAGTGTTAAGAGTTCTTATTCACAGACATCATTTAAACAGTTCTAGACACCGTGCCTTTCATAGACCCATGTATTTTGTTATGCGGCTATTGCATTGATGTGAAAGATCTCATCCAAATTTGTAGATCAAATTATATTTTTTAAAATTCAATCCTGATCATCATTTACCTTAAAACCAGTCGCCTAATGGATTATTAATAATTCAAGATAATTCCCTGTGGCGACATGTTGTACTGACAGTATTAGAACCTTTTAAAATACTTACATGAATACACATAACTGGTATATCTATGTAGTTAAGAAGTTCATGGTAGAATTTGACGGCCATACATGAGCTGAAAAACACCATCACCTTCTTTTTCCGGTTCTTTTTTAAGAAGGTAAAGAGAAGAAGAAATCTTTTGTCTGAGGGACAGACCACATAGCCCTGTCAACAACAGAAATAATTCACATATCATGACAAATACAGTATATTTACATGCATTTCTTTTTAGGTTTCCTTCACAAATGTTCAAGATAAATGTATTTTGTTGAAAAACAGTTTATTACATCATTCTGTATAGACAGGAATATATTGACTCCCCGTAAAAAAACTTAACCCTGATCAATTTCCCCATCAGCCTATTGCTATCTAGTTACCTATCTACCCCCAAAGCCTTTTTATACCAGCCCCACTCTCATCATCCCCAATCATAATATTTTTCCAACTCCTAACCTTCACCACCTTTTGATTGCCTTCTTCATCTCTCCTTTATCACCTTATCAAGCCTTATCATTAGCTGCTTCATCCTCCATTATTACCTGTTCCAGTCCCTCTACCGTGGCGCTGTCCTTGCGGTCATCAACACCTATATACAGCGGTTCCTTCTTCAGGGAAATTCGGGACAAATCCTCTACTTTCCTCGTCTGAGTGGCTGAGAATAACATGGTCTGTCGCCTCTCTGGTAACGATCAAACATGAAGAATTATCTTAAGATTACTGGTACATGTATATATACTAAAATGAACTTAAAGGTTGGTTTACCTCAGGAAAGTTTAGGTAAGGGGTGGTGCTTAATTGATAAAGGTGTGAAGCCCTGAGGGAAACACACTCCCTTGTGTATATATGTCTTTATACACAGGGTATTGATTTAAAAATGCACTCAACAAAGTTTTTTTTCGATGATCTAAAAAAATTATTGTCTTTTATATATATAGTTATGTTGGAAAAACAAAGTGTCGATCGTTGAAATAAATTAATAAAAGAATAAACTATTAAACACATCGTGAAATATGGGCAAATTTTGTCTTTTGTCTCTAGATGTGTGTTTCTGACTGCCAGCGTATTTATCATGACGTTTTATGCAATCCTTAATTATGTATACAATCATCATACCATTATCAAATATATGTACTACTGTACTACAAAACCTCTTTTTCTTTAAATTTTTTTTTGTGTGATTGTTTAACATCTTTAATTTGCACAATAATTCTACGAACTGCGCAAGTATCAGATCTAGAGCTGACTGTACTTGCTTCTCTTCTGATCTGAAGTCGTGAAATTTCTCAAAAATGTCATGCTTATAAACAGTTGGCAAAGGAACGAGAATTGGCATCAATAATTATTCTTAATTATTAATAAATCAACAATAATCTGAATGATTGGTGCTAAGTGATTTTGATAGTCTAAGTGATCAATGCATTTAATGGGGTAATAAACTATATGTACAGTCATGTAAATTATTAATTCATATCTTTCAATTATCAAGAATAGAAAATTTAATCAAATAGACATAATGATTACATGTTTTCATCAAAAGTGTCAAAAGACAAAAATGAATTGCATGATCGTCGCTTGCGCCAACATGGTAAACACAGGATGAGTAAACAAATGTCAATCATTTTCTAACGTCCAATCTGGGGCCTAAATTCATTTGATTGACAGTGGTACACAATGTAAATTTGAAGGCAATGCTTATATCAATAATATTCCTAGTTAAAAATTTTCTCGGCAACATAAAAAAGAGGCCAGGAAAAAGCTCTCTGGTTTGAATAAAAGTTGTGCAATATGAAATACATGTATTACTGTGGAATCATTTTTATTTGTGGGGGTCAATGTTCGTGGGTAGCCAAAATTTTCCTGGTTCGTGGGGATGTAATTTCGTTGGTAGCAAGTTCTATTTTGTAAATAAATATTAAACAAATGCTTGTATTTACATTTGCGGGGATGTAAATTCGTGGGCAAAGGTTACCCACGAAAGCCACAAACATTGGTCCCCCAAAAACAATGATTATTCCACAGTATTCCATAACAGATCGATACTTTTTCTTCTGAAGGAACTGTCCACAAAATTTTCATGAAGGACTACGGGATGCAGTCAAAATAGATGAGTGTACAGCTTTTTATAGTTTTTTATAGCTCTAGCTTGTTTTTTTATCCACACATTTGTCGATTAAATGTGCACAATATCTTGTTAAATAATATGACTAAAACAAGTCACAAGCATTCCAGCTTTTATTTGACTTACTTGGCAAAAGCTTCATGATCTGTTTCATCTCCTCCTCAAACCCGATTTCCAGGATTCGGTCGGCCTCATCAATTATCAGACACTGGAGGTTCTTATACATGAAGTTTGGTGTATTCTATCAAATCAAGTGTAGAGGTTGGTCGTTAAAATCTCAAAACTTATAATTTAAGTCATACCGTTCAAGTTCATTTGCCTACAAAGTAAGGAACTAAATCTACCAAGTGTTGCACAACAAATTAAGACTAAGAACAGTGTAACAGTACGTGTCTCAGTACACACATTTATCACGCTACTCTCACTCCATCTCAACAGTGCCCGAGTCAGACACCGGAGAACAAGGCGAGATCAGTCAGATTTGCGCAGTGTTTGTCATCACGGACAGTCATATACACAATATACAAGGTTGGGGACAACGCATATTTACACATCCATGCCCACACAAATAGTAACTAATGTATTCTGCCACAGTCACTTTACACCAGAAGATGGAAGGATTTAGTTCCTAACAGTCGGACATGGACACCATACACAAACATGGATGGATTCAGTTCTAATTTGCCTGATATCTTGCTACAACTGCATAAATATTGAACATACAGAATCATAAATTAATACAGTAAGAAACACATATAGCGAACACACTTATAATGAATTGACGCTTCTAGTGAAGTGAATTTTATTCCCCATGATTTATACATACACTGTATTTATTATTTTATAAATTATTATGTTTATAACAAAGCAAAGTCGCCCGTCCCTGGCACTTTGTTATAAGAGTGTTTGACTGTCCATTTTCTCTTTACCTGCAGATGGTCAAGTAATCGTCCAGGGGTCGCTACCAGGATATTGATGCCCTTGCCGAGTTTCTTGGCCTCTTCTACCCGACTAGTACCCCCCATGATAAGACCGTAGGTGTGACAGTGGTACTTTAGTAGCTCCTTCAGGACCCCAAATGTCTGCATGGACAGCTCTCGTGTCGGTGAGATGATGATGCACCCTGTTCCTGTATAACACACCAGTACGAAGACTCAGATGATGTCATACCACTAGAGTTGTCATGAGACACGATGGAATACACACATAATAAAAACATGAACACTGATCTTCTGAACTTATAGCAAAATCATAACTATGCTTGAAAAATTATTTAAACTTAATTTTGTGTGTATATTAACCCTCAGTATTGCAGAGTTACTGTGGTGAATTTTTGTTGAAAATATTTTTAGATATATGATTACATGTACTTTATAACATTTAAGGAAAAAAA
>WFKH01011925.1:6130829-6146401 GCA_016163765.1 Magallana hongkongensis | reverse complement strand
TTCTTCAACTTACTTATATGAGGAATCCTTAGGGGCTTCTCTTTATTGCTACTTGAACTAGAATCTTTTGAATTCTTCAAACCTGTAACAAAAATTATTTACTTAATATACATGTATATATGAATTGATTGACAGACATAACAATGATTGGTTTTCATCTTTTGTGTACATACTGTATGTACAGTATCTTGTTTTATATGTATTATTCAATGTTTGTGCAAGTAATTATTTTTTTAAAGACTTTCTTTCTATATCACTTCTATGCCTTCTTAGTCTTCAGGGAATTGTTTTATAGTTTTAGCTTTTCACAAAAATTGTTGGTTTGCTCATCAAACAGGCTGTTAAATATTGACCTCCTTTCTTCTAGTTCACAATGAAAAGCTCATAAATATTCATAGACTGCTAAAATCCGAAAGTTATTTTTTACCCAAGAACTGCTCTGTTGCATGAAATAGGTTCCGTTTCAACTGAAATACTAATTATTACAGCCCTGGATGAAGTCTGACAAGTGTTGTTGTGTTCAATGTATTCATATCTAGAAGCCAATGACTGAACAGTTAACCATGAGAAGACTAAGCTTTCATCAAATCCGACAAATCCGAGTTTGTAACGTATTGCCCAAAGTCCTAGCATTTGTTAAAACGGCTCTACATGTATATATGCCAAGAACAAATTACATTTAGCTGTGTATTCTCTTTAGCATTTTTGGCGGAACAGAAACTAAATCACCAAAAGTTGTTACATTTCATCTAATGCGGATTTGACTTATTTTTTGCAAAATAAAAATTTCTATTTTTTGCACTTCAAATTTATACTCCATTTGGGGTAATATATCCAAAACAGGCTGTAACATCCCATTTGGGGGATTGGTCACAACCTTTTATAACTAATTTAAAAATGAAAGCCAATGCGTTTCAAAACTAGTGCTGAAACGAATATCATAAATCAATATTTGAATATTCGTGACTGCTATTCTACAATAGGTATTCATCAACAAAGTATTATGCATGTTTGATAGTTTATATTACAATGTGATTGTATGTGTAGGCTACTAAAACATGTCAGTTCACAGGGTTTGACACTAACTTTTTTACTTTGGTGGACCGCAGGTCCACTGGTCAAGAATTTTTGGTGGACCTTCACAAATTCTGGTGGAACTTCATTAATGTTGGAATTTTTGTTGATTTAATTTACTCCATGCTATTCACGCTTATTAAATGCAATTAATTTGATCACATACATGTGTTATCTTCTACTTTACTGAATTTATTTTATTTTATTTTCCTACATCATCATCATTTCCACAATAGCAAAACATATTATATTCAAAATATTTTTACTGGGTCACAATTTTTGGTTGAAAGGTTTCAGTTCTCCCCAACAGAAAAAAATATAGAAAGAAGTCTGAGAATTAACTCAGGGAGACTTCATTATATATATTACATGTACGTTAACAATGATATTCACAAATTCAAAACTCAAATTTAAAATATTGTTAAATATCTTGGGACAGACTATACTTAAAATACATGTAAATTGGATTAGAAACATGTCCACAACAGCTTATAAAAAATTAATTTTTGAAAAAAATAAAAAGCATGTATTTATATGTATTTATATCTCTAATAAAGGAAATATTTCATCATTTTGTAAGCTAAGTGACAAATAAAATTTGTCTCATTACCAGTTTACTTCAGTGTTTTTAGGGGTATTAGTCCAACCCAATGACCCACTTACCACCGTTATGTAGAGGATAGCCAACTGGTTAAATTATTATTTTTTTAGTTTTTATTTTGCATTAAACATGTCTTTTTATTAATCAACTATCATTTTATTGCCAATGAAGTTAATTTACACAGTCATGAACTCAGAGGACAGAATAACTTCAACTTCTTTTTATGAGGAAATTCTGGTGAAGTTACCGCGATCACAAAACTTCATTTATTCATTTTTGGTTGTCAATTTCAATGTAAGAATTTGCATTAATAATTCATTAATAATTTGATTTTCATAATAAAAGTTTAAAATTTTAGTGGACCGACGGTCCACCTGGTCCTGAACAATTGGTGGACCTTCCCAATTTTTGGTGGACTCGGGCCACCAGTCTACCGTTAGTGTCGAACCCTGAGTTCAATGTTAATACTCAACATATAAGCATCCATTGAATTAAGTGCACATTTATTTTCTATGCAAAAGAAATTTTAAAGATAACATTTCAATCAACTCCAAGCAAAAGATTTATTAATTCTTCTTTAAATTAATATACTGCAGTCCTGACTCCCAAGACCTATAAATAAATCTTTCCACCATGTTTGATAAACCAATAATGACCTGAACTCCGGAAATGTCCCGTTTATTTCAAATTAAGAAGATATTATATTGAAGTATCTTAAAAAAACTTTCAATATACCTTTTGATTTTATCACTCCATAACTCACACTCACCCATACATATTTAACAAATTATATCAGTATTGCTGCTCTTATATACATTCAACATACAAATTGTTACAATATATGAATTGAAAAATCTGGGATTTTGTCTCTGTACGATGTAATCCATGCTTTAAATTTACTTTTAATGTAATTAAACAAGTATGGCAGTCATACATATGTAAATAAGAATTTCAGAGAAATTTATGATAAATTAACAAACCATGAGGTCATTTGGGGTTTGCCTTTTTAAGATGATTAATTAGGTTTGATGTTGTGCCTTTATGTATAAGGCTAGTTGTACCAACTGGACAGACTTTGCAAATAGTTTTGTCTTTACTTTTATTCAGAGTAAAATGTTCCCTGCAAACCCAGCTTCTCTTTTCTATTGTGACAAAATAACACGATGCTGCATAGTTAGAAGTTTACAGTGCTGCATAAGGGTGCTTGTGACAGAATATTCGCATACTTAATGTCTATACGAATACTAGAAATTTATTTTTCATTCGCGAAAATTCAAACATTCGTTTCAGCACTATTAAATCCATCTTCAGAGAATAGAAGGAATAATTGTAACACTGATAAAGAATGTAACACTACCCCTGCTTACATAGTTATGAATTATAAAATTGTTTGAAAAACATAGGGTACACAAATTAAATCTTGTGTTTTTGCATATTTAACCTTAAAACTTTAATCTTATTAAAAGCAGTGTACGAACATTTCAACTCCTACGTTTTTCTCGTATTTTCTTATACTATACGAACATATTTCCATGCTCTACAAAGTAGGAGAGTTGTTATAATCATATAGAACGACCTAAAAGAGAAATCAGATTCAGAAAAATAAATCTACCTTTCATCTTTCCCTTGGACGGCAACACTTTTGGTGTCTTTTTCTGCTTTCCCATTCCCACGTGTGTTGTTGATAATTTACCTTACCGGAAGTGCTCTTCTTTCAATTGTATATTGTGAACTCGTACATATAATGTTCGTATGGTGCAACATCCCGAACAAAGTTTACTTTCTACTTCATTCGTATCACATTTTTAAGACCATGGCAATTGATTTAATCATTTATTAAAACAAGAATAAAATATTTTCATAATTTATAGTCTGTACACATTGTACATAAATACTGAATTATTTCTAAAAATTTCCTTACAAAAAAGAATAGAGTATAATTGTCAAAGTATAATATATATATATAGTATAACAATGGCTCCCAATATACTCTAGTACCTCGATCTCAGGAATTTTCAAGTTTTTCAGAAGAGTATGGCTTCATCCATGCAACTTCTTCCCACGGCCACGAGTAACTGTTGTGAGACGAGTGGACGCAGGACCTCTGACATATTAATGTAATGACGTTTCTTCCCTCACGGTCGATGGTTTAGCTGAGAAGTCAGTGCAAATTGCTAAATTAAGTACAATCATGTATTTTCGAAGAAAAAAGTTAATATGTTTTACGGTGCTACCGTTGTGGCGAGCGCAGCAAGAATTACACATACCTTGCATCATTGTCGTCTTAGTGTTATTTAGTTATCAACGAGCGTTAAAAATTTTTTGAGAGAGAGAGAAAAAAAAGAGAGAGAGAGATTATTATATAATATTTCTAAGTTTAAATAAATTCTTACAAAATACATAGACTTGCTTCCCTAAAACCGTTCTTTACTTTTGGAAAGAATTGATCCGTCTGTAAAATATAATTTTTGTTTAATTTGGTCAAAAGTGTTAACGATAAATACAGTATTTTTTTGTTCCTTTTTTTCCCTGTTCATAATTTTTTTTTTAAAAATTCGTTTATTTTTGCATTCTAATTACATACGTTATCCGTGCCACCGGTCCCTGTTTGTAGGTGTGTAATTTCCCATTTTCTAATCTAATGGTTTGACTATATGCAATATCTGCATAATTTTTTAACTGTTTATTTTTTCTCTTTATTTTTTTTTATTTAGTTCATAATGTCCTATTTTTTTATTTCCTCCCTACTCATACTTACTGTACATGCATGCAAAATTAGCTTAAAGTGGCACGGTGACTCAAAATAGATGTTTTACTTTTTGATTATGACAACGGAAATAAGAAGAGTTATTCGAAATTTCATCATACGGAAGGTTTCACGCATAATAAGTCATCACTTATCAATTAACAAGTCATTAAAACTCATCCGGAAATTGCACATGTAAACAAACCGAGTTGTGTTGGACATTGGTTTAGTGTCACGTGATTGCGATTTCTGTCTAAAAATAGTTACAGTGGGATTGACACACAGAAAAAAGAATTTGAATTTGAAGCTATTCGATGTCTGTGGTAAGAAATATGCATTAATAGAGAATGCATCTTAATAAATATATAGTTCTTGAAGACATCGTGTTTCAATGAGAGGCTTCTGGCTTATGATGTATGCCACGCTGCAGTATTTACATTCCCCTGCGCGTGCGTGGCTATGAAGCGGAAGAAAAACTCAATATTTTCGTGTTGGCCCAACGCTTAATTCTATTTTTCTCTTTTTAATTTGATTTATTTACTTTTGAACACCGTAATTTTTCAAAAGTTCATCTTTTCATATGATATATAAAATATGTGGAAATCGTGTAAAAATTCGATATTTGCTAAACCATGCTAAACCATGGGTTTGTGCGTCACCATGTCTCTTTAAAATTGGATCGATATGACAGCAAAGTGTGGCTCATGCTAGTATATATATAATCTCTCTATCAAAAAAAAATTAAAAACAAATCATATGTCAATGAGGCAGGTATCGCAGTCTATACTGAAATAGCTAGTGCAAGCGTTACATATGTTTGATCCACCTCTAAATTTATCGCGGGAAATATAGCGCGAGATCACTGTGACGTTAAATTCCATAATCATTTGTTTACGTATCTCAACTCAATACGATGGAATGGAAGCGTGTAAAAAATCTCTTGGGTCTCACCAAAGCTTGTGTGGTACTCAAAACGTGTCTTCAAACCTCAAGGCACCGTAAATTACGAGTTAAATGTCAGCCATTTTTGGCATAGCACCACGGGTGAAAATATTAGAGAGCATTATGGGACCGAGACAAAAAATTTTGTTTGATGAATCTGTAGGTTTAGCTCGTTCTTTTTCCCGCGCACACTGGTTCTTAGAGCTCGCTACGCGAGCGGCGCTTCGCGCCGCTCGCTATAAAGTTTGGGGTTTTTTTTTGGTGGGGGGGGGGTGTTCAAGGAATGTATGAGTATGTACATGTCAAGTTTATCTGTATATTAATCAAAGTTCGCGCTGAGCATAATTATTTACATGTGAATAAGTCAATCCGTTTGCTTAAAATAAATACCCTACATCTAATAATACATATGTATTATTAGATGTAGGGTATTTATTTGTATTATGAGAAAAATTTATATAATGTCAGGTGCCTGGGGTTTGCTGGTGTGTTATCTTTGTTTTAAAAAACAGAAACAATTCAGTCTTTAAGTATATTTTTTTCTTAAAAATTGTAACATATGTACAACATATACAGTATACCTTTGTAGGTTGTCATTTGCATGAAAATGTGAACACGTTTAAACGAAATATGTCTCATAAATCAGAGGTCGATCACAGGGGCTCGTCACAAACTGTTTGTCTTCCTACGTGACCCCTTTACTATAAAATACACAAGCTCTGTATTTTATAGTAAAGGGGTGGTCACATAGTAAGAGGACAAAAAGTTCGTGACGAGCCCCTGTGATCAATATTAATAATATCAACATGCCTTCTTTTTCATTCTATAATCTTTTATTTTTTTATGTGTTTAACTAAAATTAGAACGTTTTAAAGCAGATATTCTCAAGTTCAAATCCTGACCTGGTCCGTCAATATTTCTCACACCCCGTTCATTTTAAGCTCTTGCTAAAATGGCTCTAATTTTTGTGAAAATGTGTCTTTATTTATTTACTGTTTATATTTCGACCTAGCGACCCAAAGATCATATTTAAGTGGCCTACTAATCAGCCAATCAAAAAAGGAAATTAAAAAAAGACATATTTCATAAGAGGTGAATCTTTAATACACAAAAATTACAATGAAATGTAGTCAACAAAACTTGCATTGTTATTTGCAGTTAAAATTAATACTTTGTCACACACGATCAATATAAAATGGAGAACCAGAACACACTTTTAACAATCAACAATAATGAATAGTTTGCAAAAATAAAAGAAAACGGTCAAGTAATGGAAATTATGCACATATATACAAAACATAGTCATATTACTATACATCATCTACAAAAGAAAAAAACAAACCCAACAAAAACAAAAACGGTAAAGCAAACAAAATGACAAACAAATTCAACCGTTCCGTGATTCTAGTAGGATAAAATTTGTTCCGAGCTCATGCAGTTTAAGAAAAAAGTTATAATTACCGTCTTCCTTGGAAGACGGTATAAAGAGTTAAAATAATTTACAGTCTCCGGGTTGTGCACTTCCTCTCCTTTGTGATTGGTAGAAAATACATGATGTGAAAATTTACATTTATTTCATTGGTCGAAAAACAGTTCGGCGCAAGGGAGATAATTTTCTGATGATCTTTTTTACGTACGACTTAACAATTTTCGTAGATTTCAAATCTTAAAAAGTAAGAAAACGAAAAAACAATAAAAATTACTATGAATGTAATTCAGGCTTCAATTTTTCAGTACAACTAGTTTAAAGCAATATTCTATTATATTTATTGAAATTTTTTCTTTTTTCTTTTTGTATTGTTTATGCAAAAACAAAAATGTAAAGATTTGACACGGTATGTCTAATATCAGTAAACAAGTTTGCAGATACGGTAAAACTAATATCAGTGAAACAAGATGCTGAATGCTGTAGTATTAACTTTGATTTTATTATAATAATGCCACCCTTCCTAAGATCTCCTTTTCCCTACTATAGTTGATCTCAACTAACAAGCACGTGGAACGCATTTCTCAATTTTAGGCACGCACGCTTTTGGCACATCATATAAAAAAAGTTCCACACGCCATTGCATGTTGAGGAAGACGACATTTATATTAAAAAAGAATTACAATTTTCTTTGATAACTTATTGCTGTTTAGAGTTTGCTCTAAAGACGGTAAGCTTTTTTAAAAAGCTAAACTTGTAATGTGGAAATAATCTAAAATCAAATTATATAAAAGACTACGTGTTTACATCGCAGACCAAAATATTATGTACAATATATCGAAGTAATTTGCAAAGGCAGATGCACAGCTAAAAACATAAAATGAACCTTCTCCATCCTGAAAGTCAAGGGTGAAATCAAAATATTACATGTACATGTATATATGTATTGGTGGAATTAAACATTTTTAGCTTAGTCGTCTCCGTTTTTCCAAAAATTTAACCTCATTATTGAACATTACAACCATTACTTAAAATTAATACCAATATCAAATATTAATGTGATTATACTATATACCTTAATTAACGTTAGGTAGCTGTTCATATCGACAACTTGTGACTCTATACGTGTACATGTTTATTGAGAGAATAATTACACTGCACATGCGTGTAGCCTGTTGAAAGCAACTATTATAACAAGTAGCACAATAATGAAGAATCGGTATATCATAGATGAAATCTTAATTTCCGACAAAGTAATTTAATTTATCCTTTACTGTTCTTGGACACGAATTGTTCCCTGACTGCACAGTTATATGACGTCACAGCGTGTAGTTTCGTTGTGATGAGAATGAGCACAAAATAGGATGATTCACCCTCCACCCTACCATACCCACCCCCATGTATTCTCTATAAAGAAGTTCTGTGTCATTGCCTATAATTGATGTCCATCTACTTTTTTTAAGAGAATACCATGCACCCCCTCCCTTTCCCAGTGATGTCTTTCTCTGACTTGGAATCTAGCAATATACAAGGGACCTATCCGCCTCCATTACTTATCATAATATCTCCAAACTACCCTGGCTCTAAGACTGTTTCCCTATACCCAGCCGGCATTCTTCCTTAGACAGGGGACGGATCCTCTTCTGCACCCATTTAGGCGCCGCCCATGGCGTGCTCCACGCGAACCATGGCCCACATAGAACGACCAATAGGGAGCACTGTACCAAAAACAGGCTGATGAAGATTTGTACCGTTGATAGATATTGGCCGAGAAAGAACGCCATGCTGCCATGAACGATGACGTCAAACGCGGTTCCCAAGATGGAGTCGAAATGCCACTCTTCCTTGTATTCACTGGCCGTCCAGTCCAGAGAACTCCAGCTGACGATCTGAAATAAAAGTCAGATATCGATCATGTCATGGTTGGTGATAATTATCTCTTTACGATTACGATTAATCGGGAAATTATTGTAAACAAAATTTAACAATTGGAACGGAGGTTTTTATTTAATCTTGACCCAAATCCAAAAGTTCACATGTACACTGTTCAAGTATCTGAAAAAAATAACTGATCATTGGTAAAAATTTTGATTAAAAAGTCGAGGGGGCTTAATTACAAATGGCAGTATAAACGTTCATGAATATAACTTTATGTGTTTATCTTGCGACATGATACACATCTAGTATGATCCATCACAGGTGCTTGTTTTATACAGTAATGTAACTCAAAACAAGCACTTGCAACATCTAAACGTTCCATGAAACCTATGGGAATGTTCAGTGCCTTAAGGACCTTGTTTACTCAGGGTTTGAGTTCTCAAATTCGGATTGTTATAAAGTTGAATGCCATGAGTAAAATTTGTTTTAAACACATAAATTATTCTCAATTTGAATTATTATTGACATAACATTCGATATTTTTACTATATTATGGTATTAGGCTAAAAAAAATTGACTTTTAGCAAAACAGATGAAATTCGGACTAAATTTTTCAAATTTTATTTTTGACTGAAATATTTTTGACACACTATAAAAATATTGAAAAATGCTTAAAAACGATAAAAGATACCATATCTCAAAATTTTGATCATTGACCTCATATAATTTTTTTGCCAGCAGAATAAGGTCAGTATAATTAGTTTTATTCTATATATGTTTTAGTATTATCATCATTCAATTTTTTATTAAATTGAATCAAAAATGGGTAGGAATTTGAAAACTGATAGAGGAAATTCGGACTGGAATATTTATAAAAAATTGCTAATGAAAACTTAATGCTTTGTATCTATTTAGTGCCACTGCCATTCATAAACTGTCTTTCATTATTAAAAGAGTTTAGCCATTTGTATTTTTTTCACATTTAAGAAAATCTCAATCAAGGTGTAAAATTTTTAGTGATTTTTCTTAAATTTTCAAAAAATATTCAATGGCCATTAACCCAAAAAGTAGGTCATTGACCTACTTTTTTGAAAGTAAAAATTAACACTACAATTAAAGGTCTATAACACGCAATAGATAGTTTTTTATTATCATCAGTGGAATTTTTTTTCATTCTGAGTAAACGTAATCCTTAAATATTGAACGTTTCGAATTTTACGCATACGCATCTTACAGAGGCTCGTAGCGCCGATTTAAAGTGGAGGGACCATACAAAAAGTCAAAGGACCAATTATAGCTTGTCCATTTATTTGTTGTAGTAAATATAAGAAAAAGGTACATTAAAATAAAGTGGAGGGACCAGCCTTCTGCCCCGCCCCTCCAGTTGTTACGTGTATGTTAAAGGGGCATGGTCACGATTTTGGCCAAAAATTATTTTTCCGATTTTAATGTTTACAATGCTTATATAGTAAGGCATTTTTAATAGGCAACCAAAATTTGAGTGTCATTCGTTGAGATATAAGCGAGTTACAGAGCTTACAATTCTTTGCTGCGTAAACAAAGCTTTTGTGTACATTTGAATGTTGAAGTTAAAATTCCAGTTTTAGACCTAAAATGAATGTGTTAAACGTTAGGAACTGTTTATTTATACTTAAAATGAATAAGACGATAGGCAAATCAGCTTGAAAAAGATTTTTACTGGTATATTGAACCTATGTAAACATAAACAGGGCACGAGTCTTGTTTACATGACAAAGAATTGTGAGCCCTGTATATTGCTTATAACTCTACAACTGGCTCTCAAATTTCATTTGATCTTTAGAAATGCATTCCTAAAAGCATTGTAAATAATAAAAACAGAAAAATAGAATTTGTCCAAAATCGTGACCATGCCCCTTTAAAGTAAGACTCAGTGACTTCTCTACTATTGTAATTTGATGCGTGTACCTTTTTGGCGGGTGCCGTTTTCTCCCAGTATAGGAAGTAATACATGTGCTGTACAATCTGTATGGCCGCCAGCCACTGAAGCCGGTGTAGAAACAGGAAGGACGAGGCGAACACCGTCAGGAGGTCAAACAGGAAGTACAACCGGATGCGCACTAAGTCTTTGCGCGGAAGAAGGCGGATCCGGAAGAGGACGTTCAGATGACCACAGATGTGATAACACTCCAAAAAGAACAAGAAAAACGCGGCAAAATTCTCCAAGTTCAACATCTTTTTGTCAGGTTTACTGTAAAAGACACCGGAAGATAATTATGAATAGAAGATATTTGCCGAGATTTTACGAAATAGTCACATTTATAGTTCATTAATGCAGAATAAATGATTCAAAGATGACGTTTAGATTTTACCTCCTCACTCCCCCAGGGAAAAAATGTTATGAAAAGAAAATACTCTGTAAACCCAGCGACTTTATCTTTTTTCAATGTAATTCTACGTTTTCTATATATGTCACTATGACACAACGACCCTGCAGTATCTGTAACATACTGGGACTGTTTTGTTTATCAATGTAATACTAAGTATCCATTATCAATGAATTACTGAGGGCAGACAGATTGTAACCGAGCGGTGACAGGTAAATAATCCCAGCCAAACCAGGTCATTGCCAGATAATAACAATGCACATCCAGTCCCCAGATCTAGATTATGGACAGATGGGCGCTGTATGGGGGAGGAGGGGGTGGGGTGGTGGACAGATGGATCATTTTAAAAAATCCTACTCGTCTGAGATATGTACAGACTTAATTTTACTTAAGTCTGTACATAAAATTTATGGGCGCCGTGTTTAGAGGAGGGGCCTTTATAACAAATTTTCATTTTATGATGAATGTGTTTATATATTTAGAATATAGATCTAATGTATATCTTTCAGTAAATGTTTTAAAATTGGGAAACATATATTCTACTTTCAGGAAATAAAAACGCATCGCAAGTTGACACAATCGAACGTCCAAGGAAAGTCGTGGTGGGGGGAGGGGGTTAGCATACTGTTCTGAAATCCCAGCTACTACGTGTAGATAGGGACACGTTTCAATCATGTAGGTCTATATATGAGAGATATTTCATGCATCAAGTGTATCGTATCACCAAGTCGGGAGGGTGGGGGATCTGAAGAAGATAAACAAGTATACTACACAGTATTGTATTTCTTTACACCCAAACAGGTTCTAGCAATATCTTCACAATAAAAACAATTGTACAAGATTATTACAGATTATCTATAAATCACGAATCATTTTATTGGGGGGGGGGGGGGGGGGGAGGGGAGGTTGGTAACCAAAATGGATCATTGTTTTGATTTTCTAAATGCCTAGACTATATATGCATAAATTAAACAGAGCTATAACAAAGCCATTTATCTACTCATCATGTTGGCAAGGAAACTTGGATACATGTACAAGGAAGTACTAGTTGATGACTGGTCTAGAATATTAAAAAATTGTACTATCAGCGCTCAGTATAAGGTTATATATACGGGTTTATGTCTGGAGGGGGGGGGGGACACTCTTCGTTACATTAAAATAAACGCACATGGACAGTAGTCCACACTGCCTGGTCCTGGCTTTTAAGTATTTCCTGTATACAATACTCGTAACGTATTCTTAGTAACATGTTCGATGTCTTAGAGATTTAAGCATACACAGTTGTATTTTTTGTCTAAAAATTCTTTCGCCCCACCCCTCCAGAAATAAAAGTCATTTATAAATAAAGAAATGTCGTGCACGACAAGTTCTTAATTAATATCAGACACTGCATGACTTTGAGCCACTTCTAGAATACAGTACTATTACTGACTATCACTACACGATTGTAAACGTAGGAACATGGTTTTCTTTATTTCACCTGTTTCCCTGTAGGAATGGATCAGAAGTGGACTTTGGCCCCTGCAACTATCCCGTACCAAGCATACACGTAAAACCTCGCCGATCGATTCACTAACGATATCCCCAAGGGATAATGTTTTCTTCTCTCAAACCTATGCATTTGGACATAAACAGCCGACAATTGTGTTTATGTATATATTTTTTTAATTTGCTGTAGACAAGTTTACCTTTTGAAATATTACCTCAGTGCTTAGAGGTCAAATTGAAATTTAACGCAAATCGATATTCCATATTTCAATGTTAATGTAACACGGACTACACGCACACATGAATTATCGTGGACATCATTATTACAATATAAATAAACTTACCTTGAATGAATTAAGTAATCTAGTATCTTAAAATTTGCATAATTAATTAAGGCATTATGCTGAAGAAATTACAATCTGGGAATCTCTGGGTCAACTACAATTCTATAGTCAAAACAAAGGCTGGTATGCCATTGTAACTCTGTCAATTAATGTAGGCCTAGCACTACAGACTGCGATACTTTCTGATAAACTCTCTGTCCATCTCTCATTTACCCTTCGTGCCCTACCTGTCGTCTGTTCGTCGATCTGTCAATCCTAAGCTCGATCGCCAACTATCTGTTACGTGCCAGTAAGCTTATTTTCTAGCAACTGATCAGAGTGGTCGCCCGTGGATTAAAAAAATACCACTGTTTGTTTACATTCGTGGAGTTTTCACGTGGTTACTGGCGGGAAAATTCAAAACTGTGACACGTGCTCAAGTTCATTACGTTACTACAGAGAAAATAATTATTACAAAAAGATATAAAATGTAGTAACGCGAGCGTAAAGTAAAGTACATGTAGTGCTGCGTCACAAACATTCATGGAGGGGAACATTAAACACAATAAAATGCTTTCTTTAGTGAATCGTGCGGGATATGAAGGTAGCAACTTTGCATAAAAATCAGTGCACAAACCGCGTTAACGGGTTATGTAAATTTGTTCTGCATTGATCGCTACCTTCTTAAATCTATAATCAGCGATTACTCCATTACAAACTGCTAGATTTATAAATTCTGCTTACCAACTCGGGAAAAAAAATATTCAAAAGCAAATGTGTTCAAATATTGCGTATCAGAAATGTAACTTATCAATGTCCAGAAGTTAACAAAATATAAAATTGAAATCATGCATGCATTAAGTTACATGCAATTGTATGAAGTGACCTATAGGTCCAAGGGGCCGGGTGCAAATTACTAATTTTCGTGTGCAATAGAGAAAATTACAAAGACACGCATGGAAAATGCAAATATATAGGCATATTGCCTGCTTTTCAACTCCTTTGAATGTATTTGATATACAAACACAGTCACAGTTAGCTGCAGGTCTGTAGCTCCCGGTCTGAAAAAATTCGGATGGACGACCTGAGAGTTACAGTGCCTCCCATAGTAAAAATATGCAATTTACGTCGCACACATCGTCGGATACCCACGGGTGATCGCGTCTTTTACTTATCAGTAAAAGACGCGATCACCCGTGGGTATCCGACGATGCGTCGCACAAAAATTTGTGCTAGTTTTGGACTGATTAACCTTATTTTCACACAAATTCTGTAGAAAAAATTAGTACCATTAAATTCTTCAGTCAATTTACTACTGATATCGGTACTTTACTCGCCTCAAACTTTCTCTTAAACACGCTAACTGACCTCGGAAATTGAAGTATGTTAAATTCACGTCGAGATCGAGAGTCGCCATTTTTACATGTAAACAAACTGCACCACTTCACTTTACGGGGCTGGTGATGGTGTTTCAAAGAATATCAGAGGCTAGTAAAGTGTTCATATCTGTAGTAAAATGTCCGAGGATTTTTTTGGAATTAAGTATTTGTATAGAATGTGTTCGGAAATAAGGTTAATCAATCCAAAACTAGCGCAATTTTTTGTGCGCCGTAAATTGCAGATTTTTCCAATGGGAGGCACTGTAGCTCCCAGGTCGTCCATCCGAATTTTTTCAGACCGGGAGCTACAGACCTGCAGCTAAGTCACAGTAATATAAACTGTTTAAAATGAAAGAGGGGTGAACATTTTTTTTACCAAGAAAGGAAGAACTCGGATTTTGTTCTTTTGAAAATAAACTGTTAATACATACAATTGTACGTGTAACCTTTTATCTGTATGTACATTAGCTATAGGCATATATACGTACCATCCCCAGTCTGGGGCATATTTCCAAAAATATTACATATGTTATCTGTAGAAAAGAAATTAATAAGTAATGGTTGCAAACAGACTGGTAGCACTAGCGATATACATGTATACGCTGGAATTGACCGAGCATATCAATACATGTACAGACCTAATTAATTATTTATGTACACTTTGTTCTCTTCACAAGAAATGAATACGAACTGATGAAAATGCCATTGAATATAGAAATAATAATGGGAATTGAAATACATGTACGTACGTATTTTGCAATGTATATATTGTCTGACGTGTTATTTAAACAATAAAATGCATTAGCGGGTTATGTAATTTTTTTTCTGCAATGATCGCTACCTTCATAACCCGCATGAATCACCAAAGAAAGCATTTTATTGTTTATGCATGTATTTACATCTTTCTTTCAACAAATTAATAAATTGATTGTAAAAAGTAAGTAAAATTCACTAAATTACTGTTAATGTACATCAGTACGTTAGCTAAAAGAAACAGCCAAATCGTCTCCTGTGGGAATTTGAGTCTGACACCATCATGATTATTTCGTGCAGTCCGTGATTTTTCTTAGGTCGCAGTTGGTTTCGACCAATCGATAAACGGGGGGTGTAGATTTCAGTCCTGTCAGTTTCTGTACAGCTATGAATCAACAATAAGTTTCCGAATCATACTCGGTAGATGTAAATATAAATATGTATATGCTTGCGTGCTAACTACACCGATCGTGTATTTCTAATTGATAACCTGTATGGACGGTTATCCCATAAAGACTCTAAATTATGCTAAACTTAATTGCTTTCATAATCAAAATTTCATTAATTTTTTTTAACAAGGATGGGGCATCTTCGCT
>WFKH01011925.1:6111194-6125550 GCA_016163765.1 Magallana hongkongensis | reverse complement strand
GACACACTTGATTTAGTGTTTAATTTAGTTTTAATTTTTTATTCAATTTGTTGTAATCTAAAACTGTAAAATTTCAACTTATACATATATATGCCTAATTTTACAATTTAAAAACAAATCTTCCATCTTCATATACTTCCATTTATGTTTTGATTAAAACAGAAAATAATGTGCACTCTCTCTCTCTCTCTCTCTCTCTCTCTCTCTCTCTGGTACAACCTGTCAAGTGCCAAGTAATCTAATTTGGTATATATATATGGGAAGCTTGTTAACTAAAAATTCAACATATATCACAACATCTTAAACTCATAACCTTAATTCTGTGTAAACATACAGTAATCAATTAAAGTACATTGCTACAGTATCCAGATGCTTGATTGAGTACATGTACTATCAATACATATATCACATTACATGTAAAATCATATAACAATTATAGAGTATATGAAAGGGTGGGTTAGTCTCATTAAAAAGTAAAAAAAAAAAATAATATAAGCAAACAGAAGTACAGCTGAGTAAGGATCAGTGGATCACAGATGCAATAGTAAACAAGTTATCTTTGCAAGGGTGATTTAATGATTTCCAACAACTAGTACATTGATAGTAGTGACAAGTTATCATAACAATAGGTGACATACTGAATTGATATTGGTCAATTTTAGAACAGATCAAACCCCCCATCCCACAAATTCAACCTCTAAAATTAATCCCCATCCCCAAATCACCAAAATATCACATATTCAGAGTTACTGCTGGATCCCATCCCCATCCCCCAATGAAGAAATTCACACCTGACAAACTTGATAAATTCACATACTTTAGTATAGTTATCATAAATAGGCCTCAATCTTTTTGATCACCCCTGGTAAAATTTCTGGATCCGCTCATTTTGTAACCTATATTGACAGTAATCTTTAAATACCTTAATCTTGACCCCTAACCCCCCCCCACACACACACACCACCCAGCAAGGTGTAAATCCCCACAATTTCAAACTTGATCTGAGTGGCATAAAGAATTTACTTAAAACATCATACAGTAGTCAAATCTGTACAACTGATAAGACAAAATACAATTCTCAGCATGAGTCACATAATATAATTAAGCACAATAATTTTGGGACGGATTCTGGCAATTTCATATAGCAAAATATTTTTTTATGAGAGATTCTTTTGAAAGGCTGCTCTTTTTTAAACTAAATAATTATAAATGTAAAATTCATATCATGCTTTCAACAGTACACATATCAAAAAATATATCATGAATGCAGTCGATCATACCTTTATCAAACAAAAATGAATGATTCAGAATATTTTTTTCAACAATTATATGTACCATTATATCATTTTCTTCAAGTATATTTGTTATAAAAGTCCCATTGACAACGTGTAATAGCTATTAAAGTGTATACATGTATGTATCTCCTTTCTTGTACAGCAGAACAGTGTTACAGCAAACACACATATATACCGTACTCAATATTACAGTGAAATCAGTTTTAATCTCCGAATCCAAAAATGTTTTCAAACCTGATTAGATGTAACAAATTCTGTTTATAATGAACCAAAACCACTTGTCCTTAATGCTTCACTATCACCTTGTTTTACTGTGTACCGTTACATGAATGTAATAGATATCAATTTATTGTTTTCACTTTATATGTATAATAGGTATTAAGGTAGTTTTTTAGGCTTGTTAATATCATAAATATTCCACTCAAACTTATATCTTCGTATGCACCCAGTAAATCAACTGACATGCTTCTAAAGAAAACAGTTGTATCATCATTTATCTATAATATTCATTTACAAAAAAAAAGAATTTAAAAAAAAATGCTCTGCTAAATTTGACTGCAGAAAAATAGATTAAATTTAAACCCATAAACAATGTACCCCTCACATATAAGTGTCACTTCTATGGACTGGTCATAATTATGTAATTCCTTAATAATACCTTCATCATGTAATACCACTTAAATATGAAATGCTAAATCAACTCATGATAATACAATAATATACATTTTTACATGCATGTAACCATACAATATCTAACTAAATATCATCTCCATGATATATGCTTCACCATCTATTTTGATAATGGATCCTACACAGATTTTTTTCTGATAATGGCTTGTTCCAGACTGGTATCAAATACAGGTCAAAATAGTCGTAATGCAAAGCAATACTAAATATAGCCAGAACTTCTGACAAGATATAAATATCTAACTGTCAAAACACATGATAATAATAAATAAACAGATCTGTATACATATAAGGACTAACAGCTGCTGTGACGGATCTAATAATTGATGGAGTGTTGCTCTAGCCGGTTCTGGACTAGATTTATCTCCCTTGGACTGGATGCGGGTTCACTAGCAGGAACAGAGTTATCTCTCTTTGTACAGCTCTCCTATTACTGGCCACATACAGCTCCGTCATAATATCGTACAGGTGCTGGACTGAGGACGTAAAGATGGAAGTAAATATTAAATGTCCTTGACATCTATTTCAATGAACATAGATTTTTCAGGTGAATGCAGATAAATGTAATGATATTTGGTAAAGATGTCTGTCTGATACATGCAGAAGCAGACATTTTAAGAATTACATTTTGATTGTGAATTTTTGTGGGTTTGCGGGGATTACATTTAGAAAAAAAGACTACCATTTTACCATTTTACCATATAACAAGTTAAAACTATAGAGGGGATTTATTTTTGTTGATAATAGCTTTCAACAAAATAAAAAAAATTGAATTTGGTAAGACTATTTACAAAATTAATGTAATTCTATTAGGGCTGTTGTCATTATTGCATGTAAACACAACGAACAAAAACATATTATATGAAAGCTTATCCTGTATAGCCTGGAGCTGTTTCTAGTCATGATTATAATTTTCAACAATTTTTCCTTAAGGACACATGCGACGTTCCTCAGTTTTAGATAATTTTTCTTGATAGATTATTTCTTCTATATTTGCATTTACACCTGTTAATGCCCAAAAATTCAAGGTGCATTACCAGGCTATTTTTGGAGCTAGAATATTTTGAATTTTTCTTTGAATAGCATGCAAAATGCAAATAAATGCCTATTAATAAACTTAAGTCATAGTATATATTTTCAATTAAAACTATATATCCAAATAGAAAAATATCATATAACATGAAAATATAATTTTGGAATTACAGTAGTGGAAATCTTCACATTGCGGAGATAGGACAAAACTTGAAAATAATGGATGATAGGTCGCGTTTGATCTTAAATATTTACATTTTCAAATGTCTTTGATAAAACTACAAGTCAAATTTCATTTTTATTTTTCAATAAATTCATCATTGGCACATTGCTTAGAATTGGCGTGTTCAACAACATCACAGAGTTGTATTTCACCGTGTAGTATTGAGTAGTGGTTGATCATTACAGTCATGATCATGTGCCCGGCTGTAATGATCATTACAGTCATGATCATGTGCCCGACTTTAATGATCATTACAGTCATGATCATGTGCCCGACTGTAATGACCATGTGCCCGACTGTAATGATCATTACAGTGATGACCATGTGCCCGACTGTAATGATCATTACAGTGATGACCATGAGCCCGACTGTAAAGACCATGTGCCCAACTGTAATGATCATTACAGTGATGACCATGTGCCCGACTGTAATGACCATGTGCCAGACTGTAATGATCACCCCATAAAAGTCAACGAATGATTCTTTATTCCTTCAATAAGTTCTAGACAACGTGCTGAGAACTGTAAACAAACCTTCTTTGTCTTTTTGGCGGGTTCTTCTTTCTTTTCTTTCTCTTCTTTGTCCTCATCATTTTTATCTTCATCCTTAAAGAATAAGGTAACCAGAAAATATATATATAAACATCTTATAAATGTATGATTTTCTTCCTATCATTAGGTACAATTATATCCAGCTTAGGTTGCCATATTAAATAAGTGTCTATTTTCTGCTACTCTGTGTTTTATATTTTTTTGGTAGTTTCTTTTTTTGAGTACATGTAGATCTCAATTTATTTCCAGGAAGACCACTGTAGTGTATTAAAATGTACTCCAAAAAAAACCCCAACAAATTTTATAGCTGTAACTTATCTAATTAGAATCAGCATTAACTCTTCCAATCAATATTTTGTTCAGATCTACTAAAATTAGCTGCTCGGTTAAGGTAGAGTTTGAATCAATTGAAAATGTCATTGTAAGTTTAAAACAGAATGCATATTAGGATTGGACCAACAAATCCGGTACCCCCAGACACTGACCACTCACAGACACACAGACAGAGCCCTACCTCCTCCCCTTTGCTCTTCTTTCCTTCCTCTCCTTCACTCTTCTTCCCTTCCTCTGTCTCTCCATCATCCTTCTCCTCTTCATCCTCCTCCTCCTCTTGTTTTTCACCTTTCTTTTTCTTCTTGTCTTTTTTGTCTTTCTTTTTGTCCTTCTTTTTATCTTTCTCTTTTTTGTCTGCAATAATTAAATCACAAGTTGCTATGCACAAAAAATTATATCAACATCAATATTGAGCCTGATAAGTTGCATGATAGCTTAAAACGATATTGTTTAAGGACAGAGACTTAAAATGTGTGAAATGCTTTAACAGCTACAGTTGTTGACATTGGCAAATCGATATCGATACAATATCATCGATATTGATACTACATCCTCACTGGTCATAACTCAGTCTTGGGGCCAGATCACTGCACACTCTACCTTTCTTCTTGTCCTTCTTCTTTCCTCCTTTTGTTTTCTCCTCCTCTTCTTCATCTGCTTCCTCTTCCTCCTCTTTTTCTTCTTCTTCTTCTTCATCTCCTTTCTTCTTCTTTTTGTCTTTCTTCTTATCTTTTTTGTCTTTCTTCTTATCCTGGGAGAAAAAGATAACAGAATAGAGAAAAAGAAGAAGGTACAGTTTCTTTCAATATTTGCCCTAAAATTCAACAGATAAAACCTCATGAAAATACACATATATCATCTTGAATATGTGTGAATATTAGGTACCAAGTTATACACTTTTATCTTGTTTCAAAAAATAATTATGACTTCAATATTTTGGCATATTTTTAAGATTTAGTCAAAAATGATGAAAAATAGCACATTTTCTCATAGTTTTTTGAAGAAAATGTTTCCGCAGCCATCGCCCACCACGAAATAAATATATATATGTTATGTGATATCACATGATAAAGTTATAATGTGAGTATCATCGTGGGCGACAGCTGCGGACATATTTTTTCTATTCATGAAACCACTGAGGAAATGGTGTCTTCTGCTCAGTTTTATGAAAATTACGGGAAAATGCACTGTTTATGACTTCACAATTATCCTTGTTAAAGTATAATTTGAAGCCAGTTCAACGCTTGCCAAAATTTGTGTTGCGGGTATAGGGAATTTTGGTGAGCGCTCGTGAGCGCTCGCTCTGTTGAACCCGCCTCAGGTAACTCTTTAAAGATTCTTAGTTCATGGGTATTCTTGTGTAAATAAATGTTACATTTCAATTTCTTGTGATATTTTCAATAATCACTCTAAAACAGGGCAAAATATGACTGAAATTGTACCTAGTTCTTTCAATAGAAATGAAAGATAATTCATCAAATGAAAGAATCTAATAACAAGATAAAAGAAAGATGAAAGATAGAATTATAGCCAATCAAATCCATCCTACCTTCTTATCTTTCTTACAGATATCATAGCCAATCAAATCTGTCCTACCTTTTTATCTTTCTTCTTGTCTTTCTTTTTATCTTTCTTTTTCTTGTCTTCCTTTTCTTCTTCTTTCTCTTCTTCCACTTCCTCTTCCTCCTCTTCCTGCTCCTCATCCCCCTCTCCCTCTTCATCATCAGACAAGCCAGTAGACACTTTTCCAAACACATTTAGGTCTTTCTTTCCTGTTGATAAAATTATACACACCCTTCACACTCCAACTTCATTGTTAATTTATTATGCATATACCGCCATCATGGCTACAGTTAACCAACTCTCATTCACTTGCGAGAATATTTTGCAATGTTGGCGAGAACATTTCATATTGAGAAACAGTAAATCAATGTATTAAGATATTACATGTATCTTTATAGTACTCCTATTAGTATCTGCAACAAAGGTTACTGAAATTATCTATTACCAATTCTAGGTCATGATGACTAGTCTTGATCAGTTTACACTCCAACAATTTTGAGCGATGGTGGTATGGCATTTAAAGTTAAGCAAACAAGAACTGAGAACCAAAACGTCTGGTCGTAAATCATTATAACACTGTAACAGTGATTCAAGAAACTATACAGTACTCTACAACCCTCACCTTTTTTATCTTTCTTTTTATCTTTATCCTTCTTTTCTTTCTTTTCATCTTCTTCCTCTTCATCTTCGCTGTCTTGGGTTTTTCCTGCTCTAGGTTTTGGAATAGGAATTTCTGGCATTGCCTATGAAGAGACAGTGTTTGTGAAGAAACAATCTTATGATCTCTCTTTGAGGGTGTATGTAAAAACAATCTCTCTGCAAGAGTTTATATGAAGAAACAATATCTTTATGAAGGCTTTTGAAGAAACAGTCTGTTTGAGGGTTTTTAACTAACAAAAAAGTGTCATTTTATTACATTGCAGTCCTGTAACTGTAAATCTAATCTATATCACATTGTTGAAAAAAAACAACATTCTATTGTTGCATGATGTTAACAATTTAAAACAAGAGGCCCATGGGCCACATCGCTCACCTGAGGAACAATAGGTATGATGAAATCAGCTTAATAAAGTCATAATACAAACTATCTGGACAATGAAGTATAACACATGTAGATCCTGTATAAATGAAAATCCATTCCCCCCCTTGATATTCTTATTTTTATTATCTTTAGTCCCTTTTCTATTAGTCCCAGGATGATTTTATAGTCATAACACATGTTGAGCATTGCAGTTCTCAAAAAGATCCTAAACAATTGTTTATGTATGGGATATAAACCTACATCAAACTCTGAACCCCTTGTGAGGCCCAAGAATCATCAAGGGGCCAAAGTCTAAACAATTTTAAAGAATCACCTGGCTGATTAGTTTCTGAGATGAGGATTTTTTAAGATTTACTCTATATATTCCTATGTAGAAATTCAAATCCCCATTGTGGCCCGATCCTACCCCCGGGGGTCATGATTTTCACAACTTTAAATTTACACTACCTGAGGATGATTCCAAACAAGTTTCAGATTTCCTGGCCAAATGGTTCTTGAGAAGAAGATTTTTTAAGATTTACTCTATATATTCCTATGTAAAAAATTGACCCCCCATTGTGGCCCCATCCTACTCCTGGGGGTCATGATTTTCACAACTTTCAATCTACACTACCAGAGGATGCTTCCACACAAATGTTAGTTTTCCTGGCTGATTTGTTTCTGAGAAGAATTTTTTTTAAAGATTTACTCTATATATTCCTATGTAAAAATTCAACCCCCCATTGTGGCCCCATCCTACTCCCTTGGATCATGATTTTCACAACTTTGAATCTACACTACCGGATGATGCTTCCACACAAGTTTCAGCTTTCCTGGCTGATTAGTTTCTGAGAAGAATATTTTTAAAGATTTACTCTATATATTCCTATGTAAAATTTCAACCCCCCATTGTGGCCCCACCCTACCCCTGGGGGTCATGATTTTCACAACTTTGAATCTACACTACCTGAGGATGTTTTCACACAAATTTCAGCCTTCCTGGCTATTAGTTTCTGACAAGAAGATTTTTAAAGATTTACTCTATATATTTCTATGTAAAAATTCGACCCCTCATTGTGGCCCCTCCCTACCCCCAGGGGTCATGATTTTCACAATTTTGAATCTACACTACCTGAGGATGCTTCCACACAAGTTTCAGCTTTCTTGGCCAAATGGTTCTTGAGAAGAAGATTTTTGAAAATTTCTCAAAAATTTTCAATAATTCCTAATTAACTCCCCTTGAGAAAGGGCGTGGTCCTTAATTTTCACAACTTTGAATCTCCTTAGCCTAAGGGTGCTTTGTGCCAAGTTTGGTTGAAATTGGCCCAGTAGTTCTTGAGAAGATGTCAAAAATGTGAACAGTTTACGGACAGACAGACGGACGACAGACAAAATGTGATCAGAAAAGCTCACTTGAGCTTTCAGCTCAGGTGAGCTAAAAAGGGATTCAAGATCATTTTGATTGGTTTTAATATAATGATCATACATGTGATATGTACCGGCGGTACGCAAAATGTACCGTTTTTTCGACCCCATTCACGGTGTACCAGCGGGATACCAAAATTCACGGAATATGCAAATTTGTACAGTAGTATTTTGAATTTCTTGCTAAATGCCACCATTTTCCTATCATTCTCGCTCGCGAGACACTCGCAAGTATCACCAATTGCCAACTGGGATAATCATCCGTATTAAAATGCCCCTTTAGGTAGCTTTGTTTTTAAAGGGGTATTTACTTATAACTGTTTAAAAATATTTCGTAACTTGATCATAAAACTTTTAGGCAACTTTAGAAATATACATGAATCTGAAACAGCTCTCCGTATGTAATGTATACGATGAATAAACGTGTTTATTATCATGCTTACGCTGAAATAAAAGATTTATTATGTGCAGAAATTTATTTACATTGCTGGGGTATATATCAGTAATATATTCATGAACAAGATGTAAATTGGAGACATGGACTCTCACGTTATACTATATAAAGTTGGTAAACAAACTATCATTTATAGACTTTAAACTTGCTCAATTCATATGATTCGTGAAAAAATTGTGATTATAAAACACAATATGAAATTTTAAAGCATAGAAAACTTTATTGCAACATTTAACATAAGGCATTTGTGACAATATACATTTGTTGGTGTAGAAATAAGGTGCTTTATCTATCAAAAGGATTGAAGCGATATTTTGTACCGTTTTTGTACCGTTTTTTGATGGGCAGTGTACAGTTTTTTCACCCAAATTCCAGTTTTTTGTAGTTTTGTGGTCTTCAACTTATCACATGTATGAATGATGTTTGATTGGCTAAGGAGAACAGAAAATTTTGATTGGTTGGTATCAATCCAAAATGAAATATGATTGTCTGTAATTATGGAGATGACTCACCCTTGAAGAAGTCACTTTAGTGGCCTTCACAGTTTCTTCCTCTTCTTCTTCTTCTTCACTTTCTTCTTCACTCTCTTCTTCTTTCTTCTGATAGATTAAAACACCATCAAATGTTTAAACATTACATCATCAAAATATACTTGTGGTCACTAAGTACATGTAATTTATAAGATTTCTTAGTTTGTTAAGTCATAGTTGATAAATTTCACATTTATCTTAAAAAATAAAAATATGTAAAAACCATAAAATATAGATACAACATTTAACCTGTTTTTGTACCAAAAAAATGTGAGATAAACATTGTAACACAGTGAGTGAAGTAACATAATTGTCCACACAACCTACTGACTACAGTAAAACATGCTTACAACCAAGTGCCAATCAATTTTGGGCAATTTTGCGTCTTTATAAACATAATTTATTATATATCCGTTAGCTTTACAATATATATAAAACCCACGGGGAATTAAAATCCCTTTGCGATAAGCATCAATTCATTATAAGCATGCTCGCTATAACCATGTTTTACTGTGTAATGGCAAAACAGAATTCACGTAATATGCAAACATTTTTTCCTTACTATACACTATATATATGTACTGTCTAATGATTACTGTAAAGATGGAAATGTTTGCCAGACTGAGGTAACTGCAAACCTAATTTTATTAAATAGCATTTATTTAACAAGCAAAAACAAAAATCAGAAAAAAGTGGAGATTGTTAAAGCAATTGTTATATTTATGCTCAACGAAATATTTGATATAAAATTCTGAGAGGGCATAATGCTGATTTAAGGTGGTATGGGACACCTGTTAATACCAATGTGGATAAAAGTACATTATAATCAAAATAATTTCACCAGTTTAGAATTGTCAAATTTTACAATAATTAAAAAAAAAAATTGTTTAACAATTTTTGGAAACTTTAAGGTAAAAATTATAAAAGCCCCAGTGGAATTCGAACACATGATTTACAGATTTGTAGTTATATAATGCTCTAACCCACTGCGCCACACTAATAGGGTGTTCAATTTAAAGGAAGTGAACATGAAAAAATTAATTGTTGCTTAATAAATTTTAAAAGCCTTTTGAAACTTAATAATGAGGCCTAATAATGAGATCTGTAACCTTTTTGTTTATTTCTATCATGGGATTTTATCAATTTAACACTCTCAGTGAAAGGTTTATGGAGGTAATCCATTTTTCCCCAGCATGCAACTGTTCTCTGACATAGATAAGCCACATTGCTGCTGGTGACCGGGTCAATGTTTATACAGAGTTGATAGAGCTGGGTCAATGTTTATAGAGAGTTGATAAAATTATGCCTGGATGTGAAGCAAAATTATGTACTCTCACGAGAGGACAAGGATTCAGTATATTTCTATTACTGAACCTTAGGTAACTATATGATTTGTGCAAAAATAGATGACAATAACACTGATCCAAGAACATTCCTTTCTAGTTACAATTGTAACATTAACTGCTGGTGGGATTGCATAATTCTGAGATCCATTTCTTCCATAAATCCTATTTCAAAATGACAACTCTTTACATCCATTTCAAGTTTTAATTCCCATTTTGATGATAGTTTTGATGATGGCATTTTAATTCTTACACTAAGCGTGTGTAAAAATGCAATGTGTCTCACTGACGTCAGCTCTCTTAGATGCTTAGAGATAACCCAGCAGGGAGGTAATAAATTTAACAATATTGCAGCGCCTATGAATTGCAAGAATTAGTTATTCTTAATGGTATATCTTCTTATCGAGGAAAGCTGTGTCTAAATGGTTTTCAGAAATCATTATATACATCAAACTGACAAATTTGAGCCCTTGATTATTTTTTCATGTTCACTTCCTATAAGGTATTAAAACTGTAAAATCTGATCTCTCTAAATAGGAGAGAAAATACATGTAATAAGCAGAGATTTTTTTAAAAGGTATTAAACAAGCTTGAGTATTATGTACAAGCTGTAGTGCATTTGTTATTTTCCTTTGACTGTTAATGAAAAAAGAAGCCAAAAAATAAAGAAATATTAACACACACATACTATTATATCTAAGATGTAGATATTTATTTTTCACAATCATAGATATTCTGAGAAATACGTTGTTACTTTACTAAACCAACAACAAGTTAGTCCAAAAAGTCGGTGGTACAGAGTGATAAAGTTTTTATTAGGAAGAAATTTGTGTTCATAGGAAAATTGCTAAAAGGCTGAAACAAAATACATAAATCTTGGTTTGAGAGGTAAAGAAGATATGCATAATGGTCACTAATCTGTCAATCAATTAGTCAAACCAGGGTACAGAAGTGATTGTTGAGTTAAAAGAAAAACAAGGAAAAACTTTACAGATCATCCACCAGTTAAAATTGATAGTGAAAAGAAACTGAAAAGAAATTCCACACAAACACACTCTAGGAAGGTGAGTAAGAAAATCTACCACAAGACTAACAGATTCTTTTGTCTCTGATTGGATGGCTTCCTTGTCTTTTTCTGATTGGTTAGTTTCATCTTCTGGAGAAGCTGATTGGCTGACTTTAGCATCAGGGGCTTCTGATTGGCTGACTTCAGCACCAGGAGCTTCTGATTGGCTGGGCTCTGGCTCTTCCTCACTCTCCTCTGAGTCTTTTGATTCCTCTTTGTCTTCTTTGGTTTCTGGAGGCGTTTCTTCGGGTTTCTCATCATCAGATTTAGCAGACTTTGTCTCTTCCTGTAAAATGTGACTAGCCTCTATGTCTCTACTTGAAATATTTATAACAGCACCCACACAATCCCAGCTATGCAATTACAGACAAGGCTGTCCAAAAACTCCCTGAAAATCAACCTGCTGGACCCTATAACTATGCCACAACAGACATGGCTGTTCATGACTATGAAAAATATAAACACAAAAGAGTTTTGTTTGAAAGAATAAACAGTTTTTTGATAATTGAGTATGTGATAAAAGTATATTTTTTCTTTAGAAAAATAAAAATTCTCATATTAGGAAATGGATAGGTCAAAAATGATGAATACCCATGCTATCTAAATCAAATCAAGTTCTGTTACATCACACACTCTAATCTCACATAGCTCATATCACTCCAACCATGCACACAATTTTGGTCAAGATGCACATTTATTACTTTGCTTCACATTCATGATATTAGCCATGCAAGTTCTCCAACCCTGTTGTAACATCTACCCATGCAGAACTTGGACACATTTACACAGACCCTAACTAGCCCCTACTACAGCATCATCATTTGACAGGCTACATTCATGAGTTACCTCATCTTGTTTCCTAGGCAACGGTCGGGGCTTTGGAACAGGTTTACTTTCACTTTCTGGAACAGCCTAGAACAGGAAAATTGAAAATGTGTCACACAGGTGGATATTTCAGCTCATGTACATCAAAATCACCATAAGTAAAAGACATTTTAGTACTCTGAGAAACTCCATTTTGTGTCTGAGTAGTTATTGCTGTCTTTTGTAATCAACTTTTTGGGACCTGTGTCACATGCAAGCTATCTTTGGAGAGAAAATAACTGGCAAAAATAAAACTGTAGACTATAAGTATATGAAATAGAGCTAGCTTATCTATATAATTTTACACATACATACCGTAGTATGTTAAAAAAACAACCATGACACATAATTTATATCCCAGCATACACTGCTAGTTCTACCAATAACCTTGACAAGTTGTGACCTTCATCTACTTGTGTATTCTATTCCTGGTGGACATTTAAAGCCTAATCTATAAATGAACTTGACCTACTTGTGTGTTTTGTAAATAATTGACCTTCACAGTCTAGGTAATCAGATGACCTTGATCTATAACTGACCTTCACCTTATTGTATATGACTGACCTTGACCTCAGCCTCTTCTTCCTCGCTATCCTCAGATTCCTCACTGGATTCCTCCTCAGGCTTTGCTTTCTTTTCCTCTGTGAAACAAGTCATAAAATAACATAAAACAATGCAACAAACTATTCATTTAAAAAAACAAAAGTAACATGTCATCAATTACTCAATCTAAAATTGTAACATAATCAAATTACAACACACATCAATTTAAACATCATATAAATTGAATCATTACTCTTCAGTCATTGATTAGAAATCAAAGCAGTCTATCACATTTAGAGAGAGAAATAATTATACAAATTGTGATAATTTGATGTTCTCATAGATTACACACATCATGTATGCATATTAAGAACGATTGAGAGTGATATCAAAAGATCAATGTCTGATGGAAAACTAAATTTGTCTCATTTGGGATATCTAAAATTCCTAATGTTTATGTCATTCAATAATCAGTTCTAGATTTGTTTTTGTGAACTGGTTAAGCTATTTTGGTTGCTTAAATTTTGAATTTTTTCTTAATTCCTAACACAGTAGACTGCTTTGGTGCGCTCTCTTATCGAGTTAGTTCTCACTGCTTCCTGGTGTATAGATTGTTCCTGGGGGTTAACAGGCTACTGACCTGGTTTAGCTGCCTCAGGGAGAGGTCTCTTCCCCTGGGGTGAGGGTTTAGGGGGGTGAGTAGCACTTAGTGATTCCACAGTTTTTGCGTTGGTGAGAGCAGGTAGAGTCCTATTTAATGAAGGTGCCTGAAATAACAACACAGCAAACATAAGTGCTGTAAACAGGGAAATATTCGTCCCCTGTTTTCTTTTTGTCCCTTTCGCCCTGATTGTCAGCAGGCAAAGGACTATATGCGGTATTATGCATTTCTCGCCCCCAAAATTAAAGTTTTATGAAGAGCTTAGAATTAAGGTGGACGATAGTTGAAATCATAATGAAAATAAACGTGTTAAAGATTATAACCATAGTGAGGTCAAAATGTAGAAATGATGTCGTTAAGATCGTCTTATTTTGATAAATTAATATTTTGTAGCAAAATATGGGTGTTTTCGGATGGTTTTTCGACTGGGAAATATCGAGCGCAGGCTTGCTCAAGTACCATTTTTAAGTATGATGTGCATAATCATAAGAACAAAAACATGTAAAAATCGTACTTGAGCAGACCTGTGCTCTATACTTCCAAATGCAAAATATAAAGAAAAAATAACACTTTCATTTGTTTGCAAATTTTCAGGAACTAGGTCATTTAGATGACGTCATATTAGATAAACAGCAAATGAGCAATGATGACCAAAATCAAGATTAAAGTGATAGGCATCCTCTGTATAATGATTTATGAAGATTTAATTTTTATAGGATGCTATTTAAAAATTGGTTAAAATTTGGGGCAGATATTTGACCATAT
>WFKH01011925.1:6087267-6102517 GCA_016163765.1 Magallana hongkongensis | reverse complement strand
TAATGACGACACAAAAAAACGACGTTTATTGCATCCCTGGAATCTCTATATTCCTTGGTCTGCGAACCCTGGACATGTTTAGACTTACCAGGAATCTCCGAGTCGTCTCCCGCCGCCATTACTGTATCCTAAACAACATTCCTGAAGTGCCCGGATGTTTACAGTGGCACTAACACGTGCGTTTGTTTATCATCGATATGTGACACGCCCACCGAGTCGATTTCGAGAAAATTTTCAAAATATTCACGTCATGTTGAAAATACAAGATTTTGCCATAATTTAAAGTACTGAGAGTACTCATTGTAAATTTGTGTATGACGTTATATACTAGAACCTTGCTTGGTCACCCATAGATGGTGTTAATCATGATAATTTTGAATAATATTATAATTTAATTGACCTTGGTGAAGTAATCATGGTAATCTACAGTCAATCTTAGAAATGCATCTACATCTACATGTACAGTCTGTCAATGCCCCCAAATAGTTACACTCACGTGCTAAAAGTATGTCAGTTTTTTTTAATTTATTTTTTTTTTAAGGGGGGGGGGTCCTAAGGATATATATATGTGTTCGCCAGGGGGAGGTCAGAGGCATATTTGCTATGTAAATTTAATAAATTTTCATTTTCTTGAGGGGTCGGGACCCCCCCCCCTTCTAGATCCGCGCATGTACCGTTTAACTATATTCTTTAAAAAAGATGCATGGTTTTCGATAAAATATATATTGATTCGTAGCTTTCACTTTTCTAAATACATGAATATATAAACTATCAAAGAAACAGTCTGAAAGAAAACACACCAAAACAGAAAACCCAAAACAAACACGATACTGAATATGATTTATTTCTTTATTCATCAACTATTGCACAAAATGAATCTTTATTTTTGGATAAAATAAATACATTGTTAACATCTGACTTTGAGATCTTAATTACATGTAGTTACTACTAGTATCTACACGTAGTTGTAAATCAGCACTTGAAAGAGCACAAAAAGCATTCTAAGATACATTATATCATGTGTACATCCTACCCTCTAAACCAAGACTTGAAATTATTCTTAGATTAGGCCATATAAAATTAATAGATTCTCATCCTGATTTGCAAAAAATATGGGGCGGGTAAGCGGATTTATTTATTATTTTTTATTTTTATAAAAACACCTTTTTCACCGTTCATGTTCTAGAAATAACAACTGCTCTATTCTTTTAAGTTGTTAATGCTAATATGAGTACACAAACCCACATGTAATATTTTAATTTCATTTTATTTCGACTTAACTGGTAATGCATGAAGACATTTATATCCTTATGATAACTAACATGACTGAAATCAAACAGTAATCCACATGTTTAGGCAGCCATTAAAATGTTTTGAATTTTTTTAATACCAAGCCCGATTTGTTTCCCCAAATTTTTTTTTCACACAATTTTTTTTTTTCAGATTAAAATAAAATGCATCAGGGCGGGCCATTTTCAGAGGGGCGGATGGGGATGAGAATCTAAAAATTAATTTTATGTGGCCTTAGGCTAAGATATAATCTTTATCTCTGCTGCCTTTCATTGCTATATGCAGCTAGAAATGTAACCCCAAGGTAAATGTTGATAATTACATGTAATACAAATTATGTAATTACCAACCTGTATTTACAGTTACATGTATTAACTACCATACAATCACAGTTACACATAATACAGTTGCATGTAATACAATGTCAAGTAATTACATACCATACTCACATTTACATTAGAGTATTTTTTTAAGAGTTTGTTACAAACATGAATAATAATTGTAAAGTTTATACATCTCAAAAATGGAAATGCATTTTAAACTGCCAGTAGATATTAAAATGGAACCTGATCAGCCCTTCATGCTTCACAGGATTTGATCATGTGACCAACGAAGTTCATATCCTAGTGAACTTTTTCACATTGCTAATCATTTTCTTAAGAATATAGTGTATAAATAATAAACAAGATACATTAAATAAAAATGTACATTATAACAGCTTTATGGTAAACAGGTATACAGCAAAGGCTGAGGCAGCAAAGACTTCTCTGTTTATACAGGTATATTATCATAAGTCCTACTTTAAAATACCATACAAAATGCAAAATAAAAAATGTTTATAACATGCTTATGACAGCTGGGATATTACGATCAATACCATTTATAGTTGACCTTGACATTCACAATCAACAGCAATGACCTTGACCTTGTCATAAACTCCATGCACTCAATAGGTATGGTTAATAACAGGAGATGGAAAATGAATTCAAAGATATATTTACCAATCGCAAGGGATTTAACATAGTATAGAACATGTAGAAAGCAAAAGATTTCCTCTAAGTGAGTATTGCAGCAATAATATCATTACATATGCACAGCTACGTAAAAACACAAGCTATAAAAACAAGCCAATACAAAAAAACCACAAAAATTGAAAAAAACAAAAAAAAGTTCTATAAAGATTATGCATGGTAAATCACACTTTTTGAGGTTATAAATAATATATACATGTATGCACGCGTACACTGCCTAATATCATAGATGTCATTGTTCACAACACCACCTAGCTGTACTTTAAACAATGCAAACACAAATCAAAAAACTAAATTCAGACAAGTATCAATTTAACTTTTCAATTTTAGAAGAAAAAGCGACATTGACTCAAAAAGCTTGTCATAATAAGACCTATCAGAGAAATTCTGCCATACTTCTTTAACTGCTGCATAAGGAGGGGGGTCCTCCATGGACAGGTGAAAAGGAAATGTCTGAATGACATCAAAACTGATTCTTTGTTGCACGAATTCTTCCATCAAGGTGCCTGGTAAGGCTAAATAGCTGCAGCAGGTTTTTTGGGATTTCACGGCAGCAACCAGATCGTCTATTGGGGATCCCTGAAAGTCCACAACTTGTTCTACTGAGGTGGCACTGAGCAGTAGAGATCTGGGAGGCATGTAGGTGTGGAAAAAGAAAATGGTGTCCTCATTTGTGAAAAGAGGACCCGGGCTATGCAAGTTTTTCTCAATGTATGACAAAAGGGGGGTAACTCCTCCCTGGTGAAAAAATCCATAGAATAACAAACCAATTAGGTTGAATACACACCAAAGATATAAGAACAAGTTCCTGTGTTTGATTCTATCTATAGAGGAAGCACAGAGAATTACCCCCAGGGGCAGGAGGGGGAGGAGAAACCGGGGCTCCTGGTGGGGAATCAGGGACAGAATCAGAATGGGAGGGGTGAGGAAACACAGGGTGGTAGAGTTATAAGAAGTAGACTGCCGCGTACAGAACCTGTAGAGTTCAGCAAGGATCAGCACAACAGCTGGCCCAAGTAACAGAGGGACGTTGATCAGTAAGTGTGTGTAGTAAGGATGGTGGCCATGGTCAGATAAATTGTCTGGGTCCGAGTTGTACTTGAGGAAGTTCCACGGAGTCACAATAAACATGGAGAAATATTCCTCCCAGCACTCAGGCACATTACCAGATGTTATGACACATTGCCTGAACCTGCTCAAAATATCCAGGACAGTCATGTCTGAGTAATAGGCAGTGTCCACGAGGACCATCAATGTAGATGGAACCACAGCACCAAAACTCATGAGAAACAGGTAAGATACCACGCCATCTCCACTCATCAAGGCAGTTCCAACAAGCCAGAGGATTGGGCCGACACTAAATGCTGCAAATGTTGGTCGAATGAACATACCAATGGACATTACAACTCCAATGAGAAAGACAGTCCTTCCATTAGAGTCCGTATTTGATTTCTCCTCTGTTGGGTTAGGTGAGTGTTTCTTTCGGAACTCATCCAGGGTTTTCCTTTGATATCCATCATTTGGTAATTCTTCGAACTCCTTGGACTTTTTCTCTGCCCTATCTGATTGAGAATGATGTATGTTTTTTACAACCTTAGCTACTAACACTAACAATACACAAAACGTCACAGTTTCCACAGTGTTAGAGAAAGGCCTGGTTAGATATGTCAACATGACGTACGATGAAGCAAGTATAGGCAGTGCTACAGTACTGTCAATGGCAAACACGTCACAAACATACAATATGGCGACATCCACCGCCAGACTTAAAATACAGGCACTCAGTCGTGGAAGAACGATTGCCCAATAGGACGTCATCATCTGGGGAACTTCCTTCATCAGAGAAAACCCCGGTCCTGCCAAGAAATAGATGGGTGGTACCGATCGCAGGCCCGCAGAAAACTCCCATGTCCGCACGACGGATACATTCAGAATGTCTCCTGAAAAAAGAATGAATTACATCATAACGATACAGTACTATAGAAAATCTGCCTGTCATCAAAATGATGAAATCATCAACTAAATGCAATCCAGTTTTGTGATTCATTGGTTGATGGATTTGATATATTTGGCAAAATAGTTAAGAGAAAACAAGGAGAAAACAAGAAGTGTTTATTAAAACATTGTCCACTACTACTTCTAATGCTATTAATATTAATTAAGTTGGCATCCACACAATTGATGAGAATTTTTAAAAAAATTTGAAGGAAAAACTCATAGTAAGACATAAAACTATTCATAACATACTTAACCCATGTATGCAATTACCATTAATATATTAATATATTTGAATGTATTTGTCATTTTAAAATATCACAATGCATGCAGTAATGATAAGGTCTTCCTCTAGACTAATATCGGTAGAGAATTGGCTCGGCTTAATTTTTAATTTGGACTAACACAGAGATTTGGTGAAGATTTGGTCAGTCAACATCAAGCCAAATCGACTCTCTACCGAGATTACAATAAGACATTCTTCCATGATTTCCTTCATTAAAATAATACCTGCTACAATTTCTGTGCTCTGGAAAAACTCATCTGGGTGGATGTACCCTTGCTGTGGCAGAAAAACCAGACAGAACCGAACAAACACCAGACTCAACCAGATTTTCTGATTCCTGATCCAGTCCAATGAAGACATCTTGGCACAATGTGTGACACTAGTGCTAATAAAAGAAAAACAAATACAGTAATGCTGATATCCCAGGACACATAATGCAAGCATAGATCAATGAAACTACTGGTAATGATTTAGTGAAATGATTCCCTTACTGGAAGTTATATACTGTAAAACAACTTGCCCTCATGATAACTTTATTTTGCAATGTATAATACAAAATAAGTCACCCCAATCAAGTTTATCCCCAATACGGTATTGTAGATACTAAAACAAAAGATGTAGATAATCTGGAAAATAAAATACACCATTTGAGGACTTATTTGCGGCAAGAAATATTTGCGACGTCGAGGCTCTTGCAAACCTCACAAAGTTTACTTCAACGCAAAAGTTGGTTAAGGGCAAGTTCCATATGATAAATTACTTTATAATTAGAATACACTTTTCCAATGTAAGCCCAACTATCACAATACACACGCTGTCATGGTGCAATGAACAGTGATTCATTTTCTTTTATTAATTGAGAGGAGAAGGTTGGTTAGGATTAGAAACAATAACAGGCTACGCTTAAACCGGGTCCATAGGACATCTGTCATTTTAACAATAGAACATTCATAATCTAGGGTAGGATGTTCCCCAAAGACCTTTTAATTCCCTTAATACCGAGCGCAGCGAGAGGCGGGCAAAGCCCGCCTCGCGAAGCGAGGATTAATGGTAACACGTATATATAAGAAAATCAGTGAAAAATGAGAGTTGAATCAGGGGTACTATGGGCTAAAAAATTTTCTTCCAGCCCTGGGCGCCGCCATATTGGCCGCCATTTTGTTTTTAAAAAGTTAGTTTGATCATTGAATGACTGGCACTTATCGATGTTTATTGCCCCTAAACTCGATTAAAAACTTTCCAGTGTTTCAACTGAAGGTAATTTAAATTTAATAAAATTAAAGTAAAAACCAGATAACTTTCAATAGTGCTTCAATCAAGAAACACGACTAGTTCTACGTATGTCTTATCAAATTATCAGATGGAAAATAGTAACATTAACATCAAGGAACTGATCTTTTAGATACTGAATAAAGTATTCAATTTTTTTTACAGGTAGTCGACATATGAATTGAATTGATAAATAATGAAAGAAGAAATAATTTTTTTTTGAATCACGAAACTCTCTTAGGCGATTTCCGAAAACAAAACTTGGACGTTTTACGTAAGAAATATGATGTCATAATGTAGACTGAGCACGCGACGTTTAGTTTAACTTTGGCTAATGATTTGAGTAGGCGGATCCTTTTGTGTGCGTTTCAAATAAATTGTTATACAAACTGCACTGTGTTAAATCTGCACTCGGTCCAACGGTCACACCGTTTACATATTAGTTAATATCATTAGGGCTTGCCTAAAACAAGGGACCTGTCACAATCTTTTTCTCTTCTTAATTTGCACGACCACCCCTATACTTAATTATACAACAAAAGATTGTGACAATTAGCTCTTGTGCCTAGACCAGTACCTGTTCTATGTTCATCAATCATCTTTATTAATTCGGGAAGAAATAATTAATGTGTTAAATTCCAAAACATAAAAAACAGAAACGTTATAATTCAAACTGTGCAAAATAACACAGTTAAAATGTATACTGTATAAATATCTTGGGACATACATGCACTATAATATTAGGATTCTGGCCCTAGCCCTATCTACAATTAATGTAGTAGATTTCTGGCATTTGAAACAAACTACAGCAGTGCATCATGTAAGTAATCATTTGGGAAAAAAAGACTTGTACAGCAAATAATTAATGCAACTGTGCACATTTTACCTGTCCATTATATCATAAACTGGTGCTCGTGATGTTATTCGGATGTCCTCGGACGTTTAGATTGTAAAACTATCTACAAGCTCGACATCTTCCGAACGTCTTTGAGGACTGAGAACTAGTTAAGTGACAAAAAGGAAAGCGAAACAAAGAGAATCATGTCAGGATTCCGGGCCAAGTTTCCCTCAGGATCGGTTGCCCTTAGCGCCTACAGAGACCAGCACTTCAAGGTAAAGACAACATCATCTTACGATCGCGTCCCAAACCACCACAATTAAAGTAAAAGCGTAAAGAGGGTGTTTATTTTGTGTAGCCCGAGTTTTCTCATCATGACTATATTTTCATTGCTAAAAGAACGCGTTGTGTTGCTCTGCTCAATTAATAGAATATGATAGATGATAAACGGTGTATTACAAGATAACAATACAGCAGTTGTCATGAATTAAACGATCAAAGACTTTATTTTTTTTAGACAGTGTATGTTACAGTACTAAGTTGCTTAGCATGTTACTTCTGAATTGAATTAGATTTGTACGAGTATAAAGATGTTGTGACATTCTCCCAACACTATGCTACTTTCATCACCATATTTTGGGCCGGTATGAAGAAGTATATTTAATTATTTTTAAAATATTGATATGATTTTGTTTCAGTACTGGCCAAAGACCAATTTTTCGCCAAGTATCCATTGTTACATCACTTTATCATATATAATTTTATGTGTTGATACATCCTCACAATGTCAGTGGTACTACGTCCACTCATGGCTGTGTTGTGGACTCAGGACCCCTGACGTTGTGAGGATGGTGTTGATATAGTGACGCAATAATGTACTGGCAAGATATGGCGAATGGTCTGGTCTGAGTATTCGATGTAAACATCTCTGTACCATAAACATGATAAATGTACCATCTTTCATTCCCATTTGGTCTGTTGATTTGTTTAGGGAAGTCGAACAGAACAAGAGAAGGCTCTCCTGACATCTTCCACTCTGTACGTTGGAAACCTGTCATATTACACAACAGAAGAACAAATTCATGAACTTTTCGGCAAATGTGGAGACATCAAAAGAATCATCATGGGTTTAGACAAAGTGAAGAAAACGCCCTGTGGTTTTTGCTTTGTTGAGTATCCTTATGAGTAACACCATGTTATTATGCATCTCTGTAGCTGCTTGTAAATAATACTAGATTTGATCTTTTGCTGAAGTATTTGCAGTATACAGGGTTATTTTCCCGTGTGTTATTTTCGCCCTTCCACACTTGCAAATGGCTTCCCCCAGTCTTGAATTTCCCCAGATACAGTTGTGTTAAAAGAGATATAATTTGAGTCATTGGAATTTCTCCCAGTTTTTAATTTGTCCATTAACAACGAGGGCGAAAGGGTCGAAAATAAAATGGGGCGAATATTTTCCTGCATACAGTAGTGGATGTATTCTATTATGTTATTGGAAAGGTAGATGCAACTGACACTTAGTTAATTTAGATAATTATTTAGAAAATTGAGATTATAGAAAAATAGAGAGAGATAGAGAGATACTTGGAGAGATTCTAAAATTACCGGTATATAGTCTCCAGAAAAATGTACATTTGTTTCATTAATAACAACATACAGAGTTGTTTCCCTTGACCCATGAGATACTACACTAGGGAAGATGCGGAGTATGCAATGAGGTATGTCAATGGGACACGGTTGGACGACCGCATCATTCGCACAGACTGGGACCACGGGTTCAAGGAGGGTCGGCAGTATGGCCGGGGGAAGAGCGGAGGACAGGTAATGAATAATAGTCAATAGTGAAGTGGGTATAGTCAGCGGTGAGATGAGAGATAGTCAAGGGAGGTGATGCATAGTCAGGGGTTGTTGAGGCATAGTCAGGGGTTGTTGAGGCACAGTTAGGGTAGACGAGGCATAATCAGGGGGTGGAAAGACAGTCAGGGGTGAGGTGATGCATTATCTGTGGATAAATGATATAAATTCAGGGAGAGGTGAGGTGTGATTAAGGGACAAGTGAGTCATTTACCGTTTATCCGATAATTTTCATGATGATCTAAATTGCGCTTTTTTCTTGATCTCTTTTATATTGCAAATTATTGAAAATGCAGAAATTATTTCCTGAAATAATTTCTATTAGAAACTTTTTAAATCGCAAAAAATTATTGATGCAAATTAAAAATGCTACACATTTTTTCCATTTTCGCAAATTTTGTGACACATGAAAAAAAATGGACATACAGTTTATTGATTTGGGGTAATTTGGGATGTAGTAGGCCATTATTAAGGGAAAATGAGCTCAAGGTATGCTGTAGATAGGGGTGAAATTATGTAAAATAAGAGAACAGGTGAATTAAGAGGTGAAGTTAGGGGTGATGTGATACATTATAATGGGACAGGTGAGCTTCGGGTAAAAAAGGGAATATGTAAATATTGCTTAATATATTTGTAGACAGTAATTAGGTATGTAATATTGCATATGTTTGTGTAGGATGTAAACTGATCAACATAGTTATTCAATTCTCATCAAAATGAATTTATGTACAGGATTCCTCTGATGTTGGAAATATTGCTTTCAGGTTCGAGACGAATACAGAACAGACTATGATGAGGGGCGGGGAGGGTACGGGAAAATCATCGCTACTAAGATTACCCAGTCCCGCGACCCCATGTGACCTCCAGACTCCATGTTGTCAAGGAGACCAGTTGATTGGATCTGATATGTCTTCTCCTCAGAACTGTTGTTTGTTTAAAAAAAATATCCGACTGTGGGTGTGGAAGTTCAAAGGGCAACTTAAGCTTTTTAAGGTTGTTGACAATAGAGATGTCAGATTTTCAGAAACCTATTTGTATAGAACATGATTTGTTTCTGTTAGGTAATAATTTTACGATATGCGACAATGGACTGTACTTTCATTCATATCATTAATAAGATTTTGTATGACACTTATGCAAACATAGATGTTCATCTATAATCAAATCTTGTGTTTTATTTTTATAGAGAACAACAGTCTCTTAATTTTAATTGTCAAATCAGTAGATCTTGAAGATTGTCAATGAGACATTTCTTCTAGAATCCATCATAAATTATCATTAGATCATTGATTGTATAGTATGTATAATTGTAATTATTTTACAGTTGATGACTTTCCATTGTACATGTTTGTTGACCATTGATCATACCTTGTAATATTCTGTTTCACTGTGAATTAAATCCATTTTTATTACACACTGTGCAGATAAGTTTGATTTCAAAGACTAAAAAGGATTTATTTTTAGCTCACCGAGACGAAGTCGGGGGGAGCTTATGCTATACCCCCGGCGTCGGCGTCGGCGTCCAGACCTGGTTAAAGTTTTTGTTGCAGGTCCTGTATCTAAGTTATTACTTGTCCTATCTTCACCAAACTTGCATGGATGATGCATCTGGACCTACTTATGGACTTGAAAGACTTGGATGCTGAATCTTGGCCATGAGTTTCAGATGCTGGAGGAGGTTAAGGTTTTTGGAGCAGGTTAAAGTTTTTGGTGCAGGTGCCCTTTGATAGCAATTTCTAAGTTACTACTGGTCCTAACTTCACCAAACTTGCATAGATGGTGCATCTTATGATACTGATGCACATGACAGGCTTGAATGCTGAATCTGAGCCATAGGTTTCGGATGCAGGAGGAGGTAAAGGTTTTTAGAGCTGGTTAAAGTTTATGGAGCAGGTGCCCTTTGATGATTATATCTTAGTTATTACTAGTCATAACTTCACCAAACTTGCATGTATGGTGCATCTTATGATACTGATGCACCTGACAGGCATGAATGCTGAATCTGAGCCATAGGTTTCGGATGCTGGAGGAGGTTAAGGTTTAAAGAGCTGGTTAAAGTTTTTGGAGCAGGTGCCCTCTGATGATTATATCTTAGTTATTACTGGTCCTAACTTCACTAAACTTGCTTGGATGGTCGGTCTTATGATACTGATGCACCTGATGCTGAATCTGAGCGATTGGTTTCGGATGCTGAATGAGGTTTAGTTTTTTGGAACAGGTCACATGTTTAATAGATAATAGTACTATTTCAAACTTGCATAGTTGATTTAACTATAATGTAAATGAATCGCAGAGGTAGCTTCAGATGCAGAGCCTGATCTCCATTATCAAGGATGCTAAAAAATTTATCTTAGTTATTACTGGTCCTAACTTCACCAAACTTGCATGGATGGTGCGTCTTATGATACTGATACACCTGACAGGCATGAATGCTGAATCTGAGCCATAGGTTTCAGATGCTGGAGGAGCTTAAGGTTTTAAGAGCTGGTTAAAGTTTTTGGAGCAGGTGCCCTTTGATGATTATATCTTAGTTATAACTGGTCTTAACTTCACCAAACTTGCATGGATGATGCGTCTTAATACACTGATGCACCTAACAGGCTTGAATGCTGAATCTGAGCCATAGGTTTCGGATGCTGGATGAGGTTTTGTTTTTTGGAACAGGTCACATGTTTTATAGATATTAGTACTGTACTATTTCAAATTGCATAGTTGATTTAACTATAATATAAATGAATCGCAGAGGTAGCTTCAGATGCAGAGCCTGATCTCCATTATCAAGGATGCTAAAAAATCTATCTCACTCAAACCTGCTTGATAGATGTGTTTGTTGTTAAATGATATAACATGATTCCTATGATATAGTATTGTATGATATGATACACTATTGTTTTATTTGATACAATATTATATCATATATTGTATAAAGTTATATGATACGATATGATATTGTATCAAGTTTTTGTACATTATGATATCATATTGTATCATGATATTGTTATGTATGGTATTGAATATTATGAAACAATATTGTATAATATGATATTGTATTATGTATTATTTATCACATGATATTGTTTCATATGATATTGCAATATACAATATTGTATCATATGATATGATATTGTATAATATATATTATAATATCATATGATACGATATTGTATAAAATGATATTGGTTTATATAATATATTATTATATCACATGAAGTTGTATTGTATGATATTGTAATATATGATATTGTATGATATGTAACAATATTGAATAATATGATATTGTATTAAATAATATATTACTATATCACATGATATTGTATCATATGATATGATACAATGTTGTATCAAATTATATTGTATCATTTGATACAATATCATATAATGTATCAAATATGATACAATATCATACAACATAATATCATACTATATTATACAATTTAATATCATATGTTACAATATTGTGATGTATTTTGTGATATGATATTGTATCATATTATACTATATTGTATCATATATAATGATATTGTATTATGTGATCAAATACAATAATGTATACAATACGATACAATGTCATATCATATGTTACAATATCATATTGGATCATTATTTATAACAGTATTATATTGTATAATATGATATAAATTGTAAGTATCATAGGATGCAATATCATATTTTATATTATTGTATTGATAAAAATAAAATGAACATATGGTTATCATGCAATTTTTTAACATATGATATATGATATTGTGTCAAAACAGTATCCATGAATATCCAAGATCATTAACAATGATTTTCATATAATATGATAAAGGTGGTCTCATAAAGGTGATGCCTCATAAAGGTGATGCCTCGTCTCGGTGAGCTTTGTAATCTGTGATTACCTATGTTTATGAAATGATTTTCAACTGAATTATGAGATAATTTTACTACTCTGTGCATTTCACCTGTAGTGTTTAAGGAGCTTTATCACAAACTTATAACAATACCTTGCCGTTCTGGTCGTCACTCTGCAAGTCTATAGGAGGCAGGATGGTCAACAACCGTCAGATAGGCATTAAAATTTTAGATATTACTTTTTTACATGTAGCCATAGACTATTATGTAGTAATTGAATATTTCCTAATATGTTAACTTTAACATTTGAATATTTTTTTATATATTTTCATATATTTTCATAAAAATCTCTCCTTCTAAAGGAGATAAATAAAGCAATAAAATGACCACGACCATCGATCCCTCTTAAGCTTTAAGCAGGTGCTTCTTTAATATCTTTTGATCATAATTTGATTATGAATGTAACACTTTATTTGATTGGCTAAACAAATTTATATAACATATCTTGCCTACATCACAGTAAGATGCAATATGTATTGTGAGAATATTAAATTTAAATGCCCCATCTCCTCAATCATCTATAGGGGTAGTAAAAGAAAAAGAGAAAAAGAAAGAAAGAAAGAAAGAAAAAGAGATGCAGCAGTATGATGGCAAAATTTCGCCTTTATAACGCTGCATCTCTTTTCTTATGTAGAAATGAGTCCCTTTAATAGCTGCATAAGACGGTATACCACCAGCAAACAATTTTTGAATGCAAAGAACTACACATTAATCCAAAGAAAAGTTATATTGACTTCATGCAATTTTAAAAGAGCGTGTGTGTGTGTGTGTGTGTGTGTGTATATAGGGGAAATGAGTGTGTATATAAAATGCCACAGAGTCGTGATATTTCTGTTATTTTTTTACTTGAAACATATATAAGGGGTTGTTAACGATAATAAATAAAAAAGAAATAATAAAAAAATTGGAAAAGCGGGGGGGGGGGGGTAGTGCACAGTCCTGTGATCGGTGTCTGTTGATTTTGTCAAAGAGGCTATTGGTTTTGTTTCAAGCTAGTCTGTTTCGTATTTTAGCATGGTTTTAAAAATAAGTTGTTCGTTTTGCATAAATGTCTTTTTACCCTTTCCGCCGCCCATACACGCCCATATATATACTCCATGTAAAGTAGAGCAAGAACGGGGTCCTTGAGAATGGCCAAAGTTCAATGTATCAACCAAACCATTTTTGTTCCTCTCCTCATGTACAAAACTCATGCATCGAAGACTGTTCTGTATTTAAAAAGAAACAGTTGTCGGTCTGATCAGTTTATGAGCCAAAACAAAAAGCGAAAAGGAATAAATCAGTCGAAAAATGAAACTGGATTTGGAGATAACCGTTTTATTGGCACATCTAGAGTAGAAGAAAGTATGGCAGGTTGGAGTGATCAATTTATTGAAGGTAATACAATTATGCTACACCTTCAAAATTCCAATACACAAGAAACAAATCCGGATCAGATTTCTGGTCAGTGTGCACTGATATTTCCATAAGAGAGGGGCACCTCCTTTACTTCAGATCCAAAATTTACGTAATTATTGTACATGTACATTGTCCGATCATTGGCAACGAACCATGCAAACCAACCTGTAGTCCGAAATATCTGACGTTTCCTTGGCTTTTTTAACGATTTTTGCTGGCATTTAAAATATCAAAATCGTTAAAAAAGCAAGGACTAACCAACCTCTAACAAAAATTGCAAAAAGAAAGAGGTCATTTGGGTTGACAACGATTTTGAACCTTATGAAACTTTTGTTGGAATGTACATGTACAATATTGATAAGCAACATGCGACAACCTTAATTGCAATCAAAGAGCTATTATGATATATCATATATTCAATTCCTCTGTAAGTGTATGTACATGTATTTATACTGTACGTGGTCAGTGTTATGACATCACAGTGAATCTATGGCTGCATCAAAATCTGGAGATGCGTTTCGTATCAGATTAATTATAATCGTTTAGTGTGCAGTTTATTAATATACATGCATTGCTACGGCCATGCACTTTATCATGCTTGTAATGACACAATATTAATTAATAAAGGGATGTAGAGCATTTATAAAATGCTCTAAAAATATCGATGAGATTATAAAGCTAATCAATTAAATTTTCACCTGTATAGGGATACGTGTATTTTCAAGAAAATTAAATTAAAAATGGTCTTGATGTTCAGACTCTGAGTATATATATAGAATCCATAAAGATATATTATCTTTATAGATTATTTGTGCTTTTCACAGTCACTAAATATGGAATTATTGAGAATTATGAAGTTGTGCAAGAATGTAAATATGGGAAGGGTCATTCGAATATATTTACATCTACTGAGTATGATTCCCTCTATTTCTTACGGAAACTTATAGTTAATTCATAGCTCTATAGAACAGTGGACTGAAATTTGCACGCCCTGTTTATCGATTGGTCGAAACCTACAGCGACCTTAGAAAAAACACGGACTGCACGAAATAATCATGATGGTGTCAGACTCAAATTCCCATAGGATACGATTTGACCGTTTCTTTTAGCTAACGTACTTAAGTACATTAACAGTAATTTAGTGAATCTTACTTACTTTTTACAATGACTTTATTAATTTGTTAAAAGAAAGATGTAAATATAAACAATAAAATGCTTTCTTTGATGATTCATGCTGGTTATGAAGGTAGCGATCATATTGCAGACAAAAATTACATAACCCGCTGCAGGTAACGCGGGTTATGTATTTTTTCTGCAATGTCGCCACCTTCATATCCCGCATGAATCACCGAAGAAAGTATTTTATTGTTTAAATGTCAAGGAGCAGGAGAAGAG
>WFKH01011925.1:6069325-6087257 GCA_016163765.1 Magallana hongkongensis | reverse complement strand
CCGAAGAAAGTATTTTATTGTTTAAATGTCAAGGAGCAGGAGAAGAGAAGTCTGTATAGTACCGGTATAATATAATAGATCATTTATTTCTAATTCAGAGTCCAGAACAGACAAGTACATATTAGTATAATTACAAGAGAAAGACAAGCCAATGATAGTGTAAAAATTATAATATGCAGACTTTTGACTTTTCGGCTCTATTGCTGGTGAAATGATTCTTAGATACTGTGACAACCAGGGATGGAGTCTACTTGCTCAAATCCTTCAATTAAATTACCAGTACCATTAATTACCAAAGTTTTCAAATGTAATTAATTAAATTACGATTACTTTGCAGATGTAATTAATTAAATTACAAATTACATTTGTCATCAAGATTTACTAAAACCATGAATTATCTACAACATATAAATATTTAAGGAGGTATGTCTATAATGTAAATAAAAGTTTGTCATAATCAAAATACTTTCAGTGTTTTAGAATTTGCTAACTACTCTGATAGGTAACAATTTTTGGAGAGAAAAAAAAAATAAATTTCGTTTTATTGTTTATTTCAAAAGGTAGTCACAAAATGGAGGTGTCCCATACCACCTTGATATTCAAAAAAACATTTGAAAGTCATATCCCCTAACCTACACTTAGCTAAAGTATTTCCTGCATGCAAAACTATTATCTGCAAATTTTCTCCTTTGAATTTATATCCACTATTTTTTCTTTATAAACACAATGCCAAAATACAGGTTAATCTCAGGTAGAGGGCAGACTATAGTTGTTATCAATACACAACTCACACCTTTTGTTTGTTTTGACGAGTAGCCGTTCGGGGAATAAACCCCTTATTGCAATTATTTGATAATTAGGTACAGAGGTTTATTCCCCGAACGGCTACTCGCCAAAACAAACACCTAATTATTTTAGGCAATTATGGGGTCCTCTAAGGGGCAGGAGTAGAATTTGCCTGTGTTTACCTGGATTTCTATAATCAGTGAAAATATTGTGAATTCATTAGAAATGAATGAATTTCTCTATAAATTTAATTATCAGGTGTTTTTTAAACCACATCAATAATGCAGTTTTCAGTCATTTTTTTTTAATTCAAAAAGCATTGATCAACAACATGTATATTGTGTTTAGTAACTATTAACCTATTTAAATTGAAAATACTCTAGTACAATTAAGTTTTAATACATGTATAATATATATTTTATAATTTCTGTTACTTTGATTAACGTATCAGAATCACTTCCCTTAATTTGATTTAATTTTTTTCTTTTGTTTTTCTCACTTATATTCTGTTGTTACATTGTACCATCAATGTTTGTCAAATTGACTGTTTAAGGAGAGGGCTCAAATAGGCAGATTGCCTGCTGCCCAATCCTTATTATGTAATATTTTTACATAATAAAATATTGTTTAAATTAAACTTCCCTTAATCAACACCTCCACCCTACCCCAAACCCATCAACAAAAAGTGAATTAATGTAATCGAACACGTGGAAATTTATGAAAATTGTAACATACTATGAATTGAGTTGCATTAATGTAAAACTTCACCAGCGAAATGTCGCCCCATTTCGTAAACTATACATACATCTTTAAAACTGTCCGGAATCATTCGCTCTTGGTGAAGAAATACCCCACTCTTTTGAAGTTTGTTTGTTTTGTTGGTAAAATGAAATAATTTACCATTACATGTAACTGAAAATTTGGCCAATTACACATTTCTTTCAATTACATAAAAATTTGTAGTTAATTACACTCAATTACCATTACAAATTACCATTACCCCATCCCTGGTGACAACTTGCATTCAGTAAAGCTTTGCAGAAAGAAAGTATCCCTGCCGCTGAAGGAAAGAGAATGGCAACACTGACAGTGCAAAATACGAAGAACGAGGAACAGTCATTTGTGGGAGAGAGTTAAGAAGAGACAGGAAAATTCGAACATTAATTGAATGAACCACATTTTCCAAGGAAAAGGAAAATTAAGAATTTCGTGGGTGATGGTTTTCAACCATACCGTTCATTATCAGTAGATGAAATCTTTGGAAAACATTAAATCAGTTTTAGGCATTAGACATTAGAGCACTGGAGTCACGACACTCAAAAATGAGTTTGCTCCACAACGGGAAGAAGAAGAAGACATTGCAGTTAATTGCATTAAAGATCGAAAAGACCAACCAAACTATGCTGCATCGTATTTCACTCTGCATGCCTAAATTTAACTACTGTTGACTTGTTAAATTCATTTAAATTTAATAGTTTTCAAATTTTTGTGTTTTTAGAATATACAAAATTACATCATGTAGAGGACAAATGAAGCACAAATTTGTTCTCTCCATTTTCACAGAATTATATAAAACCATTAAAAAAATTCAAGCTTTCGTTTCAAGAAACGAAATCTTAATCATTTTAAATCAAATTAAAGTGGTTTAATTTTAATATAATATATTTTTTGGAAAGGAAAGGGGGGGGGGGGGTGCAGAATATTTTTAAAAATGAAAGGTCTTTAAGATATCGGGTTCGAGATACCAATAATTCTTGTAAGAAAACATGGACGAAGGTACATTCACAAAATTGTTTTTTCTAGCAAATGCTATCATTAATAGTGCAGATAATTCAAATTCTAATGATTATTTAATCTTCATAACTAACAATGTAACGATATTTATATGATCTTATTCTACGATCGAGAAATTACTTGGGATTGGTGAAGTTGTTATGGACGCCAAACGTGCAAACCGGTCCATTGTACTGTCTTCGCTAGCCAAGGGTTCGTCTATTCTCAGAGACGAAGAGATGGGGGTATAAGAATAAATCAGACCATTGGGTAGCGAAGATGACATGCAAAGTACAATCACTATATTTATCTACATATCTTCATCTGTCTCCACAGTGCAAGTTTTCGCTAGTTTGCTTTTTATTCAAAATAGAGAAAAATCGCAAGTATTTTACAATATTAACTATTGGACTATGGAGTTTTATAAACAGATTGGTACTGTAGTAAAGTGCAATTTTCTTTTTACATCCTTAAAAAGGTCATTTAAGAAATAATTAAGTATGACTTGACTTATTCCTGTTCGCTCCTTGGGGAGCATCGGGCCACAATCACTCCTCGCCAGTGGACTCTGTTTTGGGCGACTTTTTTTAACTGGGCCCAGGTGAATCCTGCCTCTTTTGCCTCTGACTCCACTGATCTTCTCCAGGTTTGCCTAGGTCTCCCCACCTTCCTCTTTCCCTGAGGGTTCCAGTCCAGTGCCGGTCTTGTGATGTTTTCTAGGGATTTACATAGAGTGTGGCCTATCCATCCCCATTTCCTCTTCTTTATTTCAATGTAGATGGGATCTTGTTTGGTCTTTTCCCATAGGCTGATGTTCGATATGGTGTCTGGCCATCTGATGTTAAGAATATGGCAGAGACATTTGTTGACAAAAGATTGGAGTTTGTTATTTATTGTTTTCGTTACCTTCCAGGTCTCCGAGCCGTACAACAGAACTGATTTTACATTTGTATTAAAAATTCTTGTTTTGGTGTGGATGGAGATTGCTTTTGAATTCCAAATTTGACAGAGGGTGTTGAATGCATGTCTTGCCTTGTTGGTACGGCTTTTAACATTGTTGTCAGCACCCCCGTCCTTGCTGACAATGCTCCCAAGATAAGTAAATTTGTCTGTTTCTCTGATGTTCTCTCCATTTAACTGGATTGGCGCATTCTGTTTGTTGTTCATTCTCATCACCTCTGTCTTTTTTATGTTTATTTTAAGGCTGTTTTTTTTCTGCTTCTGCTGCAAGGCGCGACAATTTCTCCTGTGCATGTTGTTGTTTGTGGGATAGCAGGTCAATGTTATCTGCAAAATCCAGGTCCTTGAGGTGTTTGGTGAAGGTCCACTGGATTCCAGTCTTGTTGCCTTGCGTTGTTTCCTTCATGATCCAGTCAATTACAACTAAAAATATTGTTGGTGAAAGAATGCAGCCCTGCCTTACTCCTGTTTCTACTTTAAATGGATGTGTGAGTTTTCCATTGTGTATTATGTGACATGTGGCATCGTCATACAGGTTTCTAATGATGCTAATGAACTTCGGTGGTGTTCTATAATGTTCCATTAGCTTCCAGATGGTTGACCTATCCACACTGTCAAAAGCTTTTTCAAAGTCCACAAATGTTGAATATAGTGAAGACTGCCACTCAATAGACTCGATCATTAATAAGTATGATTTTGTAGCTAAATACAGCTATACATAGGTTCAATTCAAGCTACATATTCAAATGTTTAAATTAGGGATGTCAATTTTACTCGGTTGGCTTAGTTAGTTGATTAATCGGGGGCTTTAGTCGAGTGATAGTTGAGTACTCATTCAATATTTTATCAAATAATGCTACTGCCTACTGCCACATACATCTTATCTTAAAATAAAAAAAAAACATTTAAAAACTTATGATAATATGTATAGTAAATGAATTTGATTTAAAATAAATTAAATGTATTTTATCTATTAACTATCTGTTAGCAAATGTCCTGGCTTTTCCGGGTTTTTTTGTGATGCTTACACATAACTGAGCTCTATTTCATCTTAGGCAAATCAAATGTGACCTGTTCCATTTTAAGCCATTTTCCATGCCTAATCAACGATTGAAGTTTAATGATTATATAAACAAACACCTTGAGATGATTATTGATATGATTAAATTTTTAATTATACAAACAATAACTGATTATTTTCATTCGTAGCCCAAAAACTGCAGCGTTAAGAATAAATAAATAAAATGTTTTGAATTTTATATACATTATTACGAGTAATTGACTAAGAAAATTTTAGTCGATGATCTGTGTGACCGAGCGATAGTCGAGTACTCGTTGACATCCCTACTTTAAATTGTAGCTGATCTCTCATTAAGGCACTGTTTTATTAGTAAATCCTAGATTTTTACTCGATCATTCTAACTTCTTTAATCTATATATAGTAGCTTACTTGAGACTCCAAGGCATCTAATACATGAGTACCCAACTTTTAATATGAATTAATTAATATTACAGAATATGAATTGTTGATTGTTCTCTACAGATTATCTGTGTAGCCTGCTCGCTGGATTATTTACATATTAATGTTCTAGCAATCACAATACCTAATTCGATGCATATTTTTTCTCCACACAGACGATATTCCTCCTCTGGAGGATATGTCAGATATTCTAAAACAAGCGGAGGCCAATAAGTCAAAGGTGAAGAGTTCAAGGGTTACCATAACAACAGACACTGCTCAAAGAAATGCCGTACCCCAGACTGACCCACACAATAAGGTAATGGTCACTATAAGGCTGGTGAACTTTCATATTGAGGGCAGCTTGTCAGTGCTAATTAATATGCAGGAAGAAGAGGGAGAAACTGCAATATATTCTTCCCCAAACTTTTTTGACTGCATCTTAGAATTTTTTGTTCCCTAACATGTATAGCCATTCATCAAAAATTACTTACTGCATGTCTTTGATCAAATTGAAGAACAAGCTTTGTTGTAAAGTATCTGAAAGTCTTTCTAAGGAAGAACTACATGTAGCAGCAGCTATTGAAGATTGGCCCCTTGTATTTTCCACATAAAGAAAGTTAAATCTTGCAATAGTTATACACATTTTTACACATGATGGAATGTTTTAAGAATTAAAACTATCTAAAAATTTAAAATCTTTAGAAACCTGCACAGAATCCAACTGGGACTGGTCACACAGAAAAACCCACAGCAGCCAAGTCAGCTGGTAAAACCCCCAGCAAACCCAGCTCTGAAACCTTTGGAGGGTTCAAGAAAGGCTTCTTATTTGGAGGGAACAGTTCACAGAAATCAATGGCCAAGAGTTCATCCTCTTCAGGGTCAAATGCCAAGAGTTCACCAGACGTGCCATACATCACCAAGAAGTCCCCTGATGTGGGCCACCAAATCCCAGAAGTGCAGCAGACCTTGACGGCCGAGGCTCAGAAAATGGCACAGAATAAAGGTTAGTGGAGGATGGAGATAGGGGTAGAGAACACTTGGAAGGGGACGGGGTAGGGCAAAATATTTAAGGGGCATTAGCATGAATTGGGGTTTTGTTTTATTTTTAACGTTAATCTGAGACATTTCAAATACGGTAGTCATCCAAAAAGACAGTTGTTGAGTTACAAGATTCTTTGTTCTCATTACATGGCTAGTGTATTTTTTTTTTATTCATATATGGTGGTAGCTAGGTTCTAAGGCAGAATATTAAAGGGGCAATGGCATGAATTGAGGTTTTTTTAAATTTTTATTTAAGGAGGCCAACTTTAGTTTTCATTGCACATGTATTTGCGCATTCTAGTATAATACAGTTGATTTATACTTCTTATGAAATTTTTTCGATATCATTTATAAAATTGAACACAATAAACAAAATACAGATAAAAATATTTAAATTTTTTAAGGAAATTTTTATTTTTTAAATGATTTTTCCGTTGTGCGGTAGGGGAGCATTGCCTTTGCGCTTTTATGACGTTATGATAAAATGAGTACATATGTAGGAGTACGTTATAAGAAATAACAGAAAAGAAAAAGTAAAAATTGTACGCCATTGAAATTTTATATACAGTATGATGCTATCCTCGCAGACATTTTCCTTATTTTTTTAATGAATCCATTATACCAATCTTCATTCGTAATGATCCAAATATATAGCAAAATTTGGTGCATTTTAATATTTTGAGATGGCCCCCACTAAAAACCACTCTGTAGAATTTAGTATTTTTTACATATAAGGTAGGAAATGATATTACTAATCATATATAACAATTTGAGAAAAAAAGCTATTGTTACAGTAGTATTTTGTTAATCTGCTTTGATGTGCGGAAAATGACAGTTTCCTATATATTCCTATAGTAAACGTACCTCTATTTTGAGATTGTCCCTAAAAAGAACAAGATAGTCGATTTTCTTGAAACTTTCCAAATAAACTAGAGTTGGTTTAAATGATATATGGTTAAAAAAATAAAGAGTTTTGCTATTGTAGTTTTTCCGCAAAAAACCCCAAATCGGCCTCCTTAAGATGTCTTCAATAGTCACCCAAAAAGTCATTATTGGCCTGTTGAGTTCCAAGACACGGGTCTTACAGCTAAACTGAAAATTATTCTTGCGTTATGCTTTTGTTTACATAAAGATTGCTGAATGAGAAATAATTGTTTACTGAACTTTGTTTTTTACAATCGCAGATGAATGGCTGACTGACGATTTGATGAAGGAAATCGAGGCCAATGACACACTTTTCAAAAAGTTAGGGGACAAGAAATATGTGGATGCAGTGAACCAATTCCAGTCAGATCCGGTCAAAGCCATGGAGCGATACAAAGACGATAAAGAAATCCAGGAATTCCTCACAGCATTCTGCAAAATCATGGGTACTTTTTGATGCTGGATTATCTCTTTATATTCTCTGATTATATAAAGCTGACCGAATACCAATTTTCCAATCAATGACCCTCTCATTTTCAACAACTATACCTCATTCACTTTCTCTCTTTTTTTTTCCTCTCTCATAATGAGTACTGTAATTTTATAAACAAGTTTGGGATTAGATCTTCATGGTATTTTTAGAAAGCTGTTGCTAATTTACCTTATTGTCTACAAATGTAATAATTATTGATTGTTTGATTTCATTAAAAAATAATAAAAAAATGTTACTCAAGTACAAACTCAGTGTCTTCTTGTTATTCCAAAGTTTTACTATTTAGGTGAACATTTTTCTGGTCTGGCTGATAAACAAGACAAGACAACTACTCCCAGCAAACCTGCTCCTCAGAGTAAAATTGTCGAGCTGAATTCTGAGTCAGAGGTCAAGCAGGCCAAAAGTACCCCGCCCCAAACAATGAACCCCATGATGTCAGAGACCCTGTATACAAGGTCACCAACAGGGGGCGCTGACATGTCAGTCAGGAGTTCGACCAATCCTAACCAGCCTACTGCGGAGGATGAGAGGAGAATGCAGGAGATTGTAGCCAATCCTGAGATCCGTAACATCTTGTTGGATCCTAAAGTGATGAAACTGATCGAGTCTCTGAAGTTTAATCCAGATGAAGGAACAAGGTATGAGAAAAGAGGCATGTTCAGCAGATTGCATTCGCTTGCGAGATCCTATATATTCAGTAATAATACACCATTTTTGTTATTGCATGTACAAAATATGATTCATTACTGTATATACCCGCTTATAAGTATGGTTTGTCTATAAGTTGGTTGCCTTTTTCCAGCTTTAATTTGAAGATTTTGCTGTTGACTCCCTTATAAGTCTGGTCACTTTTTCAGGACAATTGATGTACAGATAGTCTCAATAAAATAACCACATTTTATCATACATGTACATGTTTCGAGTTTTAAAAAAAATTGCCCTTGTTTCATCCCTTTTGAAAATTTGATGATAGTGATTATTTCCTTACTGACTGATTAGTACATTGGTAATTAGCCCCTTAAACTGGGGTGTTGGCTTGTGTTGTTGAGGTTTTATAGCTATTATCACCTCAGGTGTGAAAAATTGACTGCTTGAATTTTCTTTTTATAATACAGATTCAATGCATTTATCTGTTTATATTTAAAAAAAAATATTACTTACTTCTCTCTTGTGTAAAATTTTCTTACTATGTCTCACCTATAAGTCGGACCCCACTTTTCAATCAAATTTTTACTCCCCAAAATCTGACTTATAGGCGAATATATACGGTAACTCTTAGCTTTCTGATTGGCTGATATCTAACAATCCAGAAAAAAACGTTATACACTCATGTATTTACCTTCAAGTGACCAAAATTTAGGTTTTTTTCTGTGGACTTTAAATAGATCGAGAATTTCCAAAACGCTACAATTGCATATCATATATTATTCATGTCATCCAATGAAATACTGTGTTTTTCAATTTGTTCGGCTATGGCTTCAAACCAAAAAGTGATGAAGTTTTCTTTGCTTGATAACATTCAATTTGATATGTATCAATTTGCTGAATCATATGATGAAACAATTATTGCTGTTTTTCAATCAGTACGATGATTTAGTTGCCTTTGAAGTACAATAGTCACCTTGCCTTTCGGCTCAATGAATAATGTACTTTTTGGATAGCTTAATCATCTTATTGACCTAAAAAATTGCATTTATTGTATAAGAGCACTTAAAGAAAATAAATGTATTGTCTACCCTTTGTGGTACTGTATAGATGTGGAAAATATTACAGTTTTCTTAATTTCACAGTGACTAACATGTTTACGCTCAGACAATTTTCTGTGTCCATTAAGCAACCGTGAATATTCGAATTGTATATTCACCATCGCCATTTAAGATATTATAAATAGATGTGTGCATGATTGGGGTCTAAGTTTCCAATGGTTTATTGTAATCATAATACTTTCAAAATTAGTTAAAATAATTAGCATGAATATTATGTATGATTTTATACAATTGATGTAATAACAGGCATGTAGCAGGTACATGTAGCATCGTTTTTGAAAGTGCCAACCTCATCCAAAAAATCTTGACCAGCAAAAATTTTTTTTAAAAACTGGACATTCTCCTCAAAATCATGAAAGTTAATCCTTATCCGTTGGGGGGAAGGGGGTGGGGTGGGGTGGGAGGAGTATCTTGTAACTTCAATTTCACTGTTGATTTTTGATTTTCACTTATTTTCACATACTCCCATGGAAGGGGGGGGGGGGCAGCTCCATGATGCTTCAATTTTTTATATGTAAATTAAGAAAAATGTCAGTGTTGCAAAAAAAGTGCTACGTGCTTGAATAAAACAACTTAGTATAACGGAACCCGTCTTACCTTTATCTTTTGTCACCATCTGTGGCCCTGTCGAAGCCATTGTTGTGAACACGTGTGCTAATTGTCACTTTTTATCTTGGACATCTCCTGAGGGCAAAGACTTTATATTAAACATCTTTTATCATGTTATCTGCAAGTGGTATTCCTATTGAGCAGTTTACTTTTAAAATTGACAATTAGAGTACGAAGACTTTGTCGTTCTCTCGTTATTTTCAGGCCCAAAATGACCAGTGTGTATTACATGTATACTCGAAAAATACTTCAATGATTTTTCTCATACCATTAAATCGGATTAATTCAGTAACTTTACTTGATTTCGAAGAAAAATAATGTAAATGCATGGTTGCATGGTCATTATTTATGAGAATTTTTTATAATCATGATTATTTACTTTAATGAAGAAATCGTTTATCCGTGAAATTTTAAGCACCATGAAAGGTAACCGTGAAATTTTAACACGTATGTGTAATTAAAGGTGTTTACAGTAACATCTTCTTTTATTAGATTGCAGTGACTAGTACACTGTAATTGATACTTACTTTGGTGTGTTTTATGTTTTCAGATTGTTACAGCAAGCGGACTCTGATCTCCGTGAACAAATACAAAAACTGGTTCAGTGTGGATTACTTCAATTCCAACAATGAGAGAGAGAGAGAGAGAGAGAGAGAGAGAGAGAGAGAGAGAGAGAGAGATCTCAACCATCTCATTTATATGGTTAACAATCTTGATAGCGAAAAAAGTTAAATGAGTTGGTCCACATTCAGTGAACACATGTGAGACTGCATGACCATGGATTTTTGGAAAAAAAGGGAGAAATGACCAATATCAGGATTAAATGGAGAAAAATTCAGAGGAAAGTAAACTTCCTGTAAGAATATGAAGGGAGTACTGTATTCGATTTAAAAGTTAATTGAGGTGGACATTGAATATGGTCTTTTACTTTGTTAATTTAATGACTCTCTTTTTGAAAAGAGAAAACTTTCAATAAAACAGTAAATTAAGTTCATTTGTTTTATATATAACCTGACAATATGTAACTATGTCAATGTATTTTATATAATTACATGTACCATGTGCATGCATGTAACATGAATTTAATGTATGTATAAATAAACATCAAAACCAAACTTTATGCAGATAAGTAAAAACATGCAATTCCCTTCACATCGTGTACAGTGGTTCCGTCAATGTTTGATGGAATACCAACTTTCCTGAATTTACATATACAGTTGAACTTCGATATCTTGAACACTGAAATCTTGAATACAATGGATATGTCGAAGTGATTTGTAGGTCACAACTACTTATTTTTTAAGTTCTTTACCCTCGATATCTCGAATACTCGGGTATCTCGAAGTTTATAAACAGCCCCATCTAGTTCGAGATAACGAAGTTTGGCTGTAATTCATACGTACAGTTTGTTTACGTATATATAATACATGCACACAGTTTGTTAAAATTACATATGATACGTACAAAATTTTGTTTACATACATGATTGTATAAAACATAGTACACATTTATTTACATACAATACATACATACAGTTTGTAATACCCGCATTTTCTAAAGCAACTATAAATTGTTGTTACCCTGGTCCGTCTGTCCATCTGTCACCTTTTATTTTCTCAAACTGCACTTAATTCTTACAAGCCAGCAAACTGAACTCTTAGAGTATTACTTATTAGGTTTGTTACTGACTGTTCAAAGAAATTTGTGGGGTCGGTAAAGTCCATAGAAGGCGAGGCGAAGCCGAGCCTTCTATGGACTTAACCGATCCCACAAATTTCTTTAAAAAGTCAGTAACAAACCTAATAAGTGTTTTGTTTTGTCGAGGACCTAAAGTTTGATATGTAAACAGACGTTTGTGTAAAAAATCAGTTCAAATAACGTTACTTCCGCCATGTTGCCTTATAAATTTTGACCCTTGCCTTTTAAAGAAATTTGTAAGGCAGTCACGTGACGCGTTTCATCCAATGACGTCGAAGCATTCTAGTCCGAGGCAAAACAATTTGATTTGGGGTGTAATGTTGTTGTCCTTGGAGTCAAATAATTGGTAAAAAAATGATGTTTTTTAACAAAACATCTGGTTTCTCGAACTCCTTTAAATTTACATTTTCAACAGTAGACAAATCATCTCTCGGAATATGTTGTAAAAATGTTGACGTTTTAAACCTTTTAAAACGAAACTTTTTGTATAAAAAAACGTCAGCCACCAAATGACCCCCAGGACAAAATTGAAATTTCCGAAACCTTATTGCGCACCTAGAGGACAACCCAAAACATATTCCAAGAGATGATTTGTCTACTGTTGAAAATGTAAGAGGAGTTCGAGGAACCAGTTTTTTTGGGAAAAACGTCATTTTTTAAAACTAATTATTTGACCCCCAGGACTACCAGAGATCTTTTGAATCCTTTTTACAAAACAACATGACACCCCAAATCAAACTCCAAGAGTTCGGTTTGCTGGTTTATAAGATAAAGATGCATGAGCAGTTTGAGAAGTAAAACGAGAGAGACGTACGGACCGGGATAACAACAATATACCCAAACTTTCTTTGGAAACTGCGGGTATAAGGATATAAGGCTTATAAGTCATTGTTTAACTTCTTGTTCTGTCTGCATACTTTAAAATTCCTGTTTCATCCTAAGGGTAAGTACATATTCTTGGAAGAGTCACTGAAACAGCCACAGGCTTTAACTTTGATTTTCGCTTGTGACATTGCAATTAAACAGCGTTCAACATTTGTGACGTCATTATAAAGCTCATCATTTAAGAAATAAACAGCAAATTAAAAATTTCACCCGGATATGAACTTGGTTGGTCACGTGATCAAATCCTGTGAAGCCCAAGGGGCATTTCAGAAGATTTGATCACGTACCAACCAAGTTCATATCCCGGTGAATTTTTTTTAAACATTGCTGTTTATAACTTATATTTACATTTGACCTTGATGTAGGGAGAGGGCTAAAATTGGCTGTGCCTGCTGCCTAATCCCATTCAATATATATACTATATTGAATAAATATTGTTTAAATTAATGAGCGGTAATTAAGAATTACTAACATTGTTTTTATTTTATCAAATGATAAAAAATGCTGATATTTATTAGTTTTTAATCCTAAAACATCTGTATATTTTTTTGTTTCCTTATTTCATCGTTAATGATAAAACACAGGTTAAATCCAGGGGAAATCTTAAATTGAAAGCAGACTATAATTGCTATCTTAACGCAAAGCACACCAATTGCTACACCCATTTATAAAATGTATGCAAAACGGTAACATACCGCACTGACTGAATGATGGGCGGTCAAATACCTTGTACCCCACAACCTGTTACCTGGGTATGATATAACACGTATGTTTACATGTTCACACATACGCACACACGTCGTTTTCATACATACCTAAAAATGTGTGCTTACACACATGCTTGCTTCATACACAATTTGTTTACACATTTTACATAAACTATATTTTAATACACAGTAATAATTTAATTCTGGTTGTAACGACTTATTTGATTGACTAAACAAATTCATATATATGTCGTATAACATAACTTGCCTACCTCACAATACGACGCGTGTGCCAATATAAAACACATTGTTACTGAGGGCGAGGCTTGCCGAGCCCCCTTCACGTTTACGACCCGAGTGGTTACCTTTATTCGGTCAATGCAGGGGGTAATTGCAGGATAAAATGTATTAAACAGCTTCACATTGCGTTTAAAATGTGTACAAATTAACATCACTTTACTAAATAATCGGCCTTCTTTTCTTGTTTAAGATAATTTTAAAAATTAGATTATAAGGAATAAATTTAATTTCTACCTGTGTTATACGAGTGTGACAAAACTTGAGACAGTTTACGCTTTCTTATAAAGCGCTTCGCAGTTTAAGAAGCGTTAACTGCTCCAAGCTTTGTTAGATGGTATAACATAGGTAGAAATTAAAAATTATTCCTTAACTTATTCAATTACAAAAAATTGTAGTGTTTGAAAAACACAATATATCATTACATAAATCTCATATATAAATCGTTTTTTATTACATTAAAACCACAGTGTGCTTGAATACATATAATATATACAAACAGTTTTATTACAGGTACATAAAATGCAAACCTTTTTTGTAGTATATTTTGATGCTCACAGTTTGTTAACACATGACTTGTACACATCATTTGTTTATTTGTAAAATTGGACTCTCTTCACTTTACCTGTGTTGTTCTCAGCCACAAAGAGGTTGTCTCTGGTGTCCACGCATAAATCGACTGGATGCTGTAATTGACAGCTGTCAATATAGCGGAGGAACTGTCCGTCCTGATCCAAGATGTGGATACGGTGGTTGTCGCAATCTGCAGTAAGGATCCGACTCTGACTGTCTGTAGTGATGCCACGTGGAGTAAATGATCCCTTGGTAGTAGAAGGAGGACCAGTGTAGACAAACCGGAGTTTCCCGGCCTGATTGACCACCACTACTGCATGGGCTTTATGGTCGGACACACAAACATCTAGGTTTCTATTCTCACTGATGTATTTATACTTACCAGATGAATAGAGAGGTTGGCCTTTGTCATCAAACTGAATATTCTGTTTTTCTTTGAAGCCAGAGAAACGCACAACTTTTGTTTCTCTACCATCATCACTGTCCATGCCAATTAAAAGTTCATCAGAGAAGGTTCTACAAACACAACGAGGTGTCCACTCCTGTAGTCTGATCAATGTCTGTACCCGTGTACTCTTAACTGTGTTCCACGTTCTATTATGTCTATCAGTATAAACCAGGTCCCCACTCCTTGTCACTGCTATGTCTTCTGGCGAGTTATCTGACTTGGTTTGGATTGACTTCACTAGTTCCCCCTGGAGGTTGTAGAGACTCATGACCTTAAAATCGTAACCACACGTCCAGATTTCTTCATCACTGTGACAAGTAACACCGCATAGCCATTTATGGTTTCCTCTGTACTGTGTCTGTATGGTGGAGATGATCCGTGGCTCGTCAATCAGTGGTTTGAGAGGAGATGATCCAGCTTCTGAGGTTTCCATGGTGTAGCCTTGTTCCTCGGTTGTAATGGAGAATGCTGACAGGGAACCAAACTGTTGGTAAAGTTGTTCTGTGTTAATTTTCTGAGGGATGAAGCTTGGTAGAGAAACTGTGAGTTTAGGAGGCAATCTTCTGAATTCAGCATTCCTGGATTTGTAGGCAGAGACAAGGCTGATATCATTGGAGTCCAGTAACTTCTTCAGATCAGCAATGCTCTGTGTGATTTCAGAAATGGTGCGTGTGATTTCATCTTCCTGCTTGTTTAAGACAGTCAGGTGTTTGGAGGCCATTTCATCAAGATCACATTTTAGTTTTTGTATAATTGTGTCTATTTCTCTGTACAATTCTTCTCCTTGTTTGTCTATTGCTGTTTTTAATTCCTGAGTGTTCTTATTTAGCTCTGTTTTCTGAACTTGAACGTTAGATGCAAAATATTGATATTTCGAATAGAGGATTTTTTCTAATTCGTTAAAGTCTTTTTGTATATCGTCTTTTTTTCTTTCAATAAAGCTAAGAATGTCTAAAAAGATATGACTTTGATGATTTGGAGAGCAAATGCATTGGGCACAAACTGCAATATCGCATTGTTCACACCAATGTTTGCACTGGTCTTTAGTATGTTCGAATTCACAGCAGTAAGGGTATCTTGGAGATGAACGTCGTTCTTTATATAGAACCACCTGATGTTTTTTACTCGAATCTATTAAATGTTCCCCAACACAAATTTTGCAAAGATTGATCTCACAAAAAGTACAGTGTAGTGGAGGGTCAGGATCATCACACATAACACATCGCACCATATCTTGGGCGCTGTGTCGAGGGTCCATGGGCAAGTTCTTTATGTTTAGGACAAGAAGAATTCTAAAAAAAAATCAAAGATTTGTATCATTATTTTCAAACATATTTGAGGTTTCAAAATTCTTATACCATCGTTAATTAATTACTGTACAGGTAAAGAAAATATATTAAACTTTAAACTTTTTAATTTTATCAACCGTTTTATTTTTGGTCTTAACATAATGTTTTTATGACAATTCTATCACTGAAAACCCATGGTCAGAATCATTATTAAATAATTTTGTTTCATTAAGAAAAGTTTAAAATCATGGCAATTGTGTATAAATGTTTTAAGACTTATTTCTTTTTATACGTTTTAAAAACAATTTTTGCAGTCAATTTTGAATTAATTGGTGCTAAAAGAATACTTTTTAACAGTAAAACAACGAAGTCTATGGTCGAAGAAAGAAATAGAAATGTGAATGTTCTGTATTTAGAACTGTTTGCAAAGGTTTTAAAGAAACATGAGAGCAAAATCATGACCTATTCTGCATCCAATATTTACAAAACAACTTGTGTTTTGAAATGCGTATGGGATATCAATGAGTAAAACGTTAACAATTTTATCTGCAAGGGTGAAGCAATGGATTGTTTGTTCTGTTGGCCAATCGCTATAAATGTTTTATTAATTTATATACAGTTTATCCCAATGGTGATTCTCATATCTAGACTGATGCATAGCTTTGATATAGAGATCGACAGTCAATATTTTATGGATGTGTTGGTATCAGTTGATATACGGGTTAGACTAATACTATCATTTATTGAATTACACATTTTGTACACACATAATTAGGTTTTTCTATGTATTTACAATTTCGTTATCAATACTCATTAGCTGCTAATGTGTTAATTAATTTACGGAGAGATATAGCTTGCGTTTAAACCATTTGTATATCATCATACAATGTGCGCACACAATACAGGCTATGCGTAATGCCAGTAATATATTAAGTTCATTTGTTACTTTTCATCAGCTGTTCCATTGCTTTGGTTTTTTCTATATCATAACTGGTTAAAGAATTTAAGAATTCAACTCAAACTCATGTACTAACATGATTTTTATTACAAGTGACCAAAATGTAACTAAATAGTAATGTCAAAAAAGAGCAGGTTGTCAAGAGGACGCTCCTGCTAGATAGTACCAGTTAGTAGCTTAACCCTTTGGTCAGTCGGTAAAGCGTTTGCTTTTAGCCTGAAGGGTTCAGAGTTAGAGCCTAGTTGTTTTCTTTCCTCCTATTGTATGAACAAGCTGAGCACTAGTCCCCGTTAGGTGGTTTTATTCCCATTTAGTGGTTAAATGCCTGAATGGTATACCGATTCCTACCAAACGGTACTCATTTTTCGTTCATCGCGGATTACGTTTTTCTGCAGGAAAAGCGCATCATGTTAACCACTAAAGCAAGTACTCTGACATGTTTATTTCATAATGAAACATTTGTTTAAACACTTCTATGTGTCGATTTTTGTGTCCAGGTCTTTAAAACAAGGATGAAATGAAATGCATCCCGGAAGTCGCTGATAAACAATGTGTTTCTGTCTTCAAATAGATCGTTTTTAATCAAAATACAACATGATTTTATTCCTCGAACTCTTTACTTCTTTCTATCATTCTTGTAAGTAGAAAACAATTGCAGCCAATGAAAACAGTGATCTTCACTGACGTACGTCAAAAGTTCAATTAGTATGTAGCTCGAGGTTTATTCGTGCAATTTGTTTTCAGTAAAATACCGCGACAAAAGTAAGAGAAAAAAATACTTAAGTTTTTAAGTACTTTTTCGGGAGAAATATAACATCGCGCAAACGGGCCTCCATACAATTCTGTAAATTAAGCTTCTAGAGATCATTGTTTTCAATGGCTGCTATTGTTTTTTACTTGCCCAGATGAAATGGAAAAAATGATAGTAAAGAGTTCGAGGAACGGGGCCATGTAGTATTGTGAATAAAACCAATCTTTTTGAAGACAGAAACACATTGTTTGTACGCGACTGCCGGGTTGCATTTCATTTCAACATTTTTCAAACACCCGGGCGGAAATATTGACATATAGTATTTTTCAAACGTCGGAATGTTATATTATGAAGTAAACATGTCAAAGTACTTGCCCCGATGATAGATGTCGACATGATGCGCTTTTTCGAAGATTTTTCTTAAATTTATATACAAAAAATTGAATGAACATGGAGTTGCCCCCCGGCCCCCCCGCCCTCCTGCGCCCCGACATCACCGATACCATCGACTG
>WFKH01011925.1:6043948-6062712 GCA_016163765.1 Magallana hongkongensis | reverse complement strand
TGTTTATATTTTATCGCTTCTCAGTACTTTAAAAGGCATAATTTACCTGCTACATTAAACTTTTCTAGTAAACATACAATGCAACAAATATTTTTTAATTATCAAGCACAACATTTGCTTTACATACATGTACGGTCATAATCAGTTCCTTTGTTTGGAAAGCACATATTTTTTTTTAAATCTTGCATTTAATTTGCGAGATTTTGAAGATTTAAAAAAAAATCATTAAAAAAACTGCGTAATGTCAGGTGTTTTCCATTAATATGTACAACATTTAGTTTACATACGGTCATAATCAGTTCCTTTGTTTGGAAAGCACATATTTTTTTAGGTATTGCATTTAATTTGAAAGATTTTGAAGACTTAAAAAAAAAAACCAAATCATTAAAAAAACTGCGTAATGTCAGGTGTTTTCAACTAATATGTATTATTATTACGAGGTCTTCAAATATGCATCCGATTGGATTTTTTGCAGTAAAATAATGTTAATGGGACATGTCAAAAATGTAATAAGAACGTACAAGCAAAGGGGTCTTCGTAGTAAAGTTTGACCCATGACATCAAGATCATTTGTGCATAAAGGTATACTTTATCAATAAAGGACTCAAAAGATATGGACCCAAAATAAAACTGTTTATACATGTTGATTTCCAAAGCCGTTTGATCCTTAACCTTTTCCCCGTCCCATAGAACTAATGGCAATATAGGTAAACTATATTCTGCACCAATTTAAGCAAAATGAGCAAAGAAATAAATAATGTTTTCAGGGGGATCTTTTCAGTTTCTCCAAGTCACGAATAAAACAGTAGTGGTAAAATGGAATCTAATGTTTTAACAGGATAAGTTAGGAAAATTAGATTTTAAAAACACAAAACAAAACAAAATCAAAGTTAAATGCACGTTTTTCTGAGCAGTACAGATGTGTAAATTAATTTCATTTTATTCTTTGCATGTACAAGACAATAGATCTAGGGTTCGCAAATCTCGGCAATATTTCCGGAGAGCTACAGTTCTGTAGCTCAGCAGAATGATACAGTCATCTATGAAGCACATTCTAGCATTGCGTTGATGGCAATATTTAACCGGTATGTATTTCAATGTTGAGAACATGATGCTAACACATAGAAACACATTTTTGAGAAAGCTCGTGATAAAGTTGTACTCGTGAGTTAAAAATTTCAGAGTCTATTTGAGAACAAACGGGGTGATGTTTGTAAAGTACATGTAACTGTTAAAAAAAAAAACCAAAACAAAGAAAAAGCTCTATAAAAGCAAGGACGATAAAAGTCACAGATTATACTTTGCTCATCGAATAAGGTTATTTAGATTATTGTGAAGAAATTCGTCAGAAACTGTTTAGTGAACATTACCGTACGTTCATAATTTACCATACATGTATATTGAATACAGCACGAGTTGAACCGATTAGTTAGCGCTTGCTGCAAAATGGAGATACACGCGGTTTGACACGCCATGAATCCATAAGACGTTTTACAGACGTTTTATGTCTTTGATCCTCTGTTGCTTACCAAAACTCTGTACTGAAAATCTTTGAAACATCGTCACCAAGTCCGTAAGATGACGAAGTGTGTTTTTGTTTATATATACATGTACTTGTAAAACTGTGTAAAATGGCGACTCGATTTGCACGTGAATTTTACAATTCGAGGTCGATTAGCGCGTTTGAGAGAAAGTCAGTGTAAAGAGTCAACATCAGTAGTAAATATTGTCTGATGAATATTGAGGTGCATGTAATAAAATTAATGATTCCACAGACTGAGTGGGTTACAAAATGAGGTTAATCACAGATCAGTCCAAAATTGAACATGTTTACATGCCGTTATGTTTTTGTATGTTTGAAAACACATCCACACTTAAGAAAATTGTGCCATTGATGGGTTGAAGGTCAATAAAATGCAACTTATGTAATATTTATTGTCAGTATCTGTTGTGATTTTTTTGGAATAAGCTAGTTGGTCATTTATCGAAGTGATAGTTTTTGCAGTCCTGATGCAGAGTTTAACATAACAGCTGACAGTTGGATGCATAAATTATCAATACCGTGTAAGCAGACGGGGTAACGGCTCGTTAAAAATAAAACACAATTTCATAATTACTTAAATGTATGTACAAAATAATTAGCAACTATAATGCTTAAATTATTTGATAAGATGTAAATGTTCTCAAATTGAAATCGACACCTAGGTAAAACATTGCCTGTAACATAGACTGGCAATGCCTGTCTGATATGCGCGATATACGATAGAGACAGGGGACCAGTCTACCTGTAACACTGCATACCTAACAGAGTTATCGTTCCTAATCCGCTAGGGTCCCCGTGAGAAATACCCTTCCGGTCAGGACGATAGCAATAGACAGTGGCTATTTATAGCCACCGTCTAAAAAGGGATAAATTATATACATTAAACTTAGAATTCTTAATCAATAGGTTGTAAAAATATATACATACTATATCACACATCGAGTCAAATCGAATCAAATGGATAAAAATGTTTAATTACACAAATTTCCACATCTATGATATTACAAAGTACTTAATTTATGAGGGAATTCTGACTGTTTAATGAGTTTTAATGAATCATATGAATAATGTACAAATGATTGATTCATATTCAATAAGTGCACGGTTCATCATATATTGAACTGATTGGCAGTGGTGCCCCTGCTTTACTCGTCCGTTAAGTAGCCCGGATGTGACCGGTACTGGGGAGGGGGAATAACTGATGACAACCGTTATATATTCATATTACGTATGGAACGTGCAAATACCGCCGCTCGGGTAAGTTATGTTAGATATTTTAGGAGAGTTTATTTTGTTTGTATTAATAACAAAATGAATGCACATGTTTACGAGAAAACATAAATATTCAATATCAATGAGCGGGTTTTTTTTATCTTACAGTGTTTTGCGCCTTCTACTTTTAATTATCAATCAATGATTGGACTTTTAAGGCGCTTTATATTCTGTTATGAAAATACAGTATACTATTGTTATATATTTACAACAAAATGATAGTATATTGTATATTGATGAAATATATTGTATTAAAACAAATAATATCTCATTTATTACAAAGTAAATCATTCATATTTGCGACCTCCTGTTATTTATAACTTTTATTTATTTTGCGGAAACGCTATCACTATATAACATATACATGTATTCAAGATTTACTTTTTGAGCAAATGCTCTTAAAAGAAAACACAAACTATATTTATAGTTATTTAGAGGGCGGTATTTCCCGGGCCGTAACAGCGATTTATGAATGAGAGGGATGGTAACGTAACAAATATAAACACGTGTGAAGCTAGATGGGGGGGGGGGGGGGGGGGGGCGTGACCATCGTCTCTTTCCTAAAATCAGAAGGAAAGAACGCCAAAAACCAAGGCGGGGTTTGGGCTGGGAGGGGATGATATGTCACTACGCACGCGTTCTTGACGTTTATGTTGCCAGGTTATGAGTTTAAACATATTGGCCAGTTTTTTGTGATTAAATTTTCTGACAAAATTAAGTTTATATTCATAAAAAATATTAAAAATTAAAAAAAAAATTCAAAATAATAATAATAATAAATAATAATAAATAAATATCATAAGTTTTAATTTGCTTTAGCTTCGAGTGACATTTTTCAAAGGTTGATTTCTCTATATCATGATTATTATTTTTTTTGTAATTTTGTTCACAATCAATAACGTCATTTTTAATTTTTTTTGTAAAGTAAAAAACGGTTTGAACAAAAATTGATACGAGACACACGCACAGTTTAGGCGTATAGCAGTTCTGTTTACATCATGCTAGACTACAACGGTGAAATATGCATAATATTAATTAATTATTCATGATTTGACGCGATTAATGAGCAGGAAGAAAATTAATGTCAATTAAAGACATGAACCCTTCACGGCCTTAGATCTAGTTAACCTTGTACAAGACACACAGAACATGACCCTCGGAGCTCTCTCTGTGTCGACTATGACCCCTCGCAGAATTCCTTTGATTGGAGACGCTCCGAGACAGTACAATTATACACTAACAAAACGACCCTCGGGAAATTGAAAATCAACCAATAAAAAAGCAAGATTCGCTCAAGACTATAGAGCAAACATACATATTTCCACTGCAGACAAGATTTATATACTAGTAATAACTCATACTCGTGTAAGAAACAAAATCTTCAAAGGTTTGAAATAAAGCTTTGTTGTCCAAAATAACTGCAGCACACTTCTTGAAAGTTTGGAACAAATTAAAGCATTGCTACATTTCAAATTCATTTCCACACACTTTTAATTGGTGACAATCTTGAGGTGCACTAGTTTGTTGATGTCGTTTGAGATACCCAATGCCAAAACATTTTCCTTATTATACAAAAAAAAACAAAAACACGTGCATTAATCAGCTGTTTTTTTGGATCTTTTTCTTGTTAGAACCTGACAGCATTTACTACATGCTGTCCAAAGACAGTCTGACTTAAATCATAAAGGAACAAAGAAGCTTAATACGATTGAGGCAGTCCGTGTGTATATAATAGTCTCTGCTACAGGGACCTTAACGTAAAACTGCAATGGTCCTTACTGAAACAAAGCATAGAATGTTAACAGTCTTTGGAAGTTTTTCAGAAACAATAAACTCTAGGCAGACAAATTGCCCACCATTTTCGTTTTGTTTTCGCCCCTTTCGCTCTTATTGTCAGCAGATGAATTTAAAACTGGACGAATTCAGAACAATTTTTAAATTACTTCGTGAATTAGAAAGTGCATCTTGCACACTACTGTGTCAGAGTGAATTCAAGACGAGGCGACACCGTTTGCAACTGTGGAGGGGCGAAAAACCACGGGGCGAAAATAATCTGTATACAGTATAGATTTTGTAATTTATACCGGGTTACTGGAATCTAATAAGACATACTACTCACCTATTCCGTGTGAAGGGCTACATAAACACTGTATAAAGTTTCGGAAGGAAAAAGTGTTACAGTTGTACTATATATAATTCTAAAAGCAATTATAGTAAATTTATCAGATTTTAAAAGCTATTCAGTATACATTTCAAAAAATGCTGTTTAACGTTGAATTTGAAAAAAAAATAATTAGTGGATTGATGTAACAGAATTATTGTATAAATTTTTAAAAAGCTATTCGAAAAAATACGTTAGCAGTGTAATGTTACAACAATAGAATATACAGTTTGGAAACGAATCAACTGAATTGATACGTCCCTAGTTGAACCTCATAATTGTGTCAAGAGATTTCCTTAAGTTTTAATTTATTCCTAAACGTGTCCTTCGTCAAGCGCTCCAGATAATGACAAAATCGACGGAACGTTTGTTTATTGCCCATATTATAATGTAAATATGCAGTTTGGAATTGATTATTGTAATTAATTTAATCATCTGATCATGATATGACAACCGAAGGAATGCCCCCGTCTAATCATATGAATAATTCATCGCTGTATAGTACCATATATATATGAGGAATCATAGGGTGACATAGAACCAACCCTCAGCTAGAGTTTAACAGTTGCTAACATAGGTCCTGTCAAACCCTAAGTCATGGTAGGTTTCTTTTTCTTTCTTTTTCTTTTCTTTTTCTTTTTTTTTGTTTTTGTTTTTGTTTCATTTATTTTTTCTTGTTTCAAAGTCCACTACAATTGTACAATTTTTCAACAAGAAAAAAATACTGTTATATTTCAAACTAGAAATCTACATTTTCCATTTTTTCACAATTTACAGTAAGCGTACGCATGCGTCAGAAGTCTGGTCAAATATTCAATAACGCTTGGCTTTTCTATTTTTCAGGATTGTGTTAAGTATCTTGCTCTTCTGTTTGCCCTGTTGTCTGTTTCCATGGTAACCATGGCTGACGATAGCAGTGAGGAAAATGATGGAGATGAAAATGAGGTTGAGGAGGTCGAGGACGTAGAGGTCACCGCAACGGAGGCCACCGTACCTGTCCTCAGGGCACCCCCCACATTTTCCACCACGATAAGACAGAGTGGTTCTGGATCCGTCGCAGCCACTGTTTCGCAAAATGGAGGTTCCAATGTGGTGGTGACTTCATACAGAGAGTCAACGCCGTCCAAAGTCGCCGCTAAGGCCAAGGCTGGCGCGTCCAAGATTGCAAAGAAAGTAAACAGGATTGTATCGTTCCATCGTCAGCGTTTTACATTTTACAGATGCCAGACTTCCTGTCTTGTCAGCGCCATATCATGTCTTAGAATTTGCCGTACGGAAGGATCCTACACTTTCTACAGGAATCAATACATGGTTTGTGGTCGGAAATGTCGCATTAACCAGTATAAATGCAACAAGACCTGTTCTGAGGATCTGAGAAGGGTCAGAACAGCAGAACTAAGAAATCTTCGTTCATAGAATGCCCATCAACAAACGTAACCTCATCGTAAACAACAAACCGCGGGTACAATTACCTCAACTTCGCCAAAACCACCATAACATCAGACAAGGACTCCGGGCTGAGTTTACCCTGACAATCTATGGACTACTTATCAGTATTTGAGCTTAGCATGTACAGACCTACTCAGCACTGTTTCTGCTGAGGATTGTAACGGTGCGGGGATACAGCGTTTCCTGTGTATTTTACTGTTGGGAATTCGCTTGTATTACCATGCACCAATGTGTGTATTGTGTGAAATCCATGTAAATCGTTGTTATGTTGTATATATATTCATTATTTATTTAACTATTAAACTGGTTTTTAAATCAACCAAATGTAGTCTTAATTTACGATAAGAACGAATAATCTTTTTTCTTTCATTTTCATTTTATTTATTTTTTTTTTTTTGGGGGGGTGGGGAAATTTCAAGTCCAATCAAATGAAAAAAAAATTGCATGTCAAATTGAAGAGAATTTAAGGGAATAAAGACAATACTATTCAATAATAAATAAATTACATGTTAGAAGAAATGTGAATATATCAAATCATTCAATTTCAGTTCAGGAGAAATCAATTATCTTTCGCATTGAACGTAATGCAATAATTGACCGACACTAATCTTATTATGTACATATCATTAACATAACCTTGTTAAACCCTAACCTTTCAAACAGTCTTTGGGGATTGATTGATCCGGGGCCTGTCCCTATCAGAACAAGCAGGTGATCGATCACGTCTCGTCACCGCGGACATCTGTGTCACACCGTGTCACACCGTGTTACACCGTGTAACCGTGTTAAATTATTAGCCACAACAAAGGACAACAGGTTGACGTTCATTGGTGATAGATGATTAAATCAGTTGAATCAGATCTGCACGTAGAATGATAGTTTGTGCTAATTTTCTTAATCCTTTCAAAACTCTACATACGTCAGGCCTTAAAGTACCCGTATGTGAGTTCTATATAATAGCGAACGAAGCGAGCTCTACCGGCAAGGCGTGTGCGAATAGAAAATTCGGACCAGCTGCACATTGATTCAACGGGTTTTTTTTGGCGTCGGTTACTCAAACCAGTAATGCCCTGTTTTTATCTGACCACCAGTTCCCTGTAAATATGGTTTCCCATTTCACGCTCTCACGAGAATAATGCAAGATTTAAAAATTAAATTATTATGATGATTATTATTATTCATGACTATGTTCATTGTAAATATACACTGCTAACACAACCAACATGGATATGCAATATCCAACCCTTTAACCTCTGTACACTTTCAAAATACAATCGAGTGGCGTCACAATGGTTTTCTTGCACATTGATCCGTTAGAATTTTTCGGCGTCAGTAAATTTCGACCCACAATGCAATTCCAAGCAATGCAAATGGCGTCCTCACGTTCTCGCGAGAATCAAAGTAAAACTTTTCAGAACCGAATAAAATGTGGTTTATGCTTTTTAGGTAAATAAAACAGTATACTTCGTGTGGTTTTAATTATCAGGGGAGTTTTAACTTTCCTACAGTTCTCATAAAATCATAAATCAATAAAAACTCTAAGTATTGCTTGTATACTGTAGCGTAAAAATTATGAATAATGTAAAAAAAGATAAATTTTATTTAATTTGTATTCAAATTCATTTACTTCTTTTTGCATCATTTGTAAAACCATACTATTTTTTCATTGATTTATTGTAATGATATGTATATTTAATTATAAGCTGCGCTCGCCCCAACGGTCGCACCGTAAAACATATTACGGTTTGTTTGGTACCAGTAGTTAAAAAGCATATATATATATATATTGTGTTAAGTTCTTTGTAAGCTAGAAAAGTCTGTTGGAAATATAAATATTGTTCATGTATTTCGACTAAATATGGTTTTATTCTTTTATTTTTTAACGAAAGAATAACCTTGAATTATTTTCATTGAGAGGAAAAGCAAAGACATTTAAAATGCTGTGTGACTCGTAAACATCCATGAAAGCTTATTTTCGTAGATTTCGTGTGTACCTCTTTCACGACATAACAAACAAAATGAACATAAAACACGGTCTTTATTCGACGTACACATAAGTAAATTCACGAAATAGCATCTGTACAGCCCTTGAAGAAATTGACAATCCTTGAAGTTGGTATATACGACTTAAAACGATTCCACAGTAAACGTCAGGGTTAGGGTCAGACTGTGGTTTCAACAATATTCGTTGAAAACCAATTTTCGCGGATTTCGTTGATGATTTGATTCACAAGTTTCTAATAAAACTATAATATATAGGATCAATTGATAGAATCAATGGTCGCGAATTTACGAACCATCGAAACTGTGATTTTCACTAAATTCACGAAAATCGATGCCCTCAAATATTGATGAAACCACAATTTATAGGAAATACAAAGTAAAGATTGATGATGCATACTTGTTCTGCAAAGTATATCGCATTTTATCAAACCAAAATAATAAAACTATCATTCAGAAGATGGTGGCAAAAAACTGAAAGAAATGGACTCTTTAGTATTTTATATAGATATATATACCTTTATGTTTTTATTTATTTATGTAGTTTTTATGTTGCTTTTATTTATTTCATTGATTGATTTATTTATCTATTCATTCATTCATTTATTATTTTTTCGATTTTTTCGGTGTTATTTATATTTCAATGAATATTGCTTGAATATTAAAAAAAATTAAAACAAAATTTACACTACTATATAAGGTTGAAACAAATATATGTTTAAATAATATTAAACAAGTCGAGTACAATTTTTAATTTTTTATGTTATTTTGTATGGTTAGTATACATATAATTAACATTTTCTTTCCAATTGTTTTTTAAATAAAAATTCTTTTGTTGTTCTTGTTCTTTGCAATTTATGTTAAAAAGCACCCATTATGTATAAAATTTGTTTAATATGTGTTAGATCAATGATTTATAAGTCATAGATCAGTCGTTATTAATTAATCGTATTATATCAAAGTTTCTATGTAAATCTTGGCATTAACCATCATTTGAAATTTATTCTTTGTGTAAAGATCGAAGGTGAGATGGTTATGTGCATTCTATAAATTTGTTTAGCATTTTAATTAATTAATTTGATTAACTGACTGCACACATTTTCTGAAACATGCACGTAGTATTGTACTATTGAATGATAAACACTGTCACAAACTTAAACTGTTGATCTATAAAAAATAAGTTATATAACAGAGCATTATTCACATAACTTACCTAATGATTGACGTGCTTTAATTAATTGAATTAATTCGTACTAAACTTTACCCATTTATTATATAACTTTACGTTTATTACCTTTTCAGCTTTACCCTTTCTCATACTTTCTGACTTGAGTGCGCCGCGGTAGCTTAACGTTTGGACCCCGGTGGGATAAAAATTAGGCTGCGATGGGATAACGGTAAGGCCGCGGTGAGATAAAAATTAGGCTGCGATGGGATAACGGTTATGTCGCGATGGGATAACGGTTAGGCCACGGTGGGATAGCGGTTTGGCCGCGGTGGGATAACGGTTTGGCCGCGGTGGGATAACGGTTGAGCCGCGGTGGAATAAAAAATTAGGCTGCAATGGGATTACGGTTAGGCCCCGGTGGGATAGGAGTATGAGTGCTTGCTTTCTTTAGTAAGGTTGTTGTTTTAATCAGCGACCGCAACACACCAAACCTATAGCTAATTTGTAAAAGTCAGATGTTGTAACTTGGTTTAAAGTAAAAACCACAGGTCTGTGGCGATCCTCTGTCAAGATCCAATACAGTGCCTTACTGCTGAACGACAATGAGTACCAAACACACCAGGTATTGAATTTGGAGCCCTAAAACGGTGTCAGCTAGTCTTTATTTTAAAAAATACATAGTTGTTGAACTTGTTGTATGTATCAACTTTATCATACACGTTACTTGTTTATTTCTTCAATCTTAAATGTACTTGATTTTATAATATTTTATGCTAATGATATCTTTCTCATTTTTGTTTTGCATTACTCAATACCTAATCCTTACCATAACAGTAAGTAGAATTACACATAAAAAATCATTTTATTAATTTTTTTAAATTTGACCAATATTTTAAGAAACCCACTTTTGGTAGCTATTCCAATTATAAGATTTGATATTAAGATATTCTCATAAAAGAATTTCCCAAAAGAATTAAGAGAAATCTTTCACAGTGACTAAACTTTAAACAACCCCCCCCCCCCCAACAAAAATTAAAATAAAAAATAAAATAATGATTCCATGTTCCGTAAATAAGTCTCGATGATTGATTACTAAACATCAGAAAAATAATCAATTACTTTTTAAGAGCCACTGAACCATAACAAATGCGTAAACTTAAAAAAAGAATTAGCCTGGATCTTATTATTTTGTTTTTGGTTTCGTAAGAGGCCGTTTATTCAAAAGTATTATTTCAGACTGAAAAATTAAATTTGGTAATAAAACGTTCCGTTTTGTTGACAACTCATTAAAATGTTTTGATAAAAGTCGCCACATGTTTAAAAGAAATCAGAAACACAATGAAAACCAATGAGGAATGCATACTTACTGATATATAGCCAAACACTAATGTTAACGCATCTAGGAATCCAAGTGCACGTGCAACTCTTTTATCTAAATCAATGCAGATGCACCGGTCACTCAAGTCACGTGATGTCTGGTTTCGATTAATGACGAGTCAATGACATTCTAATGATAAGTCTGCGAGGAATTCTAAAACTTCGGTGTAACATATTATCTTCAATGTCAGTATATCATTATGAATTGTGATTTTCCACCTCGATCTCTTTTTTCTTTTTTTCCTTAATTACTTTTTATTCTCTCTCTCTCTCTCTCTCTCTCTCTCTCTCTCTCTCTCTCTCTCTCTGTTCGCATAAGCCACCAACTTACCGATTATTACTTTCCCTTGACCAGAAAATCAAAATTTATTATCATATAGGATTATAATCGTTCACAATATTTGTTATACAATATATTTGTTTCTTGAGTTTATTCGGGGTATCACCGATTTGTCCGAAAATAACGCATGCGCAAATAAGTGTGTGTGGGGGAGGGAGTAGTAAATAATTAACAACTAGTATAATTTTTTTCTTTATTGTTAAGTTTCCTACATTTAGGTAAAACAAAACATAGTTCTGGTTAATTTGTAGACAACATTTTTCAGTAAAATACTCTATTAATTCTATGAATTATAATTTTGCCAAGAAAGCGTGGCTCTGTCAGAAAACAAATAATCACTTCAACTAATATATATTCACGCAGAAAAACTAAATAAGTGCATTTTTGGTTTTCTCTCGTAAAAGGGAAGTGAAAAAAAATAAGTTTGCGCAGTCAATTATACAACCATTTATCTTTGATTTAATTAAACAATTGAAATTATATTAACCCCCATAATTAAACCTTTAATTATTGTTATGATGTGCATTCATTAATCTTCATTATAATTTTTATGTCCAGTAACTTGTACCGACTGACAGACGGAGATATAAATTACACAGCGACGTGTGGTTGTCAACAACAGGAAGTGACACCTCTACGATTGTCGTAAAATATTCATCTTTATCTGCATATGTGAAGTTCATTTCATGAGGAAAAAAATGCCTCAATTTTTTTTTTATCATAATATTATTGATTTCGTTTATTGAAATAAATAATAAAACAGCAAAAAGCCTTTTAATGAAGTTTATATAAATAATTATATTCCATGTTCAAATGATAAATATGTAATTGATTGTATTCCATTGTGAACACGATTTTTATTAAGTATGTTTTGATGGATCACTGAAGTTCATACACATACATCTATTATCTTAACTTTGAATTTTGATGATGAATACAAAAATATTCTAATTAAAAAAAAATATCTAAGATAAGGCATTTTACACAATATGAAATATGAAAAGATTTGTGCAAAACGAAATGCTTATAAAAATAGATAAGTAAATAAAATAGAAACAAATAGAGAGAGGCCCTTTTTTGCTCGTCAAGAAAAGAATTTAGCTTTCGTTTCAAAGAAAATTCATTGTCTTTTTGAACAAAATGTATGACAAAGCTAGCAGCAGATTTGTCTCTAAGGGAAAATTTAAGTTTGACATTATGGATTGCAAAATTCCCGTTCTTACAATTAACGGCGTAGTAGCAAACGCTAAAATTCTCGACTTATATTTTAATGCATCCCATGGCATTATGATTTTGAGAAAAAAATAAAATAGGAAAAAAATGAATAAATTCTATGACTTAGACAATACGAATTATTGAAGAAGAAAAATAGCCGAAATAAAAAATAACTATTTATTTGAAGCTTTTGTTTTGATATCATAGGGTGATTTTTTTAAGTGTCGAATGGAAAGCATTTTTATATTTTCAAGCACAAGAAAGCATAACTGCGGGACATTCATGCAAATATTTCGAATTTTGAAGATTAATATTTCGTGCCTAGGTCTTAAAAGAACTATTTGACGAAACAAAACTCGATTTCTTTGTGTTCGAACAAAATCAAGGTCGTTGTGAGAAGCATATGCAAGACAAAGTTCGCTGCATAAGTGTGTCTTACGGGAAATTCGCATTAAAGACCGTATAGTACATACAACAAATACAGGTTTGAGAAAAAAATATCAAAATTGCAGAAAAAAATGTTTAAGTAAATGAATCAGCAAAACGGGATTGAAAAAAATTGATGGATATTTTTCTAATGCTTTGAAATAGGTTTCAATATTCTACACTAATTTGAAAAAAAAATTAAATAAAACAATTGTAAGTCTTCCAATGATTTCCCAAACCGAAGGTATTACACACAAATGGACAAATGTGTTTATTACACTGCCACAATTTTTTTTTTCAGAGGGAATGTAGACTAAATGTTTCGGTATTTAACAAGTTAGAATGGGAAAAATAAATCATTTAACTTCAAATAGTCTTAAATACCAAAAATCAATTAAGTCTAAAAAAAAAAACCCGTGAAAATGTGAATAAATCAATCATCGAAACAAATTACAAGAATTTATTAATTAAGTGATTACCTACAGTGACTTCGCTCGCGATGCGACAATCTTCATTACACATGGAGATGTATTCATGAATTCAGACCATAATCATTTGCCAAATAATCAAGAGTGCAACGAAGAGTGTTGAGCAAATTTCCTGATATTGAAAAATTGACATAAATTATTAATTTCTGTTAATACGAATGTCAGATAGATAAATTCCTGGCGAGGTGCACCTCGCTGCCCCTATGAGCGAATGAGAAGGTATAACCAAGGGCCACCTCGTGATGACTGTAATTACAAGGTGAATCTTAGAATCTTAATGACGGTATTAAAACACTTGATCTTCTAAACTCACTGACAAACTTACTGGCTCTTAAGACGAAGTGGATAGGTCTTCATTAATACTATGGTAAGTCTAGATATACTGTATCGTTATAAATCCACATTTGTATGTATCCCTTATATGTTTTATATACTGTTATCTTAAATCTAAATGAGCATTGTAGTTTCAAAATGAAATGTATATTAGGACATTTTCTTCCGAAATTTGAAAAAATTAAAAACTAAAAAACATGGTTTAAAAAACGTTTTCATGGCTGATCATGAAATACATAAAGGTCAAATAGCCATGATTTCTTTTTGTAGAATTAGGATTTTAAAAGCATGCAATTACCGAATAATTGCATTTAAGATAAAAGATACAAAACAGCTCCATTATAAATATTTTTTCAAAATTTGTTTTCGCTGAGTTTCTCCGAGAAAAGTTATATATTTTTTTTGTTATGTCAATTTCCATTACTGATAGTCATGTATATACATATTTAGACAATCGCCAAAAAAGTGACGGAAACGAGAAGTAGTGCTAAACTACAGATAATAAGATCAATATTTATGAAAGGTTCAAAGATTCAAACAAATTAAATTTAAAGCTATGTTATGAACATTTTTAAAGTCATAAAAAGAATTTTGGTTTTAGTATTTAAACTTAATTGAAGGTTTAAAGATTCTTATCCAGTCGCATTTGTTTTGTAATCAATGAATTGCCAAGTTTGCGTCAATTTTATTTCTATTGTTTATTCCCGTTTTGTTTAATCATGTTTGCTACAGTTCTTTTCTACTGCTTATTCCTGTTTTGTTGGGTCCTGTTTCAGCGAACAATGAAGCTTCTAGTCGTCTCTGCTGTGTTGCTGCTCTTCATCTCTGTCCCTACTTACGCTGACGATGACAGCGAAGAGTCGGACTCGGGAACCACTCCAAATCCGGAAGAATTTACTCCTGATGCGGAGAACACCGATTCCGATTCAACATCCGACCCTCCATCTGAGTTGGAGAACATCGAACCCGAGTCACCAGCTGATTCTACTCCTGCGCCAGAGAATCTCGAGCCCGAGTCCTCAAAGGATCCTACTCCGGCGCCGGAGCAGCTCGAACCTGAGACATCAGCTGATCCTACCCAATCCCCTGAGAATTTCGAACCCGAGCCTTCAGTGGATACAACTGCTGCACCGAAACAGCACGACCCCGAGTCCGAATCATATCTTTCTCCTATCGGCCAAACATCTTTAGATGTAACTTCCGCTCTCAACAATCAAAAACAAACCGATATGTCACCAAGCGGGAGCTATCCTGACCAATCCTTATCCATGTTTGGTTCGACAAATGAAGTGGTGTCAGGCGCTGATCAAGCATCGCAATACCTGGAACAATCCGCCTCAGCCAACGTCCTGGAGTCAGTGGCCGATTCCTCATTGTCTGCAGGCATCCCTATTTCGAGAGACACGATGACAGTAGATATGTCTCAACAAAACATGGCGAATTCATTCCTTGAATCGTCATCTGGACTCGAACCGTCAGCCCAAATCGTTGGACCCGCTGTTTCAGCAAACTCTATGTCCTCTGCCGTTGAAATCACTCCTAATGCTTTTTCTCCAGTAGCCGAACCAATAGTACAGATTGAGGTGTCAGCGTCTGACGTACTTTCAAGTGGGATCCCTGTCGGCCCCGTCCTTGAAACAGCCCCTGCTGCACAGTCGTCTACGGGGTCATTGAACTACGAGACACAATTCAACTCAAACCCTGACCCCGCTGTTGTATCCCAGCCCCCTGAGGCTAGTCCGTCCTATAGCGCCGTCTCCTCTCCCCCTCCTTCCGACTCCGTCATTGAGTCCGCGCCAAACGCAGCCTCGTCTACAGCGGAGGTGACCTCTACCCTCGTTGTGTCAGAACCATCGGGGGCAAGTTATTCCTCGATGGCAGAATTTTTAACGGGCCAGAAATCAGCGGCATCCGTTTCCGGTTCCGCGAAATCGGTGACAAAGATTCCAGTGACTACCGAGATCCCAACTATCCAGGAGCCACCTATGGTCACCACACCAAGGAAACCTCCACCGCCACCAGCCACTAAAGCAGTCCACACTGTGTCTAGAATTACCAAGAAAGTAAACCGTATAATCAATTTCCACCGTCAGAAGTTTACCTTTTATCGTTGCCAGACAACATGCCTCGTAGAGTCAATCCGGTGCATGCGCAGTTGTCGAACAAACACGACGTTCGTATTGTACAAAGATGACTATATGAAGTGTGGAAAGAAATGTAGGGTCAGGCAATACCACTGTAAGAAACTGTGTAAAACAGAACTGACGAGGGAGAGAACCGAGCAGATGCTACAGCTTCGGGGCCGGCGCAGGCATTAAAGTCAGTACAATTGTTTGCTGACGCTGAAGGTGTGAGAGAAAATCGGGTCGTTTGAACAATCTTGTGTTGCTTCCGTGATTGAATAAAGTTGCGTTGCGTTCGTCAGACACGCATCTTGTTGCTTCCTGTTGCGTTGGTTGTGTTACAGAGTAAAACAAAAGTCAGTATTAATTGTGTATGCAATGTATGCAAAGTGAACAAAAAGTACATGCATGTAACAACCATTTTGTCATGTTTATATTTGAATATTGTTGTTATTTATTGATTGAAATAAAATAAATTGATTATCAATTTTGTGCATTTAATTGTTAAAAAAAAATCCCATACAATTTGCTTTTAGAAGAACGCTTAATAAATCTCTAGGTCAAAAGCATTGCAAGCAAATTGCATGTATAGATAATCGCCGATACACAGCATATGAATGGGAAGGAGACACTGCCTAGCAACTTCTGTTCTGTAAGTTATCAAAACGTTTCACACATATGACAATTACATACGTAAATTGAGGGTATATCATATTAAATATTTGTTTTATTAAACCATTTTTTAAAGAAACTAAAATGGATCCTTGTGCTTAGGCCCGAACACTGTTTGGCCAGAGTAAGTGCATAAGGGAGCTGATTAAAATCAACTCCCAAAAATCGCATGCAGTCAAAAATTACATTTATATGCACGCGCTATATTGTGAAAATATAAAGATTTCATATTTTATGAAAATTTAATCGATGATTGATGATTTATTGTAATCATAGACTGAATGTGTTCAACTCTGAAACTTTTAATTTGATTGAAGCTCACGTAGTCAATTCACACAATTTTGTAGTTTACTTTCCCAATGGAGTTGAAAACGAGTCCAATCTGAAACAAAACATTGTATCTATTAATGATTTTTCACTTTTTCCTCTTAAGGTAATGACCTATACCCCACTACATAAGTAAAATATGTACAGAATTTTTTCATATTTCTCAAACATGTATTGGAGAATATGTCCTTATCAAATTTTACCCAGTTGGCTGTCCATCGGTTTTATAAAAGCTAATGCCGTTGCTAAAAGCATAACAGATTACGGAAAAAGTGCTTTTTTCATACATTAAGAATAACAGCCTAAGCAATAAATTTCACTTTCAGAAAATCATTTTTGACTGATATTCTATGTGAAATAAACGAATTTTTTTTTCAAAACAAATGATTTCATGTTACACTCGCTTATTTATTAATAAATGGACAATTTTACTTACACATTGGATAAAAAGAAACATTTTTTTTTAAGAGAACTTAAGCCCTTGTAATTTTATTTATGTTCAGAATTCCCTGAAATATTGATATTATTTATCCCTTAAGGCCCTTAATCAATTAAAAATAATATTATCCCAAGTACCAGCCTTTACAGGATTACATTGGGCGTATTTTTGGTAAAAATCAATAAAATATACATTTTATAAAAAGAAACGAAAAATCAAAACTTTGCATAGGTTTTTAATTTTATCACTCTAAAAAATGTGTTTATCTTATTGTTATTATAGAAAACATGCTTTAACAAACCGTTGATCAAAATGTATTATTTAAATCCCAAAAGATGATTTCTTTGGCTATCGGTAAGTATTATGGATCGAGATCGGTATTTAGAAATTACAGCAACATAAGCGGATAACACTAATTACCAGATATGCTTTCAAGACAAAACCTCTATTCAACTATTTTCACTGGTTTTAAAGACTGTTCTAAAATAATAAAATAACGTTTCTTCAACGTATAGATTAAATTTAGAAATTAATTTTTTGGGGGGGGAAATAAATTTATGCTCGTAGATAAGCGTATAGAATAAAAATTGTATAGTTTAAAGGGGAAGGAAACTAAAAATATGTTGTACAATAAATCAATTAATTATCATCTACTATAATTGTAAATCGTATTTATTTTCATTAAAAATCCCCGGAACAATGAATAAATCAAGAAATATCGATCGCTTAATCTAAATTTCCCGCCGTTATGAGAGCTGCCATTGAACTTTAATCTATGACGTCACACCATCTACATGTATTCCGGTTTGTTTTATCAACATAGCATCAGTATTAGCAAATCATGGTATTCGCTCTAAATGACAAGTTCGGAAAAATTTGAATCCATATCGATTTGAGATCGTTCTTTTACCTTTGACTTTCCACTAAATTACAAACCAACGTCAAACGGAGCATGTTCGTTGAAATCTAAAAGCGGAGGTTTATGTCGGAGGAATCTCCGCGTAGTTGTGGAAATTGTCAACAGATGCCAAGTATTGTAGAAAATGTCTGCCGTCGTTATTTCGACACGGTAATTCCAACTTTAGAGAGTGTATTTTAAACATCCCGATTACAATTGTAACATACTTATTCAGTTAGCGAAGAACTTGACTTGGAATAAAAATTTACTCGAGGTCATTTTCAACATTGAATGATAGCAGATTAACATCTGCCATTTATTTAATAAAAATGCATATATTTATGCATACATGTATTTATTCTTTAGATTGACGTGTGAACCTATAAACATTATTGTTTTGCCTCGGACTAGAATGTCTCGACGTCATTGGATGAATCGCGTCACGTGATTGCCTTATAAATTTCTTTACACGGCGAGCGTCAAAATTTATACGGCAACATGGCGGACGTAACGTTATTTGAGCTGATTTTTT
>WFKH01011925.1:5971703-5985736 GCA_016163765.1 Magallana hongkongensis | reverse complement strand
ACACACTTTACACCTCCTACACACTTTACACCTCCTACACACTTTACTACTTACCTCAAGTCTTCAGTTTCCTATTTGTCTGAAGACAACTTTTTTTTTTTATTGTGAACAAAGGTTGTACTGTACACAGTATATAAATTATTTTATGATATTATATACATATAATCACTCTCTCACTTCTCACATACTCACTTTTTCATTCCATATTGTAATACTCAAAGTAATAAAGAGTAGGGTAGTTGCTTGTGATAATTGTGAAACTAAATGCCTAAGCAGTAAAACTACAATTAATGACCCCCCCCCCCCCAAAAAAAAAAAAAAAAACAAAAAAAAACCCCCATAAGAAATACTAAAGTGATGTATTAATGTACACATGTCACATCTCAAACTGCCAGATCATTAATACAATCATTTCATGGAGACCATGCTTTTTCAAATTCATCAATTTCTGATTTCTGAATATAATCAGAATTGATTATATTTTATCTTGTATCTTTGATTTAAATGGTGTAAAAGCCCTAAAAATATTGGTGTCTTATTTATTGTATTTAACATGAAAATATATATTGCTTTGTATATAAGATTACAAAGTTTAGAATTCTGTTCTCCTCATTGAGGGGATAAACACCAAATAATACCTTTCAAACATCAAAATCAACATTTTTGTAGCATTTCTTATATATAAGTATACTAAGTGCATTCCACAGAGGTTGTATTTTGCAAAAACATGTTGTATGGTTTCAGACATATCAGGGCTGTCACAGCACTTTTTGGTACATGGACCGGGTCCCTCTCCATTGGGAAAATTGTCGACATTTTTTGTCAAATTGGGAAAATTTAACATAGTTTAATATATCATCAAAATGACTTCTGTATTTTTAAATAGCTTAATCTGTTGTTCACTTCTTAAAATTCAAGTTTTACAGCTTACATGATGTTCTAAGAACTAACCAAGAGTAAAAAGAAGACAAACTAAAAAAAAAAATAGGGATATTTTCAGAATTATGAAGAGTTCAATTTTTAAAAAAATTATTTATACATGTTGATTTACAAATTCAAATTTTTGATTTGATATTTTACAGTGGTCAGGAAAATAAAAAGTCTTCATTTTGTTCACATGATTGATACATGTTGGTTTAATATTTTTTAAATCAAGGTTACCCACAGGCTCATATAAAAAAAAAAAAAAAAAACTTTTTTCAAAAATAGCAAATAAAAAAAGATAAACATCAAATTTGGAAAAGGGAACCAAATCTATATGATGTGGAATTATTATTTTTCATTTAATAGATTAAATATTTGAAATATCTTATAAGCAAAATTCTGTGTAATACATGTATGTTACTGACATCTTGTGTATTTACGGGTATTAGTAAAACCCTGTGACCCAATTACAGCCATAATGCAAAAGATCTGTTTATGAAGTCTAAATGATTTCCTGATAACCAAAGAATTTACTTGGAAGGCTTTTTATCTAATTACAAGATATCAACCAATGATACTGTGATCACAATATTTTATAACCATGATAACCATCGTTAGTAAAATTCTGAGCACTTTAAAATGTATCACTCATGCTGTGCAGTGCAGGAGCTGTATAACCGACTCTGCTAGTTAGGGTTGTTAGGTCACCACACGTCCCTATTACTTGATCATTCATGATATAATTAAGTCAGCTTTAATTTGCCATCATATGACACTATTTAACTATTACAATATCCCACTATGACAGGACACCACTTAATCATTGCAATACACTATCCAACCATTACATTACACCGTCCAATAATTACATTACACTATCAAACTTTTACATTACATCATTCAACTATCAAATTTAATCATCTAACCATTACATTAAACCATTGACCATCATATAACACCATCTAGTAATTACATTACAAAGTTTAACTACAACAGTACACTACTCATTCATTACATTACACAATCCAACCATTGCATTTCATCATTCTACTTTTTATAATGCCATTCAACAATTACATTACACCAGCCAATAATTACATTACACTATCTAACTATCACATTACACTATTCAACTATTACATTACACATCTCAACCAATACACTACTCAACAATTAAATTACACCACTCAACCATTGCATTACACCACCCAACCATTACATTACACCATCCAACCATTGCATTACACCATCCAACCATTGCATTACACCATCCAACCATTACATTACACCATCCAACCATTACATTACACCATCAAACCATTACATTACACTATCCAACCATTGCATTACACCATCCAACCATTACACCATCCAACCATTACAATACACCATCCAACCATTGCATTACACCATCCAACCATTACATTACACCATCAAACCATTACATTACACTATCAAGCCATCATATTTAACAATCCAACTTTTACATTACACCATCCATTTAATATTTTACATTAACCTACAAACACATTATTTACACTTTTAATCCAATACTGTACTTTCTAACAATTATGTTATACTATATGACCAATACAATATACTATCTAACAATTACATAATAAGATTCAAATGTTTTCTTCACACCATTCATCTACTTTCTGCACATCATTTAACGATAATTTTACAAAATTCAACTTTATACTGTAAACCAACGATTATTGGCAACGACTTTATTTCGTGATTTACCAGGGATGAACTGGTTCGTGGCAACTAATTTTTGCGACCAAGCCTTATGCACAGCTGTTTTTTTATTACAACTATAAAGCAAATACTGGTCCACGGCAAGAAATATCGCGAAAATTTCTCGCAGGCGAATAAAAGTTGGTTAACAGTGACCCTGACAATTTAATGTTCAACTATTTCTTCACTTCACCTTAAAGGTTTACACATTTTTTATGACTTAATGAATCTAGAATATTAAATGTTTTCATTGACTTTGTTTTTAGGCATTCCTCACAATAGTAAGTATTACTCCTTTTAAATATTATTATGATAGATAAAAAAAAAACTGGTTAAAGAGCATATCATGTTATATTGGTGGTAAACCTTTGATCATTTTCAGATTATTTACATTTATGACCCAGGGTTTTGGTGTTTTCGTGAAGTCATTTAATATGTAAAGCTGCTTGGTCTGATTATATATCAAATTTTATGTGCATTGTAAAACAATGATTTTGTTATTAATAGGTAGAACACAGCTGCTGTAATAGGCAGTGCAGTAATTTTCTCCATCATTTAAGCAATGTTTCTAAATCTATGAAAAAAAAAATGATGAATGAAGTCTGTTAAGGCACATTTGATTGCATTATGACTTTAGCATTTGCTAAAAATAAAGTAAATTAGCTTTCAAAAATGTTTTTGCAAATTAAAAATGTTTACATTTTTCACAAATCCCTCTGAAGTTTGTTTGTTTCTTACATTTTATTTTGTATTACCATACAGAAATTACTTTTTATTTTATACCTTTAATATTTCCATCTTTGAAAAGAGGCCAATTCTGCTGTTGTGAAAAAGTGAAAGCCTATAACTTTTTAAGACAAATGGTTTGTATGGATAATTATTTGATACTAATTGGGTATAGTCCACTAATGCATTTTCCATAGGCGGTAATGTTAACGTTCGGGCTCATAGCTCCGGCCCTAATTTTCGTTCAGCAACGAGGGACCTCTTGAATAAAAGCTCATCAAATTGTCTCTCTCCTGTTAAAATTTCGTGGTGTGAAGTCAGATTTGTTTTCCGGCAAAATACGTCTGTATTGAAAAACTCTGAAAATGAAAATAAAAGTAGGGAATTTCACAGTTTTGGAAAGGGTGTACATCAAACAATTTCAATTCTTTCCTTCAAATGATAATTTAATTTTGACACTTGCTTTTAAAATTGCAAATCCTCTTTTCTGACATGTGTCAAGCATTCTGATTTAAAATGTCCCAATAAATGTATATACACTCTGCAAGAATAGGAACTATTTTGCTTAAAGGCACTACTTTGTTGTCCTACCGATTCTAAAAATAGTTAGAGGGATATACCCAATAAATAGCCAAAAAATTGGACCAAGCAGCTTTAACAAAATCTTCTCTTCAGCATAGGACTCTACCTACACTTATCCTTCATTTGTCAGTAGATTTTTTGTAAGATAAACTAAATATGATTTCTTTTGTTTAATGAGGTACAAATTAGACAGAAATCTATTTCTACTTGGTGTAATAATGAGTTATTTGTCAAGAAATTTAGGGTTTTCATTCAAATACCTGTTTGTGCCACGTGGTTCTTTTAATACTGTAACAACTGGTTTCTTAGCAAGGCTATATGTAAAGAAATGCGTAGTTGTTAAATACAAGTTTAGGACGACACGTACAGCGCATGACTCTAAATTTTAGGAAATTTTATGTTAAAGTAAAATCAATTTAATCCAAATTTATGTCATACAATTATGTATTTGTTCATTTATTATACCAAATATTAAATAGCTGCAGCATGTCGTTGCTAATTCCACACAGTGTGTTGTTATTTACTAGATTCTAATAATTCAACTTTCATTTGAAAAGTAATGAATGGATTTAAAGGAGAAAAGTGAATTACTGGCATATTTTTGTGGCCTTTTACATTGCTTTAGTTAAGGAATAAGGAATCATTCTTTGAGTATTATGAGGTGATAATTTCGGTCGGGGCGTGATCAAATCCAATAAAGCCCGAAGGGCTTTATGATAGATTTGATCACGCCCCGACTGAAATTATCACCTCATAATATTCAAAGAATGATTCCTTATTACTTATATTTACATAATTTTAGCAATCGTACGATTAAATATTTAAATATAAATAAGCAAACCCCGCTGGTGCCTCAATTTGTGTCATTTGAAGTTAAGGGATATATAGTACAAAATCGATACGTAGTGTTATCACAGGCAAGACACTGGAAAATGTAAATATAATGATATAAAACCTGGTATATTTAGCTTTATTTATTTATGTATATCAATGTACAGATCTTATCTGCATGTTATTGTTTTAATTAAGTCTAATAAGTTCAGGTTGCTCACTACACTCTGAGATAGTGTCTCAGTACAGCAGAAAATTACTTGACTATGATGTATAGCATATGATGCCTAAAAAGTATAATAGGCCATAAATTATGGAATTTTAGTTGATAAATTATGATTTTCAAAATTTAAATTTTGGTAAATATGAACACAAGCCCAAGAAAGATTTGAACTTGTGATCTGAGGTTTACAAGCCTGATAATTTAACCACTGGGCTATGGCATTGATTATATTCAACCAAATCGATTGATATAAACAATTTAACAATACACTGAAATCCCCATCTTGTGACACAGTGTCGAAAAAAGAATAAGTCTTGATGTAGTGAGCTACCTTAATTACAAGTATTTATGTTGTACAAATAACATTATAGGCACAACTACAACTGCTGCCCCAACAACAGCTGCACCTGCAAAGACGACACCTGCAGCCATAAACACGACAGCTGTACCCATAAGCACAACTCAGGCTCCAACGACCCCTGCAGCAACAACCTCTGTACCACCCACTACAACTAATGTTCCGACCACAACTACAAGTAGGTTAAACAAATTTAATCCTGCAGGATCATAGGGAAATCAAGGCTACTGTGAGTCTTCCTGAGTTGAAGGTTGTAGTAGGTCTACTTGAGTTGAAGGCTGTAGTGAGTCTTCTTGAGTTGAAGGCTGTTGTGAGTCTACTTGAGTTGAAGGCTGTAATGAGTCTTCTTGAGTTGAACGCTGTAGTGAGTCTACTTGAGATGAAGGCTGTAGTGAGTCTTCTTGAGTTGAAGGCTGTAGTGAGTCTACTTGAGTTGAAGGCTGTAGTGAGTCTTCTTGAGCTGAATACTGTTGTGAATCTACTTGAGTTGAAGGTTGTAGTGTAGTTAGCCTACATGAGCTGATGGCTCTAATGAGCTTACCTGAGTTGAAAGTTTAAATTGAGCTATCCTTGGATTTTCAGTGACAGAAAATTATGGAATTACTAATATCATGATATCAAAGATTTTTTGTGAAGAAAAATTTACTTTATTTGTGTTCTGATGAGGGAACAGCTTTAGTGTTTAATTAATGAAACAAAAAATGATAGATACTGTACATAATAATATGGCTTTGAGGGCGACATACCAAAATATTTGCCCCGAGGTGACAGGAAAGCCCTGGAGTGTTATGTCGCCCGATGCCGAAGACAGAGGGCAACATAACACTCCAGTAAATATATTGTTGTCACAGTGATAACTGTTATACACATAGGCAGACCCTAAGTGTCTAAGGTATATATACCCTAGACACTTAGGGTCTGCCTATGTGTATATGTGCTACACCCGGGGACCATGTGATGGACTGTATGTAGATGTGTTTGTCCACTGGATTAGCCAGGGTATTACATATACATGTACTTATATCTTTATTTATTGCTAATTCTACTGCTCTGATACCACTCTATTTGAGCTAACAGAATGATGTACTTAAAAAAGATATATACCAATTTGCACTAGTTTTATACACCAGTGTTCCATTGTTTATAGATTATACACGAGCATCATGGGTCCTTTTTATGCAGCTCTAAATATTAACACTGTCTGTTATCATGTGGTAACTTGTTTTTTGGTTTTTTTTGATTATGCTTTATTTCACTTTAACAACAATACCCATTTACAAAAGCCAGATATCCGGGGTATTAGGAAATTTGGCATCATTATAATAATTATGAAAATGACAGAACAAAAGTAATTCATAACAGGTTTGTCAAACGCTTTACCGTATTTTTGAACATAGTCATATTTGAAAAATCTAGCATGATATCCATATCCATGTATGAAGAATTTTTAACAAATTGTTTTAATTTCAAACCATCTTGACATTCGTTTTTTATTCTACACCCCATTTTGAATTTGTATATCTTAAAAGCTATATAAGATATAATTGTATTATAAAACAATACATTGGGGTTGGTTTCAACATAAAAACCAATTACAACATGTTTCCATTTAACAATAAATTTTAAAGCATTATTCAAATTATGCCATACCTGTTTGACATTATCACAATCAAAAATAAGATGTTTAATATCTTCATTTGAGATGTCACAATAGTCACATTCTGCATTTTGTCTTAATTTACATTTTTGCAAAAAAGAATTGGTACATAAAATATTGTTAAGCAGTTTGTAGTTGAATTCACTTAAACGCTCGTCATACATGTTCTTTAATTTCTGCCTAAATAAGATTGATGGCAAGGAGGTTTAAACTTTCTTGACAAAATATTTTCGTAGTAAAAATTACACTTTTTCTCTAAGATACAGAAAAAAAAAAATAACAAGTCTCCGGGTTTAGATGGAATACCATGCGAGTTCTATAAATGTTTTTGGAGTCATATTGGCTCTTTATTTTATGAAGTATTATTATCCGTATTTGATAATCAGGAAATGTCTTTTTCACAACGCTTATCTCTTATTACCCTCTTATTCAAGAAAGGGGATAAAACCGATTTAAAAAACTATAGACCGTTAAGTTTAAGAAATACAGATTACAAAATTATTGCCTTCATATTTGCAAGACGATTACAAAAAGTTATTGATAAATTAATAAGCAAAGAGCAATCTGCATACATCAAAGGACGATTTATTGGAATAAATGCTAGAGTTGTTTTAGATATTTATGAATATTGCATGGAATATGCAAATGATGGTATTCTTCTATTTATAGATTTTGAAAAAGCGTTCGATTCGGTGGAATGGAATTTTTTATTTCACGTTCTTAAAAAAATTTAATTTTGGGGATAAATTTATTAACTGGGTAAAAATTTTGTATACAAATCCAATCTTTAGAATTAAAAATAATGGTTGGGTTTCAAAAACTTGCTCTATGTCTAGAGGAATAAGACAGGGTTGTCCTATTTCAGCTTTGTTGTATTTATTCGTAGCAGAAATATTATCTTTGAAACTAAAAAATAATAATCAAATTAAAGGCATTCAACTTAATAACACCTCTACAGAAATAAAAAATTTACAACATGCAGATGATGTAACCCTAGCTTTGAAAAATGTAAAGTCACTAGAAAAGGCAATCGAAACTGTTGAAATTTTTTGCAAGCATGCTGTATCAAAAATTAATAAGAAAAAAACACAGTGCATACTCTTAGGAAATCTAAAAGACAGGTACACAGAAGTTTGTAATATAAGTGTGCTGTTCGTTGTTTAGGTATCTTCATTGGACATAACAAGGAACAATGTTATAATTTTAATTGGTTAAAAATCTATGAAGATATGGAGAAATTATTCGAATCATGGAAGAAAAGAAAGTTAACGATTTTTGGAAAAACATGTGTTGTTAACTCCTTAGCCATATCAAAATTAATATATGTTGGTTCAATTTTACCTATTCCAGAAAACGATTTAATGAAAAAAATAAAAAAAATAGTATTTTTAACTTCATATGGAATAAACGTGATAGAATTAGGAGAGATACAATAATAGGAAAACAAGAAAATGGTGGTATAGGTTTAGTAGATATAGAGCTAAAACTAAAGGCCCTTAAGGCATCATGGGTTAAACGATTGACTGATGAATCAAATGTCATTAACAACATTGTAAACAGCTACTTGAATCTAATGAAAATAGATTTGAATTATTTATTCACACTGTCAGAAATAAAAACCGAAAACTTTACACTAATATCTAAATTGCCAATTTTTTATAAAGAAATATTTAGTTACTTTAATGAATGTAAAAAGACAATAGATGTATCTAATTTATCAGACGTCAAGTTTGCACAACAGCCATTGTGGAATAACAATTTGTTTCAATACAAGGGCCAAACATTATGTTTTAAGAATTGGATAGTGAGTAATATTTTGTATGTAAAAGATGTATTTAATGAAAATGGCGTATTTAAATCATTACAGGAATTTTCAGATATTCTGTCAAATAGATCAAATTGGTTGTGTGAGTATAATATAATTCGAAATGTAATTAAGAAAAAGAGTATATTGTTTGATATGAAATGCTGTGTTTTTACTAGAACAGATTTTGTAAATACATTCAATTTTCATAACGGTGTTCAATGTGGTAACTTGTTAAAAATAAAGAGAGTGTTATTTTTATTTGAATTAAAAAAACAAAACAAAACAAAATTTGTCACCAAGGGACAAATATTCTGGTGTTGTCGCCTGAGAAGGCATGTAATATATGTTATATAACATTTTTAAAAAATCAAATTCAGTTTACAAACATATTTACCTCATTAAGTAAAATAACAAGTGAATTTTATAAACTCTTCTTCATATCTTACAAATCAATGTAAGATGCTTTGTGAAATGTGGATTGATGCTTTTAATAAAATTAAAATTTTTCAAATTAGACCATTTATTAATAAGTTCCTCTGCAGACCCTGTCCTGACATTTTGATTTTTGAGGAACTTTTGCATTTGCTTAGCTAAATTTGGAATCCAAAGTAATTGATATGCAGAATAATTGCATGCAACAGTGATATAACAGTTTCGGGAGGGCAATATAACTATTTCCTGTGAAATATATTATTAACTGTTTCCAGGAGGGCAAAATAACTGTTTCCGGCATGATTCAGCAATTTTCAGGGCAGAGGAATAAAATTATCTCATTTGTGACAAGAAGGGGAAAACTTATTCCAAAATGTTATATAAACTATTAAGGTCATCTAAGGTTGTAAGGAAAGGGGAATGCAAATCATGGAGATTTAAAACTCCACTCCAGTCTTCTTGTCTTAGATTTCTGGTCAAACCATAAAACTTGGTGCAGTCTTGAAATTAATTTGGTACTTGGTAGAGAGATGAGCTGACAGTCTGTTTGGTTTCTGTTACAGAGGCCCACAGCAGTGATAAGCCCGGCCAGCATTTTGACGCGGCCTCATTCATCGGGGGCATGATCCTGATGGGCGGACTCATAGTGATCATCTACTTTGGCCTCAAATTCTACCGGGCCCGGCGGGACAGGAACTACCGCACTCTCTGATTCTTCACCAATCAAATCTTATTACTCTCTTTATTTTAGCTCCATAATGTCCAGGAGTGATTATGTTAGCATCATGTGTTAAAATTTTTTTAGTAAATTTTCAAGTTGTTAGGTATTTTCAGTTTTGTCGAAAAAGAGAAAGACTTGGTGCTTGGATATTTTTTTAACTAAATTTTGAAATAATCACAATGAAGCCAAAATTGTTTGAAGTCTTTACACAAGTGCCAGTTTCAATGTTTTCGAAAGTCTATTTTTGTAGATCATTTTGCTCAATAGAAATAACGGTCTGCTCTTATAGAAAGGATACCGGTAGTGGAAAGAGTTTTGAATGTGTTGAGTTGAACCAATTAATGTCAAATATTTTTTTTTTTTTCTTTATTTTTTTGGCCTATAATTTTTATGTGTGCAATTTTTTTAAGCATATGAACTTTTTTAGGGGTAGGAGGTAAAAGCATCACTCAGACAGTTATTATATCGGCATTAGCTATATTGGCATAGTTAAGGTATCCGATCCATAATAGCCCCAGATTCAATGAATCTGGATGCATAACATATATGTATGGGCTTCATACTTAGTATACTTGGACATAATTTTCATGTTTAAGTATCAGTATGTAAGAGCAGAATGTGTCCTAATAAATGACCTTTTCCTTTTCTTGAAGAGTTGCTCCCCTTTGCTTTTAATTTATAAAAATTAATTTTTAAAAAATATATACGATATAAAATTTATTTTCAATAGTTTTTGTATTCCTAATGATGAAATGCATCTTTCCACCGAAGCATTTATTGATATTCTTAATATTTAATTTTTTATTTTAAAAAATGTGCTTGTCCCCATAGACATTAATGCAATCTTCATTAATTAATTACTGCTTAGTTAATAATATTTTTGAAAATTTCTCTCGGTAAATCTTTTTCTACTCTAAAATGCTTTAAATTAATATCAGAGTATTTAATACATGACGGATATTCAAGGTTAGAAAAATTAGGTCCTAATATGGATCGGATACCTTAATTAACTCGTTTTTACCATTTTCCACAAATCATAAGCCAAAAGTAGGGCCACATGATGGCAAAGAAAGTAATTGTTTACCTAAAGATGATCTGATTGGGGTTTGATCTGACATTTGAATTTGTATCATGGGTTTTATTGGTTGATCTGATATGTAAACACATACACCAAAAAAAACAATATTTGATCGATTCTTTTGATATAGAAAGATAAATAAGCTAATCAAAAATAACTGCAAAGATTCTGTGATCTTGCATGTAACCTATATAAATGCATTAGTTGATATGATTGGTTGATCTTATGTTTATCCAACAGCTTATCTGATTTGTTGATCTGAATGGTACATAGAAGTTGATCTGACTTATATTGAAAGGTTACTGGCTCATGATAGAAAGAAGGATACAATGTACAACACCTGTAATTCTTTACCTTTAATTTATTACAAGTACAAATTTTATGTACTAGTACTTAGAATATTGTTGAAAAACTAACAAACATGCTGTGGAATATCCGACAGACAACTGGATAGTTAACTGGGAACCTAGTTTTGATTTTGCATGATTTGTTGTTGGTTTCCGCTGGTGATATATCAAGCATTCCATTCAATCCCTGTGTGAAGTGAGTCGTTTACTTCCTTCATAAGAAATCTACAAGCCCTTGCCTGCTCCACACTATATCATTGAGCTTAAACAACCCAAAAAGAAAAAAATTAAATTATTGTTGCAAAATATATTCATTTTTGCTTTATCACTTGATAGCTATGCCATTCTATGTGTTTATGACAAAGATATGCCATTTTTTGTATATTACATAGCTATGCTACTGGGTGTAGTATGCTATCATACATACATTACATAGCTATGCTTCTGGGTGTAGTATGCTATCATACATACATTACATAGCTATGCTTTTCTTTGTGTTTATTACATACAAGTGGCTTTGCCATTACATGTGTGTGTAATCATTTTTGCTTCATTTCAAAGAATTTGAACAATGTAATTCATTAACATGTAATTGGATGAAGTGCTATGATGTTTTTGTTTCATTTATCTTTCTTTAATTTACTCTCATGTTGAAGTGCTCACTGGCATTTTGTATTTGTTGGGATATAGAAATGTTTGGGTTCATAATCAGATTTGTTCCTGTGAGCACATTTGTGAAATAATTGTTCATTTTTTATTAAGCTCTGAATTTCAATTTTTCAATATCTGTTCTGTGAATAATAACTGGTATGTACTAAAAACTGTACTCATTACACTATTGAAGGCCATTCACTCAGAAAAAACAATCACAACCTGCCTATCGGTGGGTTTAGTCTAAAAGGGTTAATATCCAGGCTACATGTGCGGCAGTCTGCAGTCTGTAGAGCTGTATTGTGTACAGTAATAATTTGATGGTGTTTTATTTTGTTGAAGTACTGTATATAATTAAGGGGGATATAGACTATCCAGAGCTAGAGAGCCAATATATTACATGTAAGTAAAAAGTGAAGGCTTTGACTTCATATAGGCTTCATTAATGCCTCGTAGATAAATATAAATATATATATATATGGTAAATGTTTGGGGGGGGGGTTGGTTCATTATAAAACAATATCAATGAGTTCATGTTGTGATATTATCATATAGCAATTACAGTAGTTTGTTTATGTATACTTTACATTAAGGCCGAGAGGATGACAAATTTGGTGTGTAGTCTGAAGCTGACAGGCAGATGGAATTGGTGTGTAAACTGATAGCTGAATGGCTGAGGGGATTGGTGTGTAGTTGGACAGCTGATAGACCGAGGGGGTTGGTGTGTAAACTGATAGCATTCAGTAGGTGGGCTATACCAGAAGTAAAAGATTCATATAGTGTTAGCTGGGGAGAGGGTTTAATCATTGATCTCATGCATCCATGGTGATATATATATATTTACACATGTAGATGTATATAAGTTACAAAGGGTACCACTCATCACATCTGAGCTTTTAGTGCACCTTGGGGAGGATGTTAGCATATTAAGTATCCAAGTCAACCTTGTTGAATTCATCATAGAAATCTATGAATGAGCTTTCATTTCATCCAAGGTAGTAGAAATATTTCATTCAGAATAATTTTTCAGTTTAAGTTTAGATGTGAGCGTCTGTTGAATTCGCTTTTTTCTTTAAATTGTTACAGATATTTTGTGGGTTTCTTTAGAAATGTATTCTTTGCTTGACTAAATGTGTTTTCATAATAGATTTATGAGGACTGTTATCTTTATTGTTCTCTATATGTATATTATCATAGTATCATAAAAATTGCTTTGTATGTTAAAATAACAAAATTTTCCTTCCATATGTTTATTTTTTCTTTTTTTCAAGTTTAAGAAAATTGAAAACTTACTTCTATCATGAAAATCTTTTTATTTTAAGACCCTCATTGACCAGTTTACTTTGTAAAAGAAATTTCATATTTTGTAAAAATTACCTTCTTTGAGAAATTATGAAAGTGGATCCATTGTAAAGCATGGTTCATAGGGATCCAAGCAAAACCGTGCATTCACGTATTTTTCTATGTTTTGAGTTTTTTTACTTTCAGTGTATGACAGAAATCATTGGGTGCAGAGTTTAGTTTGATATGCGCCTAAATTTGTCGTTGTATGTTTATAAATGTACAATTAACCTCATTAAAAGAGAAGTTTGTTATAAATACATTAAATTTCTTCTTGTTTTATTCATTTGGTTAAGATTATAAATATTTCTATTCTATTGAAGTAATGGAAAAAGAATCAAAAATGTGATATTGCATATCCTGGTCATAAGCTATATTGACCAGTCATGACTGGTATGTGGTACTTGTAAGTCTGCTGTTATAATTTACTCCCTGATGATAAACTCTATCTTTACCAACAAAGACTGGTGTTGGTGAGTCTGCAGTCGAATTTCACTCCCTGACGAATGGTAATGGTTAGTATGCCGTTATGTTTCACTCCCTGATGACTGTTAATGGTTAGTCTGCTGTTATATTTCACTCCCTGACGACTGTTAATGGTTAGTCTGCTGTTAT
>WFKH01011925.1:5936707-5953694 GCA_016163765.1 Magallana hongkongensis | reverse complement strand
TCTCTCTCTCTCTCTCTCTCTCTCTCTCTCTCTCTCTCTCTCTCTCTCTCTCTCTCAAAAGTCAACTAAACACTCATGAATATATCACAAGGATAATACTTTAATTTTAAGTTCTATATATGTTCATCAAGGACCCACTTAGAGAAAATAACTGGGTTTTTCCATTAATTGTATTACTCCACTGAACTTAAATTGATTTTCCAGTTTTCATTGCAATACCTATTTTCCTTGTGTCTTTATCTTACTAGTTTTATACCTTCCAGTTAAATATGGCCGCATAATCTTTCCTGTAAGGGGTATGTACAACAGGAAGTGAGTCTTACCTTCAAACACATAGCCATAAATAGATTCCCCTCCATTTCCTCTTCCATGATAAATGTCTATAACAGAGAAACAAACAGACATGATAAATGTCTATAACAGAGAAACATACAGGCATGATAAATCGTAACAGTCTGTAACAGAGAAACAAACAGACATGATAAATGTAAATATCAGAGAAACAGACAGGCATGCTGAATGTCTGTATAACAAAGAAATATATAATTTATTATTATGCAGGCATGATAAATCAGTGATCTATAACAGAGATTTATCACCGCAGCATAATACAAATGAACCAAGCATGCAGATTCCTAGTGTAGCATCAGTATGTAAACCATTCAGTGGAATTTACATAAACCATGTGGAAATTAACATTTTAGTGAAATCCCAAAGTATATGCCAGCTAGCCTTTACACCAACATAAATTAATTTACATATATACACCTATGTAAATAGGTGTCACCCGACACATTAAGATTTATGAAAAACCTACCACCCCACATAGCTGATCCAACCTATACTCACTAACATTCTGAGTAATAAACCCCTCTAAATCCTCCCCTCATCAGTAACTCAGTAATGATAAATATCCTATGTATCGATCCTTCATCGGTAACTCAATAAGTAATGATAAACTTATATACCACCCCCTGTATCCACCTTTCATCGGTAACTGACAATAATAAATCTGTAATGATTAACCTACCACCCCCTTGGATCCATCCGTTTCGGACCACCCTGTGAAACAGTGTGTTTAGGTAATGTAGTGTGTAGTCCGACTCTGATTTCCCTTTCTCTCCTGTACACAGGGCCTTGAAGTTCTCACAGGACCGCGGGACGATGTCAGAGAATAACTACAACACAAAGAAAGATCTAATCAATGACATAAAAACCCCAGGGAAAGGATGCCTAAGACATCTCCATGTAAAGATAGCAGAGTTATCTTCTCTTGTACTGACAACAATTTATACATCAGATTTGTAAATATTGTAAATATAGCAGCAAAGAGAATAATGTAGTATAGATGTTAGCTGCAGGTCAGTAGCTTCTGGTCTAAAAAAAAACTGGATGGATGACCTGCATGGTTGTCAATCTGAATTTTTTCCAGACCATAATTTAGCTATATATACAGACGTATATACCTGCAACTAGTTCAGATATAATTATAAAGTCTTTGTTTGACATAATATAGCAATATAACATTAAGGTGGTATGGGACATCTGTCGATATCATTGTGGATAAAAGTACATTAAAATTTGAATACTTTCACCGGTTTAGAATTTTCAAATTTTACACTATTTAACCAAAAAATAGCTTTTGAAAATTTTTGGAGAGGTAAAAAATGTAAAACCCCCAGCGGGATTCGAACTCATGACTTACCCACTGCGCTACGCTGTTAGGTGACAATAATGGGAAAGAAACTACTTATATAATTACACTTGGTTTTGTTGTTTATTTCGATAAACAGTACGTCACAACATGGAAGTGTCCCATACCACCTTAATGCTGACATGGGTTTACCTCAATAACAAGCCTCCCCGCCGCCTCCCCTCCTATAGAGACATCAAGGTAGACATAATCATGCTGAAAATGCAATTAACAATGATTTAATTAAGCAGGTAAGAATAAAAATTGTGAAATTATCAGCTGCAATTAATGAACAGCTAGTAATATTATGCTGGTCAAGGACTACATGTAGTAGCTGTACAAACTTTCAATTTCCTTGACTTGTGTTAATATATCATACGTACATGTATATAGTTACATGTTATTGTTGAACATTACCATTTTATGTGTACATTTATTGCATGATGGTGAGGGAGACATGAAGATTTATTCCCCCAAGAAAAATCATATTTCCCGAGGGCATTGCATTAGTTTTTCTGGGGTAATAAATCATCATATATCTCCCAAACATTCATGCAATAAAATGTTTACTATACCGAAAGACGTAAGTTAATACAAAATACATCGAGTTCCAATAGTTTAATTTTCAACTCTAAAAAGCAAAAATAGCGTGAATGTTTCACTTTCAATGTTAATTTCTCTTTTTTCTTTCAAAAATTCACGTTCATATATAAATGAATTTAAAAATTTTGTTTTCTAATGAAAGAAGACTTAAAACTTTTAAATATTTTAGATTTTAACCGTGTTTATTTACAGCGTTTGCTCATCCTGCCTTTTTCATATCAATGGAATGAAAAAACCCGAGACTTATGAAGAGGTGGGATATGATATTTATTTCCGGGGAGACACAACATTTTGTTGACCCTGTCACATAACTGTCTAGACCAATCAGATGATGCATTATATAGAATTATCATATTTAGGTATATTTTTATCACTTCCCACTCATTTATGAACATATATGAGGTTAAAGACAAGGTGAGCCCTGAAATGACTCACATTTTTGGAGCTGAGATGTGAGATATACGCCTCCTCCCTCAGTGTCTCATAGAGAGGAAGGGGACGGAACTCCTCAAAGTTAAAGTTGTCCTCGGCCCAGATCACAAAATCGTCGGGTCCTCCGATGAGCTGACCATTACTGAAGCAAATAGCCTTCTCCTCAAAGGTCCACGTCTCTCCCCTTAACTCCTGAAAAAAATAATTGGCGATTGAAACTTATAATTTAATGTAAAAAGTCTTTCAATTATTATAGAGTAAATTTGTTCTATGGCATATTATTTCTATTTCAGACTTTCTTAACAAAATAAACAATAATTATAAAATCATACAGTTTGATATAAAAAAAAATAATGAAACAATCATTTAAGATGTACATTGTACATACATAATTAATGTACATATCACAGCTATAGTGTTCTTAATAATCATGTACTGATACAAATGATCTTATCTTATAGCAGCAGTTAATGACAAAGTAACTCAATATGATGAACTTTGGCATGGAACTTTTGGTGATACTGTGTAATTTGATACAGCAACATATTTCACTTAATGAATTCCAGTGTTACTTAAAACACAAGATATGTTGTATCTATTGTTATATTATGTTACATTATGTTCTGTATGTTAAGCATGAGGTCATCATTATAGGAGAAACCTCCTTTTTAACATTATTGAAAAGTTTTGAATTTTACTGAGAAATCAGTTTGACATTATCAAGACACTGAGTGAGCACAGTTAGTACAATGTATACTTACTTTGCGTTTGGCCTCAATAAAAAGATCCCATTCAAATTCTAACATTCCCTGTATAACTGCATCTTTGAATACGTCTGGAATCTTTTTTGTAAGATCCTGAAAGGAAAATAACAAGGGTATAAGCACTGTAACTTGGAAAAAGATAATCAACACCATCTGAGAAAATTCGAAACACAAACATGACATGAAATCAAAGACTCAGTGCCGTTTCTCAGAATACAGCGTACAAAAAGATTACTTAAATCATAAAGGTATTACCTCTGCACAAAACCTAGCTCTTTGGAAGTTGACATCATTTAGCAATCCATAAATCTCCAGCTTTTGCACCTCTTTTCCCGACATGATGGTTTGTGTTTGCCTTGGAAACCTTGTTTACATCCGGTTGTTAAAAACTCACAATATCGAGCCCGATGTTATTAACACCACCTATTATTCTTGTAAACTTTTTATTGAAAATTAAACATTTTGTCCTTTGTTGCCTTAGTTATGATCAATGTAGACCACAATATTGCGATATATTTAATGTTCAATGTTACATGAAGGAAAACTCCTTTATTGACATTATCAACCCTCCAAATATTAAAATTGCTAGAAGAGAATGTGACTTTCTGAAAAAAGTGCTTTGATAAAGAAAAAAAGAAAAAAAGAAAAACTGATATGCTTACTGGGATGATTTTATTCTATGTGTCTTTTAATTGTTTGTTGTATTCATTATTATATACCGATGAATGATGGTGTTGTCAATTAAATTGAATTGAACAACATTAAAAAACAAACGTATACATGTATTTTCCCAGCTTCACAAGAAAACTTCGAGAAGTTGCGACTGCAGTTTCGTTTATAAATTTTGTGATCTCTGAACAACCAGTGTTTTGTTTTTTTCGGTTTTTTTTTTCAAAATTGAAATTTAATATTTGACCATCGTTTCCACGGATTTTTCAACTTCTTTTCAACTACCACCATGCAGGAAAAAAATAGCAAGGAAGACGGGCTTTTTAAATTCCGCCTATTTCTTCTGCTGTTTATAATGAGAATATTTTTATTAAAACGAAAAAAATAATACTAAATATGGCGTATCTGAGTGAAAAAAAAAAAAAAAAAAAAAAAAAACAGTTTTGATACATGTTATGTGCATATCAAACCTTTATTTTTTTACTAAGTGTAGACTCCGATGTACACAGCCAAAATAAAAAAAAACAACCCAAAAAACCAAACAACAAACAAAAACCTGTGCACGAGCAAGGTAAGACCACCAAAATACACGCGCGTGTGCATTCATTTCAAAATCTGGTATTTGATTTGCAATGTGTATTTCATACCCTAACAATATTTTAGATTCATTAATCTACTTGTATCTTGTCGTCCCAAAGTCATTTATGAGAAAAAAATAGAATCACGTAACATTTAAGGGAAGATGTAAAAAGCATTTGTATCTTTTTATAAACTTGATTCACACGATATCGTTGTAGTGCGAATTCAAACATGTAATTTGCAGGAAAATCATAAATATTTACATAAGTAATGAAAGTATATGAAATCTTTCTAGAAATCTTAACAATGATTTATTTATTTATTCACACAATATATACCATGCGCGGTTTGAGAAAATTTTCCGGGGGGGGGGGGGGGCAATCGATCAATGTTTTTAATTGCAATGTTAACCTGCAAAATCTGTACGTAATTTAATAATATCGGTACATCTATTAATTTCGGCTAATTTATTACACATGTAATTTATAGAATAAAAAAAATCTGATGATATCGACAGCATCTCCAGAAGTATTGTCTTGATTCTTCTTAATAAAACAAGACAGGCCCCCAGTATAAGATGCATGAGTGTTTACCCACCTTTGGACCTATATTCATGAATGAAAATACAGGTAAGATTGACAGGTGTGAATTTAATTTATTACTGATAACAGCCCTCTTAAATTTTTATCAAGAAGACGGAACTAAAAATAGTTAGCGATTTATCAAAACCTGAAAACGACAAAGATCAAAGCGAGAGGGGGACAGTAAGTGGGTGACATTTAAATGTGCAAAATAGCGTCACTACGATGAAAGGGTTTACAACTTTTAATGGAGGAGATTCTGCTTGTATTTCATGTTGAACTCAGCGCAACGTGTTGACTACTGCTATAGATTCTAGATTTATAATTCTTAAATTTTTACACTCTTAAATCTCCAAACGCGCCTCCCTCATTTCCAAAAATAATAAGCGAGTGAAATCATAGGCAATGGGCGACTTGAAGATTGAGTGAAATGTTGTAAAGTTAGATCACAGGCACCTGTTCTATGGTTATCTGTGTAGAATTATGTGTCCTTCACAAAGAAAAGTTTTACGGATATCTATAAGAGAAAACTCCAATCACTCCAATCTGAAAACAAGAAGACAAACATACCTAATCCAAGTGTTTTACAATTTACAAACGAAACGAAGACAATATGCAATTAGAAAATAATACTTTTCACAAGGTTGTTACCACATTTCCATTTTTGTATTTATTAATTCCAGATTCTTTATATGAAAGGATGTATATAATCAATAAAATATAAACTTTGATATATATACATGTACCCTCAGAAACGAGGAACAAAACATTGAATTAATGGATAAATAAACGAATGCGAATGAATCAAATTACATGCTATAAATGTCGATGTGCACTTTCTACACGTATCGTAATCCATCCGTTGAACCAGTCCCTCAGATTGTTTCCAATACTTGATTAGTTTCTCAAAGTGGCCCACCCAAAGTTACACAAGTTTCTCTGATAAGTATTTGGAAGCAAGTCAAAACTGACAAAATAGTTCGGGGGGGGGGGGGGGGCATTTAGAAGAAATGCAAGACAAGGTCTGTTCACGGCGGCCCTTTCTATCTCTTGTAGATAGAACACATTGTTTCCCTAGCTCTGTCAACTTTTACTACAAAAGATCCAGTTAAAGGTTAATATAAACGACTAATATCCGAGTCGCTGAAAGTGAAATGTTTGTCTAAGGGCAGACTTGGGATTCATAGGAACCAGTTCTAGGTCGAGAGAGAGAGAGAGAGAGAGAGAGAGAGAGAGAGAGAGAGATGGTTGAAATACTGCTATGGTGTCCTTCGTTGAAGAGTTTATGTTTGGTGGTCAAATATATGAGACCTCTGTATATATATATATATTACACTATAAGCATTGGATATATAATATATGTATAATACAGTTCGAGCTGCATGTATAAGAAACGAGACCCGTTACAAGTGTAGGAATTAAATAAGGCATATATCGTACAAGTTTAAAACACTGTCTTTAAATGTCATTATAGTTTACTTGTTGATTTGCCTGAAAGAGTCCAATTTTGATGGATATCAGTGTATAATAGGAGACTGGTTCTAGTTCTATAATTATATTAGAATGACACCACAACAGGTTTTTCAACACTTGATATATATGACTGTAACGGGCCTCAGATTACTAGTACCTGATTGTTTTCTCATACAGAACTGTATTCGGCATATATATCTGATACAGAGAAAAAGAACAAATATATTAAAAGTACCGGTAAATTTTGTAGAGTTAATCAATCATTTGATGCAGTATGGTGTTTGTATATATAAAATACAATTATACATGTAAACCTTAAATTTAAGCCCCCTCAATACCTGTGAAATCTAATACAACCTGTCTGCTCTGTTGGTTCTCAATAAACATGCACTTTTAAGTAAGAATTTCAAAAGCTCGAAATTTAATTGATAACATTTTAATGCCAACAAATCTTTGTGCCCTGAAAACAATATAAACATTCATTCACAAACATCTGTCATCTGATTACGGATCCGGTTTTTTTTTATACATCAAAAGATAGTTGTTGTATATACAGAAATAATGATTCAGCGAAAATCATGGTGAGTCAGAAACGATATAACTCATAAAGCACACAGAATTCATGAAATGTTGAATTGTTTGAAAACATAAACTTCTCACCTACTTACACCCTCACGGAATAAATAAACACTCCCTTTGTCTAAAAGAATTAAAAAAGATTAATGATGGTACACGTAAAACAGTACAATCTGGTTGATGGTACACGTAAAACAGTACAATCAGGTTGACGGTACACGTAAAACAGTACAATCTGGTTGATGGTACACGTAAAACAGTACAATCAGGTTGATGGTACACGTAAAACAGTACAATCAGGTTGACGGTACACGTAAAACAGTACAATCAGGTTTGTTCATTGGTATATGAAAAGTATATCGATCAATTAAAAGTCAGAATATACATACATGAGGAAAATGAAAAAATAATTTTGTTAAAAAATGCGAACAATAATTGTGTCTAGACAAAAATCTTGTATCTGTATTGACATACATTTGTACTAGTATAAATAATTTTGTAAAAAAGAAAATGAAGTTAAACACGACTACTATAATATTATTATAATACAAAACAACACTAACTATTTAATTCAGCTCAAATCCAAAGGAAGACATTTCGCAATGATGTACAGTTGCAATCTAATGAACATATCAATAGGCAAGTGCGCGTAATAACTCCGATATATACCCCGTATGTGACGAGTGCATCCTTAATTCTTAATATATACTTAATAAACATAAATCTTAAACAAAAACAGCTAAACAAAGTGTTATATAAAAAGAATGCATAAATACTACTATAATAGTTATAATTATTATCATGAGATTTTGAGATCCGGCCGAGACATTTAATATATATACCGATTCTGATTATTATATTGAGACATTTTAAAAAAAGTTCTGATTTTCTTCAAATCAATATTAAACAAAACAACGTAAAAAGAGATTTGCAATAATAGTACAACTTAATAATATAACAACTAAAAGGGGTAAAGATCGAGACATTCTGCTTATAAATTCAGTGTAAATATTCTGAACACTAAAAAATTTATTTGTACACAAGAAAATAAACGCATACATAAATTAGCATTAATTCATAATTCGTGTTTATCTCCTATTTATACTAAAGATATATGTGTAAAATATGTAAACAAGCACCATGGGTATTAAAGAAAACCAGCAATAATCATAAACATGTACAAACTTTATCGAAATGAATTTGTAATTTAATTGTAATATTGTAATATTTGTTCACGTATATATGACCTAATTGACCAAATCATTTTTTTTTTACCAATAGTTTGTTAATTTCGTTCAATTTCAAATTATTTGATTGGTTGAATCAAACAAAGTCGACAACACGTAATTCCCGAACTAACCTTTTCCACAATGTTTTAATATAAAATTCACTGTAGGATGGCTAAGTTTAAAACACATCATATCAAGGGTTTTTGTTATATAATATATGATGCATGGACCTTCTCTACGGCTTGAAAGCGAAATTTTCTATTTATCATGCATAAAACAAAGAAAATATCTAAAAAAACTACAAGAGGAGAGACATAAGTTTTGAAGTTTGTTTGTTAGTGTGTCTGTTTGTCAATGTGTTTGTTTGTATGTTAGTGTGTTAGTTTGCTTTTTATCGTGTTTCTTTGTTGGTGTATGTGTTTGTTTATTTGTTTTGTAGCTCACGCTTTTTTATCCACACACCCCTTGCATGCTGTAAATGCACGCGGGCTCTAGATCTCGCTTTCAAAAGTCACACAAGGTGGCGAGTATCTTCACAACCATCAAGCCATTATTGAGGTAATATCACAGACGTTTACTGTTCCAAGCCATTGCTCTTAACAAGCGGCGCAGACAAGTTGTTTCTAATGTTTTTTCTTTCTCTTGTCATAAACAATCTCAAAGAAGAAGAAAAACAAGCTTTGCTTTAAATATCATTCTGAAGTTCTCTGGTGTCCTTGGCATTATAAATTTCACATGAAGATTGTACAGTGTTTCGGTGTTCATTTCAATCTGAGCCACATGCCACAGGAAGACAATAACATTATCACAAAAGGGATACGATACCAAATATAGGGACCCATTCTTATTACGTCATTATAAATCCAAAGAAGAATGTTTAACCTCACCAGGACACCACACATAGGAGTGCCTTCTTATAATATCACAATTATATAAACATACAGAAGAATTCAAGCCACACGATAATTCTTTTTGTTTTCTAAATCCCGTCTTAGAATTGATTTAATATCACACGGTATTAGATAAATTCCTCGCAATCATGAACAACCTACAGTACGTTACACTACCCACGCCTCACTTAAACCACCGTCTCGCCCATGTTGTACTCCACGCTGTTACTCTCCTTGATATGGTACAGTCGACCCGTGTCCCTCGCCTGTTTCTGGGCGATTCTCACCAAATTCTCCTCCTCCCTCCGAACCAGTCTCTTTATCATGTCCGCCGTGGTATTAAACGTAAACATATCGGCGCGCTCTTTGATGCTAATGTTGTGGTCAATTTCTATCACACTTTTGCCCTGCAGGGCCTCTATGGGGGCGTTACTACTCGTGACCACCTTTCCTACCTCCGCCAAGGCGTTTTCCGGAGAGCCCTTAAGATTATTGTTGGTTATGGCGGGGAATTTGTGCGGGTGTTCGTGGATTTCTCTATACGTACAGGGAACACACACGCAGGCAGAACTCACCACGCTGTAGAATGACGTCACGACGCGTCCCGTACACAGCCGGTAAAAGAAGTGGTCGATGTAGCTGGGACGCAAGTGTTGGACGCGCAGCTGGTTGTACTCCTGCGTCACAGATAGCGTCCCGTGATTTTCCCCGCACAGACTGCAGGGACACGTGGTGTAGGACAGGGCCACGGACTTGGCCTCGACCTTTTCGTCCTTCAGCCTCCTCAAGGAGTAGTCCACACTGCTCAGCTTCTGCACCATCTGATCGTAGTTAGACATCAGTTTGATGTGCTGAGTCTCGTCCTCCGCTTCCCATGCATGCCCGCCGGTCACTTCCGGTAGACTGACGGAGTCGGACTCCTTGGAACACACCGGGCACTCCCAGACGGACCGACGGCTCGGAATCACGTGACTTCTAATACACTTGTGACAGAGGATATGTCCGCAGGGGAAAGTGTCAGGGGCATTGGTGACCTCCACCGTCCTCTCGTACTCCGCCCGCGATCCCGAGTCCCCCAGCCGCTGTCCCCCGACATTGACGTCATAGAGTCTGACAGGCGGCATGACTCCCCACCCCCGAAAATCCGCCACTCACCGAGGGAATCAGCAAAACAACCTTGTTGTCCCTAAGTCATGATTTCACTTCCATATTGTTTTAAAACTAAGACCAAGAACCACACATCCTTCTCCTCAGACACATCACATAGAGTCGGCTGTAGTCTATGTGGGTACACCCACGACACAGAACGTTACAGTGCAGAGAACTTAGACTATCGATCCAATGAGGAACAGACAGTGATATAGAGTACAGAAACCTATCCAGTCGTACAGAACTTACGTAATGCTGAATTTTAATTCCGTAACACCGCATAAACAGCCGTCATATTCATAAGCTCCTACCCCTGTCCGGCTCGGGTCTTAAAGAGTCGGGTCTCAGGGTTAAATCACGGGTTTATATAAACGCTGTCAACCCACGATCCAACACAACACGCTGTCACACACCGATTGCTGAATGTTTAATTTCCAGGTCTTAAACTCCGCCGAATTTCTTTTCACACAGGTAAAGTCCACGATTCATGTGTCAACAATCGGGAAATGAAAAATATATACAGTATATTCACCATTGACACTTTTCAGCTCACCTGAGAGTCGATGCAATGACGGCCGAAAAAAGCTGTATGAACGATCCAAAAAATCGTAACGATCTGAGCACATTGATGGGAAAATGCATCGACATTAACGTAGGCCTGGGGGCAAAGGTCGCGTTATCCAAAGGATACGCATCTAATTTACAATGAACCTTTAAATTACCAGTTGATATAAATATAAAGGAGCGAGGATTACATCGAATCTCCAGAACTTCACGAACAAGTGTCAGGCGGGTTTATTAATTTTTATCGGGGAATTATCTCGACGTGTTAAACTACGGGAAAAATAATTTACAATCCAAGTCGACTGTATATACATTTGGCGGTATCAAAAAACACTTCTGAAATTGTAGACCGCTAAGCCTTCATTTAGTTTTAATAGACTTACAGGTTACAGGTTAAGATATATGTCCAGATCGGTGTAATTGATTCTGTTTTTAGGTAAAGAATAATGTTATATCCTAAGTATAAACAACTTGACCTTGTTAAACAAACATTCACAGTTCAACTTAATATAATTCTAAAATATTTAAGAAAACACATTTGAAAGTGACCTGAATTTGTCCGTACAATACCGGTAAAACAAATGACTCCATTCCTGGGATTATCAAAAAAATCAAACCGTCAATATATCAGTGTCAAATTCAATGAAAGTATTTTCATCCACAAAAAAGCTATTCTCTACCCAAACTGTAGTCTGTTCCTGTACAACTATCGTTTTCCGAGTTTTATTTCATAAAATTAAATTAAATAGACTCTACCCATGGGAATAGATTTGGACGAATACACTGTATGTCCACTGTTATATAAGAAAATATTTTTGTAAAATAATCAGAAAAGCTCAAATTACCCCTCCACTCCCTCGCCCCAAGCATAATCATGATAATACACGTAAGTCATATGAACATATGAGAGAAAGCGACGAGCCGACTTTGTGTAGGAGTGGGTGGGTAGGGAAGGATAGGGGGCCCGTGCCCCATTAGAGTTCATGCACCTATGATGACATTTTCTTTAAAAGGTAATTTTCACAGTTCTGATATGAATCGATCACACCGGGGTATCATTACATTGGCAGTGGTGTCTTTCAGAGGTTGTATCAACTTGCTTTTAATTCACAATTCCTAACAACCCAAATGTTTGCAGAATTGCTTGCATAAAGTCACCAAGAAAGGTATTCCTTTAATACTCGTACACAAAATACCTTAGAGGGATTGACAAACACTGCTAAACACCTGGGATTAAAATGGAAATTGTTCAATAAAGGAGCTTTAAATGTTGAAACATCTAAATCCCGTTCATTTTCATGCATTGTTACATGTACATGTATGTAATACTATGCGAACCACTGTACTCTCAGCACAGATTTATCTATCTTCATTTGCATAATAATACCTACATCCAGTACAAGTTATTCAACGCAATTTCTTTAGTATTTGCCAATCTCATTAATAAATTTTGTAATACAAACCCGAGCAACTTGAATCCTTTATTGAACTAAGGGCAAGAGCACATCAGATACCTACTAAACCGGCACCTGTCTAATCCGATACAGTTTTCAAACATTTCTTTAAAAAAATCTTTTACGCTGATAAGTCAAATTTTTCATACTCTGAGAAAAACTATGCAGTATAGAGAAACAGGTTAAATTTACTTGCTTTATTTTCTGTTTTACTAAAAAGGAAATTGTGCATGCCATTTTAATGAGAAAATCATTTATATAAACGTGATAAACATAAATTAAGAGTTAGGAAGTTGTGTACTTAATGTGCAAATTACATGTACATGTAAATATGTATTTAAGTATCCTTTCCTTGGTCTAAAACAACAGGATTACATCACATTGCGTATCAAAATGTCAAAGCTAATTGTTAATGGAACTGTAAGGAAGTATGTGTAATAATAAGTCTTGACAGTATGAAGATGTGAATATTATGCAGTTATTGACAGAAATGTTCAGACAGAAACGTTGCCCTCGGCCGCGGGCAACATTTCTGTCTGAAGGTCTAACAGTAACTTATCATATGTTGCCCGAAACCCAGTCAACAACTGTTTTGTTATACCCTTCACTACAGATGCAAGTACTAGTATAATTTCAAGTAGCAACCAGCCATTTACGTAGCACAGCTCTTCGGCTATTTCCGTTCCGCCGAGATTGCACCACTGATTGTATTCGCGGTGTTTTCTCATATTTGTGAGATAGTAAAGAATTGATATACGACTATTTCAAACAATAGGAAACTTAAAGCCTAGCATGTGCCGGTTCTTTTATCCTTCTGATGTGAAATATACACAGGTTACATTTAAGGAATAAGGAATCATTATTTTAGTATTATGAGGTGGTCAGGATGTGATCAAATATAATCACGTCCAACCGTATTTGATCACTTATTAACATTTACAGAATGATTCCTTATTAGTTATATTCATATATAATTTTCACCAATTGCATGATTAAAATATTAAATCATTTACATTTTACGTTATTTTCATTTCGTATAATTATGCAAATCCCACTTATGCCCCAACAGTACGTCATTTGCGTAATGGATGAAATGTATTGGATTATATGTTACACATTTAATTAGAAGTGTTATCACAGAAAACGACACTGGAAAATGCAAAATACTATATTTTATACACCATTTTAATAAACTTCTTTTTTTGTGTAAGAAGCTTAATGTACAAGGCGCTAGCTGAATCTAACGTATGGTGTACGAGAACTGACTGTGTGACAATGAAATAAAGATATCATTTAATATTTATTAGTTTGATATATTTGATATTGGCGCTCCTGATTGGTCAAAAAATTTCTTTGATACCTGCATCAATAAAATTTTTGCCGGATCTACTTTCCTCTACTAAAGGCGCATCCATTTTGAATATTGTTGCTGTTATTGTTTTGTATTCATACGCGCCGCTTCAGTTACATTACATTTTTGATCAATGACACGTCGCGTTTTATGATTTGAAAATGTTTTATTAAATGATAAGAAATGAATTTAATAATTTTTCTATTGATCGACTATCAAAGGAAAAATTGACCGGAAAACTTTTCCTTTGATACTTCGATCAATAGAAAAATTATTAAATTCATTTCTTAAATCAAAGACAATCAATTCATGGTGTTTACTTTTAACATAAATCATAAAAGAATTACTTTTATCATAAAAATAAAAGAATGTATAATATTTGATGATGAAACACATGCACCGTTCATATCATGTGAATTTCACAAACAGCAATGAATATTTACAAATAACAAATCGGGGCAGTACTTTTCTCCCTGATGAGTCAGGGTTAACAAATGGTCAGCGGAATCAACAAACGATAAACAAGATGGAGTAAATCACCATCCTCTGTAATCATCTGGTAATTGGTCCGTAAAGTATCCGCTATCAGTCTGGTTGGGTACAAGTCAGGTAAAAAACGTCCCGCTCAATTACAAGTTACACGTACTTGTCCCAACATTGCACTACTGTGGTCCATCAGACAATCCAAACATAGACAATCTTCAAAACACATTCAAATGTACAGTGTTAAGTGTACCAACTTAACATAGAGCGGCTAATTGACAGAATTCACCCTTTCGGCCCTCGAGGATGCGGGTACGGTTCAGGAAAGAGATTTACGGCTGGGCAAGATCTTTGGCTGTTCAGGGGTGACCCCAAACCCCTTTTGATTTCCTCCTATGATGGTATATGCGCGCGCATCTATACAAGTGAATCTCCGCACACGGCAAGGCTGTATTTGCGGATGTGACTGTCTCTACACGCAGTGTACACGTAACTTCCGTCACACTTCACTGCGTACACGGGGTCACAGTCCGGCCCTGTTAGCTCCACTCGAGCGTGAAACTGAGAATCCACGTAAAAGCACGATCCATCACCTACAAAAAATCAAGTTCATCAACAATCAGTCCACTGTGGAATTCATCAACTAATGAATCTAAAATTGCGATCCTCCTCAACCTTATTGCTAAAATCACACAAAGTAGCGGATCATGAGAATAAAAATAATGTAAAACTATTGTCATGAGTAAAACGATCTATCCTGTATGCTGTACCTGAGCTACATTTAAGCACGAATCATTTTTTTTGAAAGATGTGGGCCATAACTGCAACGGTGTGTGCATACAAATTGAATAACGCGCTAGCGCGCGTTATTCAATTTGTATGCACACACCGTCGCTAGCGCGCGTTATTCAATTTGTATGCACACACCGTCGCTAGCGCGCGTTATTCAATTTGTATGCACACACCGTTGCAGTTATGAGACCACATCTTTCAAAAAATAATGATTCAATGCTTATATTTACGGTTTTCAACATTTATTCCCTTTCCGCAGATATGATTTACTTTCAAAAATATCTGCCTTATTCAACGAGTAATGCGCAATTAACGGAAGAGCCATTGGAACAGTCGAATTATGCTGACAAAAATAGTGCACAGCGTTTTAAATTCTAATAGCACAATTTTATTTTTCATTTTGTAATTTGATGAATTTACTTTTGGTATACTAAGAAATTAATCAATTGAATTCATTTAACTGTTAAAATATATTTACATCAATGAAATATTAATCAGCGTAAGTATAATATCAGGTCGTGATCCGGTTTGAAGTCGCGAGGACAGTCAGTCATGTTCTTCGAGAAATACTGAATGAAGACTGAATGTATTCATACGCACCAGATTTGGTGATTGGGTCTTCTATGTTATGCGTAAATATCACTCAGTTTAATAGGGGGAAGGAAAGTGAATGTAAATATTGTATGTTATAGATAAACACGCGTTTGGTGTCATTTCGCGTTGTGCAGTAGAATGTAAGCTGGTGACCTATACCAAAATCACAAACTGAGATCATACATCGGACAAATTTAAGATTTTCAATAGTTTGAGATAAATTATCTTTAACAAAAAAAGTGATGACAAAAGGTTGCAATTTTGGGTAGTTTTATATGCAAAATGTATATACACATGATAATAAATCAACGCAAAGATAGGATGCCAATAATTGTTAGTATTAATTTATCAAACAGCTGCATAAAAAGCTTTCAAAGTTCTCCCAATTTAGATTTTATGTATGTACCTCACTTGTCTGTATGATAAAACATATGGTCCTATTCTGTCTGTCAAGGTTACTGTACACAATCTTATTAGTGCTACATCTAAATTATGTATTAGCTTTAGCTCCACAAATGGATGAGAAAAAGCTAGTTGAAGTAATACAGAGAAGCAAAACTGATTAAGGCTGGCTACTTTACAGACCAACCAATTGTTTAATTTACTCCCGAGGTTGAGTAGTAGTAAAATTGTGAAAACCCATCACATTAGCTTATAACTGATGAACACCAAAAAAAAAAAAAAAAGGTTCACATTAATAGGGGAGCTAAAAACCCGCTCCTAACATTCCAAGTAAAACAAAGTTAATTTTTCTAACAAGAGAAAAGCTGTCAATGTGACAGCAACCTGGGTTTTCTTTTGTGTGAACAGTATCCATAATCCATTTGTCAACCCTGAATTGATAAACACTACCTATCCTGAGAAATGGGGTATTCTATATGCAATATTTTGCAAAATTAGTTCAACAGCTGGTATTTTTTGCATAAATTATCAAAAATCAACATCCAAGTAATATGCACATCTCTGATATACCAGTATGTACAATTGATCTACAAAACAACTTCCTATCTTGTAGAAGTTATCCGATGTACAATAGGGGTACCCTTTTGGTAGCCGCTCACCCGCCCGCCCGCCCGCAATTTTCACCATTTCAATAACCAGATTTTTCCTT
>WFKH01011925.1:5900791-5917819 GCA_016163765.1 Magallana hongkongensis | reverse complement strand
AAGGAAAAATCTGGTTATTGAAATGGTGAAAATTGCGGGCGGGCGGGTGAGCGGCTACCAAAAGGGTACCCCTATTGTACATCAGATAACTTCTACAGTTTTCAAGATAGGAAGTTGTTTTGCAGATCAATTGTACATACTGGTATATCAGAGATGTGCATATTACTTGGATGTTGATTTTTGATAATTTATGCAAAAAATACCAGCTGTTGAACTAATTTTGCAAAATATTGCATATACATGTAGAATACCCCATTTCTCAGGATAGGTAGTGTTTATCAATTCAGGGTTGACAAATGGATTATGGATACTGTTCACACAAAAGAAAACCCAGGTTGCTGTCACATTGACAGCTTTTCTCTTGTTAGAAAAATTAACTTTGTTTTACTTGGAATGTTAGGAGCTGTTTTTAAGCTCCCCTATTAATGTGAACCTTTTTTTTTTGGTGTTCATCACTTGTAAGCTAATGTGATGGGTTTTCACAATTTTACTACTACTCAACCTCGGGAGTAAATTAAACAATTGGTTGGTCTGTAAAGTAGCCAGCCTTAATCAGTTTTGCTTCTCTGTATTACTTCAACTAGCTTTTTCTCATCCATTTGTGGAGCTAAAACTACTACATAATTTAGATGTAGCACTAATAAGATTTTGTACAGTAACCTTGACAGACAGAATAGGACCATATGTTTTATCATACAGACAAGTGAGGTACATACATAAAATCTAAATTGGGAGAACTTTGAAAGCTTTTTATGCAGCTGTTTGATAAATTAATACTAACAATTATTGGCATCCTATCTTTGCGTTGATTTATTATCATGTGTATATACATTTTGCATATAAAACTACCCAAAATTGCAACCTTTTGTCATCACTTTTTTTGTTAAAGATAATTTATCTCAAACTATTGAAAATCTTAAATTTGTCCGATGTATGATCTCAGTTTGTGATTTTGGTATAGGTCACCAGCTTACATTTTACTGCACAACGCGAAATGACACCAAACGCGTGTTTATCTATAACATACAATATTTACATTCACTTTCCTTCCCCCTATTAAATTGCATTGATTGATTTTAGTGATATTTACGTATAACGCAGAAGACCCAATCACCAAATCTGGTGGGTATGAATACATTCAGTCTTCCTTCAGTATTTCTCGAAGAACATGACTGACTGTCCTAGCGACTTCAAACCGGATCACGACCTGATATTATACTTACGCTGATTAATATTTCATTGATGTAAATATATTTTAACAGTTAAATGAATTCAATTGATTAATTTCTTAGTATACCAAAAGTAAATTCATCAAATTACAAAATGAAAAATAAAATTGTGCTATTAGAATTTAAAACGCTGTGCACTATTTTTGTCAGCATAATTCGACTGTTCCAATGGCTCTTCCGTTAATTGCGCATTACTCGTTGAATAAGGCAGATATTTTTGAAAGTAAATCATATCTGCGAAAGGGAATAAATGTTGAAAACCGTAAATATAAGCATTGAATCATTATTTTTTGAAAGATGTGGTCTCATAACTGCAACGGTGTGTGCATACAAATTGAATAACGCGCGCTAGCGACGGTGTGTGCATACAAATTGAATAACGCGCGCTAGCGACGGTGTGTGCATACAAATTGAATAACGCGCGCTAGCGCGTTATTCAATTTGTATGCACACACCGTTGCAGTTATGAGACCACATCTTTCAAAAAATAATGATTCGTGCTTAAATGTAGCTCAGGTACAGCATACAGGATAGATCGTTTTACTCATGACAATAGTTTTACATTATTTTTATTCTCATGATCCGCTACTTTGTGTGATTTTAGCAATAAGGTTGAGGAGGATCGCAATTTTAGATTCATTAGTTGATGAATTCCACTGTGGACTAATTGTTGATGAACTTGATTTTTTGTAGGTGATGGATCGTGCTTTTACGTGGATTCTCAGTTTCACGCTCGAGTGGAGCTAACAGGGCCGGACTGTGACCCCGTGTACGCAGTGAAGTGTGACGGAAGTTACGTGTACACGGCGTGTAGAGACAGTCACATCCGCAAATACAGCCTTGCCGTGTGCGGAGATTCACTTGTATAGATGCGCGCGCATATACCATCATAGGAGGAAATCAAAAGGGGTTTGGGGTCACCCCTGAACAGCCAAAGATCTTGCCCAGCCGTAAATCTCTTTCCTGAACCGTACCCGGATCCTCGAGGGCCGAAAGGGTGAATTCTGTCAATTAGCCGCTCTATGTTAAGTTGGTACACTTAACACTGTACATTTGAATGTGTTTTGAAGATTGTCTATGTTTGGATTGTCTGATGGACCACAGTAGTGCAATGTTGGGACAAGTACGTGTAACTTGTAATTGAGCGGGACGTTTCTTACCTGACTTGTACCCAACCAGACTGATAGCGGATACTTTACGGACCAATTACCAGATTATTACAGAGGATGGTGATTTACTCCATCTTGTTTATCGTTTGTTGATTCCGCTGACCATTTGTTAACCCTGACTCATCAGGGAGAAAAGTACTGCCCCGATTTGTTATTTGTAATATTCATTGCTGTTTGTGAAATTCACATGATATGAATGGTGCATGTGTTTCATCATCAAATATTATACATTCTTTTATTTTTATGATAAAAGTAATTCTTTTATGATTTATGTTAAAAGTAAACACCATGAATTGATTGTCTTTGATTTAAGAAATGAATTTAATAATTTTTCTATTGATCGACGTATCAAAGGAAAAGTTTTCCGGTCAATTTTTCCTTTGATAGTCGATCAATAGAAAAATTATTAAATTCATTTCTTATCATTTAATAAAACAATAACAGCAACAATATTCAAAATGGATGCGCCTTTAGTAGAGGAAAGTAGATCCGGCAAAAATTTTATTGATGCAGGTATCAAAGAAATTTTTTGACCAATCAGGAGCGCCAATATCTCGTCAAACTAATAAATATTAAATGATATCTTTATTTCATTGTCACACAGTCAGTTCTCGTACACCATACGTTAGATTCAGCTAGCGCCTTGTACATTAAGCTTCTTACACAAAAAAAAAGTTTATTAAAATGGTGTATAAAAAATAGTATTTTGCATTTTCCAGTGTCGTTTTCTGTGATAACACTACTAATCAAATGTGTAACATATAATCCAATACATTTCATCCATTACGCAAATGACGTACTGTTGGGGCATAAGTGGGATTTGCATAATTATACGAAATGAAAATAACGTAAAATGTAAATGATTTAATATTTTAATCATGCAATTGGTGAAAATTATATATGAATATAACTAATAAGGAATCATTCTGTAAATGTTAATAAGTGATCAAATACGGTTGGACGTGATTATATTTGATCACATCCTGACCACCTCATAATACTAAAATAATGATTCCTTATTCCTTAAATGTAACCTGTGTATATTTCACATCAGAAGGATAAAAGAACCGGCACATGCTAGGCTTAAAGTTTCCTATTGTTTGAAATAGTCGTATATCAATTCTTTACTATCTCACAAATATGAGAAAACACCGCGAATACAATCAGTGGTGCAATCTCGGCGGAACGGAAATAGCCGAAGAGCTGTGCTACGTAAATGGCTGGTTGCTACTTGAAATTATACTAGTACTTGCATCTGTAGTGAAGGGTATAACAAAACAGTTGTTGACTGGGTTTCGGGCAACATATGATAAGTTACTGTTAGACCTTCAGACAGAAATGTTGCCCGCGGCCGAGGGCAACGTTTCTGTCTGAACATTTCTGTCAATAACTGCATAATATTCACATCTTCATACTGTCAAGACTTATTATTACACATACTTCCTTACAGTTCCATTAACAATTAGCTTTGACATTTTGATACGCAATGTGATGTAATCCTGTTGTTTTAGACCAAGGAAAGGATACTTAAATACATATTTACATGTACATGTAATTTGCACATTAAGTACACAACTTCCTAACTCTTAATTTATGTTTATCACGTTTATATAAATGATTTTCTCATTAAAATGGCATGCACAATTTCCTTTTTAGTAAAACAGAAAATAAAGCAAGTAAATTTAACCTGTTTCTCTATACTGCATAGTTTTTCTCAGAGTATGAAAAATTTGACTTATCAGCGTAAAAGATTTTTTTAAAGAAATGTTTGAAAACTGTATCGGATTAGACAAGTGCCGGTTTAGTAGGTATCTGATGTGCTCTTGCCCTTAGTTCAATAAAGGATTCAAGTTGCTCGGGTTTGTATTACAAAATTTATTAATGAGATTGGCAAATACTAAAGAAATTGCGTTGAATAACTTGTACTGGATGTAGGTATTATTATGCAAATGAAGATAGATAAATCTGTGCTGAGAGTACAGTGGTTCGCATAGTATTACATACATGTACATGTAACAATGCATGAAAATGAACGGGATTTAGATGTTTCAACATTTAAAGCTCCTTTATTGAACAATTTCCATTTTAATCCCAGGTGTTTAGCAGTGTTTGTCAATCCCTCTAAGGTATTTTGTGTACGAGTATTAAAGGAATACCTTTCTTGGTGACTTTATGCAAGCAATTCTGCAAACATTTGGGTTGTTAGGAATTGTGAATTAAAAGCAAGTTGATACAACCTCTGAAAGACACCACTGCCAATGTAATGATACCCCGGTGTGATCGATTCATATCAGAACTGTGAAAATTACCTTTTAAAGAAAATGTCATCATAGGTGCATGAACTCTAATGGGGCACGGGCCCCCTATCCTTCCCTACCCACTTCTACAAAAAGTCGGCTCGTCGCTTTCTCTCATATGTTCATATGACTTACGTGTATTATCATGATTATGCTTGGGGCGAGGGAGTGGAGGGGTAATTTGAGCTTTTCTGATTATTTTACAAAAATATTTTCTTATATAACAGTGGACATACAGTGTATTCGTCCAAATCTATTCCCATGGGTAGAGTCTATTTAATTTAATTTTATGAAATAAAACTCGGAAAACGATAGTTGTACAGGAACAGACTACAGTTTGGGTAGAGAATAGCTTTTTTGTGGATGAAAATACTTTCATTGAATTTGACACTGATATATTGACGGTTTGATTTTTTTGATAATCCCAGGAATGGAGTCATTTGTTTTACCGGTATTGTACGGACAAATTCAGGTCACTTTCAAATGTGTTTTCTTAAATATTTTAGAATTATATTAAGTTGAACTGTGAATGTTTGTTTAATAAGGTCAAGTTGTTTATACTTAGGATATAACATTATTCTTTACCTAAAAACAGAATCAATTACACCGATCTGGACATATATCTTAACCTGTAACCTGTAAGTCTATTAAAAGTAAATGAAGGCTTAGCGGTCTACAATTTCAGAAGTGTTTTTTGATACCGCCAAATGTATATACAGTCGACTTGGATTGTAAATTATTTTTCCCGTAGTTTAACACGTCGAGATAATTCCCCGATAAAAATTAATAAACCCGCCTGACACTTGTTCGTGAAGTTCTGGAGATTCGATGTAATCCTCGCTCCTTTATATTTATATCAACTGGTAATTTAAAGGTTCATTGTAAATTAGATGCGTATCCTTTGGATAACGCGACCTTTGCCCCCAGGCCTACGTTAATGTCGATGCATTTTCCCATCAATGTGCTCAGATCGTTACGATTTTTTGGATCGTTCATACAGCTTTTTTCGACCGTCATTGCATCGACTCTCAGGTGAGCTGAAAAGTGTCAATGGTGAATATACTGTACATATTTTTCATTTCCCGATTGTTGACACATGAATCGTGGACTTTACCTGTGTGAAAAGAAATTCGGCAGAGTTTAAGACCTGGAAATTAAACATTCAGCAATCGGTGTGTGACAGCGTGTTGTGTTGGATCGTGGGTTGACAGCGTTTATATAAACCCGTGATTTAACCCTGAGACCCGACTCTTTAAGACCCGAGCCGGACAGGGGTAGGAGCTTATGAATATGACGGCTGTTTATGCGGTGTTACGGAATTAAAATTCAGCATTACGTAAGTTCTGTACGACTGGATAGGTTTCTGTACTCTATATCACTGTCTGTTCCTCATTGGATCGATAGTCTAAGTTCTCTGCACTGTAACGTTCTGTGTCGTGGGTGTACCCACATAGACTACAGCCGACTCTATGTGATGTGTCTGAGGAGAAGGATGTGTGGTTCTTGGTCTTAGTTTTAAAACAATATGGAAGTGAAATCATGACTTAGGGACAACAAGGTTGTTTTGCTGATTCCCTCGGTGAGTGGCGGATTTTCGGGGGTGGGGAGTCATGCCGCCTGTCAGACTCTATGACGTCAATGTCGGGGGACAGCGGCTGGGGGACTCGGGATCGCGGGCGGAGTACGAGAGGACGGTGGAGGTCACCAATGCCCCTGACACTTTCCCCTGCGGACATATCCTCTGTCACAAGTGTATTAGAAGTCACGTGATTCCGAGCCGTCGGTCCGTCTGGGAGTGCCCGGTGTGTTCCAAGGAGTCCGACTCCGTCAGTCTACCGGAAGTGACCGGCGGGCATGCATGGGAAGCGGAGGACGAGACTCAGCACATCAAACTGATGTCTAACTACGATCAGATGGTGCAGAAGCTGGGCAGTGTGGACTACTCCTTGAGGAGGCTGAAGGACGAAAAGGTCGAGGCCAAGTCCGTGGCCCTGTCCTACACCACGTGTCCCTGCAGTCTGTGCGGGGAAAATCACGGGACGCTATCTGTGACGCAGGAGTACAACCAGCTGCGCGTCCAACACTTGCGTCCCAGCTACATCGACCACTTCTTTTACCGGCTGTGTACGGGACGCGTCGTGACGTCATTCTACAGCGTGGTGAGTTCTGCCTGCGTGTGTGTTCCCTGTACGTATAGAGAAATCCACGAACACCCGCACAAATTCCCCGCCATAACCAACAATAATCTTAAGGGCTCTCCGGAAAACGCCTTGGCGGAGGTAGGAAAGGTGGTCACGAGTAGTAACGCCCCCATAGAGGCCCTGCAGGGCAAAAGTGTGATAGAAATTGACCACAACATTAGCATCAAAGAGCGCGCCGATATGTTTACGTTTAATACCACGGCGGACATGATAAAGAGACTGGTTCGGAGGGAGGAGGAGAATTTGGTGAGAATCGCCCAGAAACAGGCGAGGGACACGGGTCGACTGTACCATATCAAGGAGAGTAACAGCGTGGAGTACAACATGGGCGAGACGGTGGTTTAAGTGAGGCGTGGGTAGTGTAACGTACTGTAGGTTGTTCATGATTGCGAGGAATTTATCTAATACCGTGTGATATTAAATCAATTCTAAGACGGGATTTAGAAAACAAAAAGAATTATCGTGTGGCTTGAATTCTTCTGTATGTTTATATAATTGTGATATTATAAGAAGGGACTCCTGTGTGTGGTGTCCTGGTGAGGTTAAACATTCTTCTTTGGATTTATAATGACGTAATAAGAATGGGTCCCTATATTTGGTATCGTATCCCTTTTGTGATAATGTTATTGTCTTCCTGTGGCATGTGGCTCAGATTGAAATGAACACCGAAACACTGTACAATCTTCATGTGAAATTTATAATGCCAAGGACACCAGAGAACTTCAGAATGATATTTAAAGCAAAGCTTGTTTTTCTTCTTCTTTGAGATTGTTTATGACAAGAGAAAGAAAAAACATTAGAAACAACTTGTCTGCGCCGCTTGTTAAGAGCAATGGCTTGGAACAGTAAACGTCTGTGATATTACCTCAATAATGTCTTGATGGTTGTGAAGATACTCGCCACCTTGTGTGACTTTTGAAAGCGAGAGCCCGCGTGCACTTACAGCATGCAAGGGGTGTGTGGATAAAAAAGCGTGAGCTACAAAACAAATAAACAAACACATACACCAACAAAGAAACATGCTAAAAAGCAAACTAACACACTAACATACAAACAAACACATTGACAAACAGACACACTAACAAACAAACTTCAAAACTTATGTCTCTCCTCTTGTAGTTTTTTTTAGATATTTTCTTTGTTTTATGCATGATAAATAGAAAATTTCGCTTTCAAGCCGTAGAGAAGGTCCATGCATCATATATTATATAACAAAAACCCTTGATATGATGTGTTTTAAACTTAGCCATCCTACAGTGAATTTTATATTAAAACATTGTGGAAAAGGTTAGTTCGGGAATTACGTGTTGTCGACTTTGTTTGATTCAACCAATCAAATAATTTGAAATTGAACGAAATTAAGAAACTATTGGTAAAAAAAATGATTTGGTCAATTAGGTCATATATACGTGAACAAATATTACAATATTACAATTAAATTACAAATTCATTTCGGTAAAGTTTGTACATGTTTATGATTATTGCTGGTTTTCTTTAATACCCATGGTGCTTGTTTACATATTATACACATATATCTTTAGTATAAATAGGAGATAAACACGAATTATGAATTAATGCTAATTTATGTATGCGTTTAATTTCTTGTGTACAAATAAATTTGTTAGTGTTCAGAATATTTACACTGAATTTATAAGCAGAATGTCTCGATCTTTACCCCTTTTAGTTGTTATATTATTAAGTTGTACTATTATTGCAAATCTCTTTTTACGTTGTTTTGTTTAATATTGATTTGAAGAAAACCAGAACTTTTTTTAAAATGTCTCAATATAATTATCAGAATCGGTATATATTAAATGTCTCGGCCGGATCTCAAAATCTCATGATAATAATTATAACTATTATAGTAGTATTTATGCATTCTTTTTATATAACACTTTGTTTAGCTGTTTTTGTTTAAGATTTATGTTCATTAAGTATATATTAAGAATTAAGGATGCACTCGTCGTCATACGGGGTATATATCGGAGTTATTACGCGCACTTGCCTATTGATATGTTCATTAGATTGCAACTGTACATCATTGCGAAATGTCTTCCTTTGGATTTGAGCTGAATTAAATAGTTAGTGTTGTTTTGTATTATAATAACTTCATTTTCTTTTTTACAAAATTATTTATACTAGTACAAATGTATGTCAATACAGATACAAGATTTTTGTCTAGACACAATTATTGTTCGCATTTTTTAACAAAATTATTTTTTCATTTTCCTCATGTATGTATATTCTGACTTTTAATTGATCGATATACTTTTCATATACCAATGAACAAACCTGATTGTACTGTTTTACGTGTACCGTCAACCTGATTGTACTGTTTTACGTGTACCATCAACCTGATTGTACTGTTTTACGTGTACCATCAACCAGATTGTACTGTTTTACGTGTACCATCAACCTGATTGTACTGTTTTACGTGTACCATCAACCAGATTGTACTGTTTTACGTGTACCATCATTAATCTTTTTTAATTCTTTTAGACAAAGGGAGTGTTTATTTATTCCGTGAGGGTGTAAGTAGGTGAGTAGTTTATGATTTCAAACAATTCAACATTTCATGAATTCTGTGTGCTTTATGAGTTATATCGTTTCTGACTCACCATGATTTTCGCTGAATCATTATTTCTGTATATACAACAACTATCTTTTGATGTATAAAAAAAACCCGGATCCGTAATCAGATGACAGATGTTTGTGAATGAATGTTTATATTGTTTTCAGGGCACAAAGATTTGTTGGCATTAAAATGTTATCAATTAAATTTCGACCTTTGAAATTCTTACTTAAAAGTGCATGTTTATTGAGAACCAATAGAGCAGACAGGTTGTATTAGATTTCACAGGTATTGAGTGGGCTTTAAATTTAAGGTTTACATGTATAGTTGTATTTTATATATACAAACACCATACTGCATCAAATGATTGATTAACTCTACAAAATATACCGGTACTTATAATATATCTGTTCTTTTTCTCTGTATCAGATATATATGCCGAATACAGTTCTGTATGAGAAAAAAATCAGGTACTATATAGTAATCTGAGGCCCGTTACAGTCATATCAAGTGTTGAAAAACCTGTTGTGGTGTCATTCTAATATAATTATAGAACTAGAACCAGTCTCCTATTATACACTGATATCCATCAAAATCGGACTCTTTCAGGCAAATCAACAAGTAAACTAATGACATTTAAAGACAGTGTTTTAAACTTGAACGATATATGCCTTATTTAATTCCTACACTTGTAACGGGTCTCGTTTCTTATACATGCAGCTCGAACTGTATTATACATATATTATATATCCAATGCTTATAGTGTAATATATATATATATACAGAGGTCTCATATATTTGACCACCAAACATAAACTCTTCAACGAAGGACACCATAGCAGTATTTCAACCATCTCTCTCTCTCTCTCTCTCTCTCTCTCTCTCTCTCTCTCTCGACCTAGAACTGGTTCCTATGAATCCCAAGTCTGCCCTTAGACAAACATTTCACTTTCAGCGACTCGGATATTACTCGATCGTTTATATTAACCTTTAACTGGATCTTTTGTAGTAAAAGTTGACAGAGCTAGGGAAACAATGTGTTCTATCTACAAGAGATAGAAAGGGCCGCCGTGAACAGACCTTGTCTTGCATTTCTTCTAAATGCCCCCCCCCCCCCCCCGAACTATTTTGTCAGTTTTGACTTGCTTCCAAATACTTATCAGAGAAACTTGTGTAACTTTGGGTGGGCCACTTTGAGAAACTAATCAAGTATTGGAAACAATCTGAGGGACTGGTTCAACGGATGGATTATGATACGTGTAGAAAGTGCACATCGACATTTATAGCATGTAATTTGATTCATTCGCATTCGTTTATTTATCCATTAATTCAATGTTTTGTTCCTCGTTTCTGAGGGTACATGTATATATATCAAAGTTTATATTGTATTGATTATATGCATCCTTTTGTCTTTTACTAATTAACAATTTTTAATTGTCAATGAGTCAATCTGGAATTAATAAATACAAAAATGGAAATGTGGTAACAACCTTGTGAAAAGTATTATTTTCTTATTGCATATCGTCTTCGTTTCGTTTGTAAATTGTAAAACACTTGGATTAGGTATTTTTGTCTTCTTGTTTTCAGATTGGAGTGATTGGAGTTTTCTCTTATAGATATCCGTAAAACTTTTCTTTGTGAAGGACACATAATTCTACACAGATAACCATAGAACAGGTGCCTGTGATCTAACTTTACAACATTTCACTCAATCTTCAAGTCGCCCATTGCCTATGATTTCACTCGCTTATTATTTTTGGAAATGAGGGAGGCGCGTTTGGAGATTTAAGAGTGTAAAAATTTAAGAATTATAAATCTAGAATCTATAGCAGTAGTCAACACGTTGCGCTGAGTTCAACATGAAATACAAGCAGAATCTCCTCCATTAAAAGTTGTAAACCCTTTCATCGTAGTGACGCTATTTTGCACATTTAAAAGTCACCCACTTACTGTCCCCCTCTCGCTTTGATCTTTGTCGTTTTCAGGTTTTGATAAATCGCTAACTATTTTTAGTTCCGTCTCCTTGATAAAAATTTAAGAGGGCTGTTATCAGTAATAAATTAAATTCACACCTGTCAATCTTACCTGTATTTTCATTCATGAATATAGGTCCAAAGGTGGGTAAACACTCATGCATCTTATACTGGGGGCCTGTCTTGTTTTATTAAGAAGAATCAAGACAATACTTCTGGAGATGCTGTCGATATCATCAGATTTTTTTTATTCTATAAATTACATGTGTAATAAATTAGCCGAAATTAATAGATGTACCGATATTATTAAATTACGTACAGATTTTGCAGGTTAACATTGCAATTAAAAACATTGATCGATTGACACCCCCCCCCCCCGGAAAATTTTCTCAAACCGCGCATGGTATATATTGTGTGAATAAATAAATAAATCATTGTTAAGATTTCTAGAAAGATTTCATATACTTTCATTACTTATGTAAATATTTATGATTTTCCTGCAAATTACATGTTTGAATTCGCACTACAACGATATCGTGTGAATCAAGTTTATAAAAAGATACAAATGCTTTTTACATCTTCCCTTAAATGTTACGTGATTCTATTTTTTTCTCATAAATGACTTTGGGACGACAAGATACAAGTAGATTAATGAATCTAAAATATTGTTAGGGTATGAAATACACATTGCAAATCAAATACCAGATTTTGAAATGAATGCACACGCGCGTGTATTTTGGTGGTCTTACCTTGCTCGTGCACAGGTTTTTGTTTGTTGTTTGGTTTTTTGGGTTGTTTTTTTTTATTTTGGCTGTGTACATCGGAGTCTACACTTAGTAAAAAAATAAAGGTTTGATATGCACATAACATGTATCAAAACTGTTTTTTTTTTTTTTTTTTTTTTTTTTCACTCAGATACGCCATATTTAGTATTATTTTTTTCGTTTTAATAAAAATATTCTCATTATAAACAGCAGAAGAAATAGGCGGAATTTAAAAAGCCCGTCTTCCTTGCTATTTTTTTCCTGCATGGTGGTAGTTGAAAAGAAGTTGAAAAATCCGTGGAAACGATGGTCAAATATTAAATTTCAATTTTGAAAAAAAAAACCGAAAAAAACAAAACACTGGTTGTTCAGAGATCACAAAATTTATAAACGAAACTGCAGTCGCAACTTCTCGAAGTTTTCTTGTGAAGCTGGGAAAATACATGTATACGTTTGTTTTTTAATGTTGTTCAATTCAATTTAATTGACAACACCATCATTCATCGGTATATAATAATGAATACAACAAACAATTAAAAGACACATAGAATAAAATCATCCCAGTAAGCATATCAGTTTTTCTTTTTTTCTTTTTTTCTTTATCAAAGCACTTTTTTCAGAAAGTCACATTCTCTTCTAGCAATTTTAATATTTGGAGGGTTGATAATGTCAATAAAGGAGTTTTCCTTCATGTAACATTGAACATTAAATATATCGCAATATTGTGATCTACATTGATCATAACTAAGGCAACAAAGGACAAAATATTTAATTTTCAATAAAAAGTTTACAAGAATAATAGGTGGTGTTAATAACATCGGGCTCGATATTGTGAGTTTTTAACAACCGGATGTAAACGAGGTTTCCAAGGCAAACACAAACCATCATGTCGGGAAAAGAGGTGCAAAAGCTGGAGATTTATGGATTGCTAAATGATGTCAACTTCCAAAGAGCTAGGTTTTGTGCAGAGGTAATACCTTTATCATTTAAGTTATCTTTTTGTACGCTGTATTCTGAGAAACGGCACTGAGTCTTTGATTTCATGTCATGTTTGTGTTTCGAATTTTCTCAGATGGTTTTGATTATCTTTTTCCAAGTTACAGTGCATATAACCTTGCTATTTTCCTTTCAGGATCTTACAAAAAAGATTCCAGACGTATTCAAAGATGCAGTTATACAGGGAATGTTAGAATTTGAATGGGATCTTTTTATTGAGGCCAAACGCAAAGTAAGTATACATTGTACTAACTGTGCTCACTCAGTGTCTTGATAATGTCAAACTGATTTCTCAGTAAAATTCAAAACTTTTCAATAATGTTAAAAAGGAGGTTTCTCCTATAATGATGACCTCATGCTTAACATACAGAACATAATGTAACATAATATAACAATAGATACAACATATCTTGTGTTTTAAGTAACACTGGAATTCATTAAGTGAAATATGTTGCTGTATCAAATTACACAGTATCACCAAAAGTTCCATGCCAAAGTTCATCATATTGAGTTACTTTGTCATTAACTGCTGCTATAAGATAAGATCATTTGTATCAGTACATGATTATTAAGAACACTATAGCTGTGATATGTACATTAATTATGTATGTACAATGTACATCTTAAATGATTGTTTCATTATTTTTTTTTATATCAACCTGTATGATTTTATTATTATTGTTTATTTTGTTAAGAAAGTCTGAAATAGAAATAATATGCCATAGAACAAATTTACTCTATAATAATTAAAAGACTTTTTACATTATAAGTTTCAATCACCAATTATTTTTTTCAGGAGTTAAGGGGAGAGACGTGGACCTTTGAGGAGAAGGCTATTTGCTTCAGTAATGGTCAGCTCATCGGAGGACCCGACGATTTTGTGATCTGGGCCGAGGACAACTTTAACTTTGAGGAGTTCCGTCCCCTTCCTCTCTATGAGACACTGAGGGAGGAGGCGTATATCTCACATCTCAGCTCCAAAAATGTGAGTCATTTCAGGGCTCACCTTGTCTTTAACCTCACACTGTGGTTTCATTAATTTTCGTGGGTATCAATTTTCGTGGATTTAATAAAAATCACAGTTTCAAGGATACGTAAATTCATTGTCAATGATTCTATCAATGCACAATGTTAGTAGAAATTGCATTTCAATGAACATTAAATTTCATGGATCAACTTAACAATGAAATCCACGAAAATTGGTATTCAACGAATATTGATGAAACCACAGTATATGTTCATAAATGAGTAGGAAGTGATGAAAATATTACTCATTATTATTATACCTCAATATGATAATTCTATATAATGCATCATCTGATTGGTCTAGACAGTCATGTGACAGGGTCAACAAAATGTCGTGTCTCCCGGAAAATAATTATCATATCCCACCTCTTTGTAAGTCTCGGGTTTTTTCATTCCATTGGTATGAGATGAGGCGAGATGAGCAAACGATGTAAATAAACATGGTTAAATCTTAAATATTTAAAAGTTTTAAGTCTTCTTTCATTAGAAAACAAAATTTTTAAATTCATTTATATATGAACGTGAATTTTTGAAAGAAAAAAGAGAAATTAACATTGAAAGTGAAACATTCACGCTATTTTTGCTTTTTAGAGTTGAAAATTAAACTATTGGAACTCGATGTATTTTGTATTAACTTACGTCTTTCGGTATAGTAAACATTTTATTGCATGAATGTTTGGGAGATATATGATGATTTATTACCCCAGAAAAACTAATGCAATGCCCTCGGGAAATATGATTTTTCTTGGGGGAATAAATCTTCATGTCTCCCTCACCATCATGCAATAAATGTACACATAAAATGGTAATGTTCAACAATAACATGTAACTATATACATGTACGTATGATATATTAACACAAGTCAAGGAAATTGAAAGTTTGTACAGCTACTACATGTAGTCCTTGACCAGCATAATATTACTAGCTGTTCATTAATTGCAGCTGATAATTTCACAATTTTTATTCTTACCTGCTTAATTAAATCATTGTTAATTGCATTTTCAGCATGATTATGTCTACCTTGATGTCTCTATAGGAGGGGAGGCGGCGGGGAGGCTTGTTATTGAGGTAAACCCATGTCAGCATTAAGGTGGTATGGGACACTTCCATGTTGTGACGTACTGTTTATCGAAATAAACAACAAAACCAAGTGTAATTATATAAGTAGTTTCTTTCCCATTATTGTCACCTAACAGCGTAGCGCAGTGGGTAAGTCATGAGTTCGAATCCCGCTGGGGGTTTTACATTTTTTACCTCTCCAAAAATTTTCAAAAGCTATTTTTTGGTTAAATAGTGTAAAATTTGAAAATTCTAAACCGGTGAAAGTATTCAAATTTTAATGTACTTTTATCCACAATGATATCGACAGATGTCCCATACCACCTTAATGTTATAGGTCATGCAGGTCATCCATCCAGTTTTTTTTAGACCAGAAGCTACTGACCTGCAGCTAACATCTATACTTAGTCTAGCCACAGGCTACATTATTCTCTTTGCTGCTATATTTACAAATCTGATGTATAAATTGTTGTCAGTTCAAGAGAAGATAACTCTGCTATCTTTACATGGAGATGTCTTAGGCATCCTCTCCCTGGGGTTTTTATGTCATTGATTAGATCTTTCTTTGTGTTGTAGTTATTCTCTGACATCGTCCCGCGGTCCTGTGAGAACTTCAAGGCCCTGTGTACAGGAGAGAAAGGGAAATCAGAGTCGGACTACACACTACATTACCTAAACACACTGTTTCACAGGGTGGTCCGAAACGGATGGATCCAAGGGGGTGGTAAGGTTAATCATTACAGATTTATTATTGTCAGTTACCGATGAAAGGTGGATACAGGGGGTAGTATATAAGTTTATCATTACTTATTGAGTTACCGATGAAGGATGGATACATGGGATATTTATCATTACTGAGTTACTGATGAGGGGAGGATTTAGAGGGGTTTATTACTCAGAATGTTAGTAAGTATAGGTTGGATCAGCTATGTGGGGTGGTAGGTTTTTCATAAATCTTAATGTGTTGGGTGACACCTATTTACATAGGTGTATATATGTAAATTAATTTATGTTGGTGTAAAGGCTAGCTGGCATATACTTTGGGATTTCACTAAAATGTTAATTTCCACATGGTTTATGTAAATTCCACTGAATGGTTTACATACTGATGCTACACTAGGAATCTGCATGCTTGGTTTATTTGTATTATGCTGCGGTGATAAATCTCTGTTATAGATCACTGATTTATCATGCCTGCATAATAATAAGTTATATATTTCTTTGTTATACAGACATTCATCATGACTGTCTGTTTCTCTGATATTTACATTTATCATGTCTGTTTGTTTCTCTGTTACAGACTGTTACGATTTATCATGCCTGTCTGTTTCTCTGTTATAGACATTTATCATGTCTGTTTGTTTCTCTGTTATAGACATTTATCATGGAAGAGGAAATGGAGGGGAATCTATTTATGGCTATGTGTTTGAGGGTAAGACTCACTTCCTGTTGTACATACCCCTTACAGGAAAGAATGCGGCCATATTTAACTGGAAGGTATAAAACTAGTAAGATAAAGACACAAGGAAAATAGGTATTGCAATGAAAACTGGAAAATCAATTAAAGTTCAATGGAGTTACAATTAATGGAAAAACCCAGTTATTTTCTCTAAGTGGGTCCTTGATGAACATATATAGAACTTAAAATTAAAGTATTATCCTTGTGATATATTCATGAGTGTTTAGTTGACTTTTGAGAGAGAGAGAGAGAGAGAGAGAGAGAGAGAGAGAGAGAGAGAGA
>WFKH01011925.1:5872102-5889478 GCA_016163765.1 Magallana hongkongensis | reverse complement strand
GGGCCCCCCCCCCCCCCCCCCCCCACTTTCAAAAACGATGCTACGTGCCTGACAATTGTAACCGGAAAATAAGACACGTGCACGGACAAGCTGTCATTGTGATTTAATATGTACTTAACCATTCCTTTTTTCTTCATTAGAAGTTTGTTAATTGTTATATATTAGCTATTTATATCTGGTGTACTCCTTAATGTTCACTTAATGATTTCTTTAACAGCACCACCCATGTCTCCTTTTTTTCTCGAAATTTCAGATTGAAGTTGTAGACACTCTGTCCATACATTGTATGTCTGTACATATCTGTCCGTAATCTGTCTGTTTGTATAGATGTATCTGTCTGTCTGTCCGTCCGTTTTGTTTTGTCTCGTCTTGTCTGTCCGCATGTCTGTCTGTCCGTCCGTCTTTTTCTACAATACGGATAATATTCTGTGTAGTATTTTGTAATTGTGAGTAAGAAATTGATCCTCCGCTTGGGGTTCCACAAGGAGATAGAAATGGTCGTTGTCTCCTCACCTATTTCTAATTAGAGCTATCTCACTATGATACATGTGTTCATGCAACGATGTTTTTGATGTCATATACAGGATTAAAAAGGTTTCCTCGAATGATCATTTTGGCATCCATCAAACATTATAAGAGAGGCTCTGCTATTCCAGATTTGAATAATTTATATAATATATAAGTTAGTAATACATTTATATGGTTTATTTAATATCGGCATACTGATTTTTTGCGACATTTTGTTAATAAATAAAATGCAGACAATATCTGTAATATAAAACCATTCAATTATGCAATAAAATACTTAATTTTTTATGTGAAAAAGGGACCGATTTTAAGACACCGACATGTCTACTGGGTATGTCCATTACTTATATACAATCTAAAGTTAAAAAATTTTACGTGACAAATTTTTCATGCCATTATTTTTCATTGGTAAATTAATAAAAAAAAAAAAATAGAAAAAAAACAGGATTATTTTTCAGAACCAATCCTTTTTTTAACTCGATCTGGTCAGTATTTTATTCATGATAATAATACATTTTAAAGTATAATTTTATATCATACATGTGCATGAATTGAACAACAGAAAAAATGGCCTATAAATATATTATTATAGTCCTCGTTATATATTTTTTTTTACCGTCTTGAAGTTTCAACTGAAATCATCAATAAATTATAGATAACACGTGCAATTTCACAGGTTTACTTAATTGATAATGGATAAGTGACCCACTTAGGAACGTATCAGCCTGATTCATTGCCCAATGCATGCATCACGTGCTGGCCATGTTATCTTATCACATCACCGACGCACCCCCATAACGGAATCAAGTCTGGCGCGGGGTTTCCCTCGGTCTATAGAGGACCGCGATTGACCTTTGAACCCACACCCGGAGTGCCGCGTGACTCTTTCTGAGGCATTTACAATCTTCACGGGTTTTTCCGACAAGCAAAAATCAGCCTCGAATACTTTTCGTTTTTCGAAGGTATATTTTGATCTACGAAGACCTTTTTATAAAATACAGGATATTGTAAAATCTAGCTGTTAATATTTGAGCTAAACTTCAATATTATTGATGCAATATTTTTCATAAAATACACAAAGATATTTAAAATGTCTATTTCATTTTAATGTTTCCCTGTGATTTTTAACTTTTATATTATAATTGATATCATTTAATGCGTTCATGATGTTCTTAAATTATAGAGTGACGTCTTTAGGATTCTTTCTTTTTTTTTGATTTTTAAAAAACGTGCATTAATTCCTTCCCTTTTAATAAATTTCCTGATTGTATTAATATTCTTTAAATTTTATTTTTTAAACTTTTCTGAAACCTGCTAAAAAAATGGAAGAGAAAAAAAGTGTCATATAGCTGGTGTTTTAAGGGTCCTCCACACACCTAGGAAATGTTCTGCATACAAGACCATTTTTCTATATTACTTAAAGATATGGATTTTTAGCATGTGTTCGACTTAAATTTTTCAATTCTGGGGGGAAAAATCATCTTTTAATATTTTACCGCCCTTCATGAAAATAAAAGTCACTGCAGTATTCGAACTCGGGACCTGCGGGTTAGTAGACCGAAGCTACATCCATTGCGCCACAGAGACAGACACCAAAGTTTGGAGATATAAACTGTTTCACAATGTTGTGACGTACTGTCATAAAAAGTAGAAGTCACGGGGTGTTGAGGATCCTTAAGGGAAAATACTCGGTTTGTGATGATTCCCCGCCATTACGTTAAGCAAAGGAAACTAATAGAAAAGAAATTTAAATTTAATAGTATATTCATAGATAAGAACTACTCATTGACTATTGCTTGTCTACTGTGACTTCTTTAGAATTCGTCCTCGCATAGTCATAGTGACGTCACAATTTATATAGTACTTGAAGTCAAAGGACCTTTGCTACCTGATGCATTAATTCCGCGTGTATGAAATATCTCAAAATAAAACTTAAAAACTAAAAACCTGAAGGTATTTTTCCTTTTATAAAAAAAAGTCTCATGATATGGTAAACAGAATTAACACAATGGTTCGAAGAGCCTTTTCTTACAAAACACAATCTAACACGCTCGCTCGTTTGATCATTTGCTCGCTCACACATAGAACTCTTCACATATAAATACAAAAGATGATCTATGATAATAACATGCATTCATGGTCATATAAACACATAGCACTTTTCATAACAACATACCACAACAATACACTGGACAGTAACCGTAATATAAAATAATAATACCGGTACAGATATGAGTATCAAAAGGTATAAAAACTATCCATTGTATTTCAAAATGTCTTCTTCCGTTATAAATCACGGAAAAACTCGTGAAAACCCACCAGCACCTCCAATTGTTGGGACTGAGATTTCAAGACGTCTAGTATTGGGCATACCCGGAATTTCTGCCTTTGTACTTATAGATACCGAAGCAAAGGATAGCCGCAATCACCACGCCCAGGGCGATACCCCCACCGAAAGAGGAGCCGCTGAATTCAGAGGACTTGGGGGCTGCGGTCGTTGTAGTAGATTTAGTTGGTTGAGTTGGTTTATATGACGTCACTGGTACGCTAGAGTTTCCTGAGGCGGTTGTCATGGATGCAGTTGTCATACTGTTAGTGACGTTGCTAGTTGTCATGGATGCAGTTGTCATATTGCTGGTGACGTTGCTAGTTGTCATGGATGCAGTTGTCATATTTGACTGGCTGTTGGTGGTCATATTTGATTGGCTGCTTGTAGTCATATTTGATTGGCTGCTGGTTGTCATGGACGCTGTAGTCATGTTAGTAGAGTTATTAGTTGTGACGGGATTAGTTGTCATGGTTATTTTTGAGCTTGTTGCTGTACTGATATCAATTGTTGTGCCATTACCAGCATCTGCATCTACTATAGGACCTGAAACCACAATGTTTGTCAAATAAAAACAGTAGAATAGTATTCTCGTGTTGTAACAGGATGAAAAAGAGTCCACAATGCAGACATTGTATAATACAGCCGCGAAAAAGCATAAAAAGTCGAATTTCTCGATTTTAGCACGATTAAGAATTACGCCTTAAAAATATTAATCCATAGTAAGAATTTGTGCAAAAGCTACAGTTTATACGAGCATTTACTGTATTGGACAGTTCATGCTTTATAAACCGTTTCTTTTAAAAGTGCATTGAAGCGAAATCAATGGCTACCCAAACTCTTATCATGAAATGGTTTAAGGAGCATAAACTGGGTAAATATATTGAACTCATTCCTTATAATTTTTCTTTGCTATTAGGTGTAGAAAATAAGGCAATATGACCCTTGAAATTACAATTTGTACAAAATTCTAATGTAACGTCAAGCGAATGAATACGTCTTTGACATTGGTCATATTGTGGCGTAAACAATTTTAACATTACAATATTATTGTTCTACGATAAAAACTTATTTTTTCAGTCAACCAAATAGCGCGTTACAACCAAAATTTAATTATATCAAAATACTCTGGGTAACTAAAACCAAATTACTTTAACAGAGCTATCTCCTGGCACTGTGAGTAATCTAAAAAAAAAAACCAGTACTTACCAGCGAAAACAACGCCCCCTCGAAAACTGGCGAGGCAGAGAACGAAAATACTGAGGTAAGGTAGGACTGAGAAAGACATGGCGTCCGGAGAGAAAACGGATCAGGGAGAACTGAACAAAAAGAACGTAGAAGTCAGATCGTCTGTCTGAATCCGAGGAACGATCGGGGATTTATAGCTAAGGCCGATGGAGGTGCGTCACGGTTCAATGGCTGATCAGACTGTGAGCAGGTGACCGTCCAGGTCCAGGTGTACAGGTGTATACAGGTAGGTCAATCAGATCACCTCAGATAACGGGGATAAGTAGGATAAAGAGACAGTGATGAGTCGGAGCGAATAGCTAGACAAGGTTACGTACCCAAGGCTGAGCGAAGGGGGGAGGGGGGGGGGGCAGGAAGGAGTACAAGGACGTCTGGGTAAAATAGTGCAGAGTACGCCACGTTGGGTCTTACAACTGTTACTTCAGAACTACTACATGCACTTCTACTAAACTACAATTTTTACTCTTATTTATGAATAAAGATAACGTATGACTGTGTAAACGGATTGTATTATCTCTTCAGCAGTGTATGAAAATTTTAATTACGAAATAATTGGTACAAGCTTCTGTTGTTAAAATGGATGTCTAGCGTAATTGAGAAAAGTTGTTCATTTCAGAATTCATTGATTGTTGGGAAACTATTTTATCTTTTGAACTTGATAGTCTAGGGTCATACTCAAGTCCCAGAATGTTGTCATATTGTGAGGCCTAAAATCGGAGACTTCATTAGATAAATACCATGAATCACACGTCGAATTAATAACTGTGTGATATGATATTTCAAAACCAATGACAGCTCGTGTATGAGCACTCCACCGGTTTAAGTCTAAAGATTCGAGTGAATAACATATTTTTCAAATAACTATCAACCATCACTACTCTCAGTTTTTTTATTTTTACCAATAGTGTACTTTTATAAACTGTATAACCAACTCAAGAGGATGACGGCGTAAAAGAAGCAGTTCTTACGCTTGACTCTATCCCTGTGAGATTAGGGCACAGAGATGAAATATCGAATCGGCCAAAGATTTGGACTTAGATTTGAACGAGGTTTAACTTTTTTTCTGGATCAAATTGGTGTGAAATTCTTCATATTCCCTTTCACCCTGAAACATTTTGATAATGGAAAGATGAAGTAAAACGATATAATCTGTTTACGAAAATAAATCTGCTATTTTCTCTTAGAACCATATTTTATATACATTCCGAATATAATTAGATAATTCAATGACTCCAGTTGAAAAAAAATACGTTTACTTAATAATTGTTTCAGAATGAATTATGTTCTTTTCGTTCTTTGGTTTCAATATTTTAGAATTTCCTCTTTATTATAAATCTTACATCTTTAATTTTGGTGTTTGGATAGATCTAGAGTCAAACCGACTTCTACTGATTCCCCTATATTAACCATTCACTCGTTGATTTGTACACGTAACTGTGTGCTATGAATTATGGGATTCATTCACGACAATTTCCCAATGTCACAACTCACACAGTCGACGTATGTAACCGATATCAACTCTGTCCCCATTATCGATAAAATCCGGGTATCTCTCCAGCGAGGTGATAAAATTACTACGCCGTGCCAGGCACTCTGATGTAACCTTTGGCTCAGATTTGTTGCATGGTTATTGTTAACACGTACAGAGAATGTGAATGACAGTTTCTCCTTATTCTTTAACCTTTTTTTTCAATCATGGAGAAAATACCATTCCTAGTAGGATTTATTCTTATTTTTTATGATGTATATGGATCACCAAACAGAGGTCTGTATACGTAAACTCTATGCCAAAATACACACTTGTACGCGGAGTGAATCTTCTTATGTTTCTTTCCACCAAATTCTACCTTTTTTGCAATGTTTTCTTCTGTGGGTTAGGGAAAACTACCATGTGGTGAAAAGTACGTTTATTCTTATTTATTTATTTATCACAGAAAATAGAGATGGTAGAATGAGTGCAGCACTAGTGTCTCCCGCTCAAAGTTTTGCTGATACTTCCACCAACAATGTGACCATAAAACCCTCCGTCTCCACTATTAACACGACCATGTCAGAGCCTGTTACCATGACAACACCGGGACTCACAACTGTATCTGCTAACACGACCATGTCAAAGCCCGTAACTATGACAACATCGGGGCATCACAACAGTACAACAGAACCAATCACTTCGAATGTTACAACCGTTTTCCCCAACATAACAACGCAACCAGCCAACTCATCTAGCGAATCTCCATCAGCAGCTACTACTTCAACGTCACACATTACGTCAGAATCAACAGTGACGTCATCAATACCTCACACATTTCCCTACACGACCTCACGTGCGCCCAAGCCCGGGAAAAAGAGCAAGTTTGAGGCGTGGAGTTTTCTGGGGGGAGCGGCTGTTGGACTTTGTGTGACACTGGCGTGTGTAGGACTCGTGTACTGTGTCATCGACAAAAAGAAATACCCACGTGACAGCGTACAGTATAGAGCCATGTAGTTATTTCGGTCACGTCGTAAATATACGCGTCATCAAGGTATGCAATTATTTGTTTTACTTATTTATAACTATTTTTTAAAATGTTTTCTGATGAATTTACTAGTATGTCTTCGTGCAATATATCATGTCAAAATCATGGAATATACGTCTCATTTTTGCATAATTTTTTTTAAGTTAGAACTCAAAATTATGCTGCAGAATTGTGCATTGTATATATGTCAATGTTGTCATTATTTACAAGAATTCTTTTTAAAAAAAACCCAGTTTGTTAAGGTCAAGATCTAGTAAATGATTCCAGAGTGTCTTTTTAGTGCTAGAACCATTATGACGTCGTAATTGATTTGGTTATTCTTTTCCCCGTACTTTACGGCTTTAAATGAATTATGTAGAAACTGTAACAATTTCTTGACATTCTAAATTAAATTATGGAAAAAGTAATCCCGATACCTATATTTAATTTGACATCATTGCAAAGAGGAGGACAACAGCTTGTTTAATTCCGTTTTTGGTGAAACTGTATGCATTCTAGATATATTTCATTAGTCAAAAATAGACAAAACTCTGAAATTTTTTACTTATTTCCTTCATATTTCATTGAGAATGACAATTTAAAACATGATTTTTCATTGTGTTTACCAAACATTTAAGCCCCGGTACACCCTATCAAACAAAGTTAATGTTTTGAAGCATCATTGAAAGAACTTATATCTTAAATTTCATAAACCTGTAGGCACCTTTCATTTGCTAGATCTTGACCTTAAAAGCTCACCGGGATCTGAACTTGGTTGGTCACGTAATCAAATCCTGTGAATCCCGAAGGGCTTCTCAGAAGATTTTATCATGTACCAACCAAGTTCATATCCCAGTGAACTTTATATCATTGCTGTTTATTACTTATATTTGCGTTTGAGCAAGACAAATCCTTTTACAATAGTAGTATTTATCGGCATTCCACATATCCTTTGCATGTAAAGTGTTTGGAAAGCTTCTGCAGTTATAACATCGTAACACACAAAGGGTATTGAATGATTAAATGATGAGTTTTATTATGACGTCGTTGAATGCTATTAAAGGTCAACGTCACAAGCGAAAATTTCACGCTTGTGGCTGTTACAGTGGCTCTTTCATTCATTTGAACTTACCCTTAGGATAATATACAGTTACTGTAATTTTGAGGTATAAATCACATTTGCAGACAGGCAAGACGTTTAAAAAATATATAACTATAAGCATTGAATGCTAACACGCGGTATTTAATTTGTCTGCTATAGGCGTGGTTAACACATAGGACCAAAGATATTAAAAAATGAGCATTCAATGCTTAATTTATATGCAAAAATATGTGGAATGTAAATATCCAGAATTGAACGTTTTTGCTATTCTGTAGGTTCATATATGGAAACATATTTGCAAATGTAAATCTGTGATTGACTTTTTATATATAGAGTGATCTTACATAACTTAAATTTATATATCTGTACACTAATCATCAATGACTTCACCAATGACATCAATGTGAAGTGCTTGAAAGTGAAAAATAAATTATGAGTAACAATTTGATAAATCAATGCGTTTATATATTCTTTATGTAATAGTATATTCCTATGTTTTACTATATCATGTTCAATCTGTGGGTGAATACAGTTTCATCCAACGAGCTGTTTGCTTCCTATATGATAGTAAGTTAAATAAAATCATATTTCTTCAGAGTGGCCAGTGATGGGAACGGTAATGATTGTTTTAGCTACACGTTAACCAATCTTTTTATATGCAATTATTTTTTGTACTTACGAAAATTTGAAAAAAAGAAAAACATTATCTCGAGCTCTAGAATATATCTCAATGTTAACCAACTCGAGCACCAGGATCTAGTTTAATGTCATCCCTTTTTATCAAAAGTATCTGATCATATTATGTTTTATCATATTCTAATGTCATCATTTGGAAACTATTTGGGAAAATTCAACAATATTAAGTTTTATTTTTTTTATGTGGTATATTTTCTAAAAATCAGATATTCATTGCCAATTTAACTTAAACTTCACTGTCCTTCTGTTCTCTAGTGCTGACTTACCATCTCAATTTCGGACAGCAAGTTATGCTTTTTTTTAAATTTCAACAGGCGGACAACCCCCTTTCGGTATTTTGTTAACCCAGTGATTAACATATCCACTGGTCCTTTGATGTTGTGTGTGGTTCCAATCTATCAAATTCTTTCAACAGCTGAAATATTTCAAAAGTTAAATATTAAGTAAAAATTCTACTTCATACACGTACATATGTACCTTACTTTTTTTATTAAAAGGTCTTTCGTATATGAACACCAAAACGGTTATTTAAATATTTTTTACACAGATTAGTGGTCAATGCTTATACAACAAAATATCTTATCAAGATTGTAAATGGTAAAATATTACCATTCGTAGTTTTAATTATCATGGGAGTTATTTTTAAAAAGAGCCAAACGACGCGTTTACGTTGCTAATTTTTAAAAAAATTAATTTACCATAATTTATTATTTGATCATATGCTGCTCTCGCCCAAACAGTCGCACCGTAAAACATTATTTACCATAAAAATGATGTCAACCATTAACATTTTCTTAACATGATCATAATTAAGCAACAATCACTGATTGAATATTAAAAAGATTGGCAAAGTCATGCGAGCTGCCATTTCTCTGTTCTTAACTGCTTAGAGTTAAATATGCTGTGGCTTATCATCGAGTTTTATCGCAGCATCCCGATTTTTAACTTCCAAATGCTCTGTGATGTCAGCAGACCCCATTCAAAATTCTTTTCAGTTCACACGTGTGGTTAGTGCCTAGGAAAGTTACATGTCCTTGTTTTCTTTAACATCATAAATTGAATAAAAGAAATGGAAAGAACATCGATCTGGATTAAGAATTAGAAGATCAAATTGGTCATGGTAAGTTATACAACCTAGCTCTCCCATAAATCCAATTGTATAATCACAATGTTTACATTACACATGAATATATTCCTCGGCAGTGGGCATGACCTCGCACTGTCCACAAGAACACCATTCCTTATCTTCTTTACTATATTCTGGTTTAAAATAATGCATAAGATCCTATCACAAATATATTTTCTTGCGCCATTCTTGCAGAATTAGTGGGTCAGTTTTTCGAAGTGTTGTGCTGACGTCACTGAGATGCTATCATGGCAGCCTCAATGCGCTTGAAGGAGATTTAACACTGACCAGATAATTAAACCAAGTTTTACGGCTTAAGATGAGATCATGAGATAAGGTATATGGTGGATCTTTTAGACTTTAGTATATCTATCTCACTGCAGAAATGTGTTATATCCGACCTTTCCCTTTAACTTAGTGAATTTTTAAAAACAAAAGAGTTGAACCAATATCAATATGTCATTTAGGTTCTCTTTTAATACCGTCCAGGTTTTAAAAAAAGACGACCTTATTATAATAATTACTTTAAACCTAATCTTTGATACCCACTCAAAAGTTAGCATGTCTGCTTCCGATGAAGAAAGTCGACTGATGGTCAAGTTCTTATCAAAGTTCGCGGCAAGCGCCTTTCTTTGTGTCTATGGCGGGAATATTGCTGCCGATTGAGCGTAATTTGATGCCCCCTATAGACTAAGGGCAGTAAAGTGAGACGGACAGCCATCATACCCTAACCGCCTGGCTACTACCTCTGTACAAGAACCCTTCAGTAATACACCAGGATACTAAAGAATACTGTAAGACACTAAAGGATAATATAGGATACAATAGGATTTTGTGGGATACTAAAGGATGCCATCAATGATGCCGACACGCCTAATTCTGACTCTCATCTTCATCAATGGAGTTATGGTTCTCCATACGGAAGGTATCTATTTACCGTATTTTTCATATTTTACTCTTCTCATCTAATAAAATAATAACATTTAGATATTAGTGTATAATTGATGTTTTTTGAGAGATTTTAAATATTGAAGTAGTAGGCATGTAGAGGAGTTGTATTAATTGACATTATACATCTATTGATTGTTGATTTCTAACAAATGAAAGAAGTCTTATTTCAAAAATTTTATTTATTTTGTTTCTTGCTCCCATCTTCTAAACTGCGGTATTTAATTGTTAGACCGTTTATACCCGTATGCATGTACATACAATGTAAGGAGAAGCAAGAAAGTACTTCTGTACTGACTAATACACTGATAATATTGTGGCCAATCTCACAAATCAAGAGCAACTGGGTCATCATCAGTGATAACAGAATCGTCAGTCAACATGGCTCGTCAGTCTATGAATTTACAAGTTTCTGAAAGTGGAAACGGATGACTTTCAATTTTAGGGGGTCTGGACTCAGTGCACTTTAATTATATGTCTGCCATGGTTAATGATAATCAATGTTCCTCTTGTGTTTTCTTTATGCTTATACACATAAACAAAAAGCAAATTAATTCATGCGTTGAAGTGTACTTAGTCTACCATCCTTCTGCCTCTACACGTTGTCCAAAGATGAATTCTCTGACATCTTGATAAAAGAGTATATTCTAAATAAAGTAAAGCAACAATCCAATTGAAATCGTAGAAGCTCTATTTTCGTTTGATTGTGTACAGTTTCTTGCTCCGGGGAGCACTGCAGGAACACTCCCAACAACAGCTAACGCGGGTTTTGTATTTTTTCTGCAATGTCGCCACCTTCATATCCGAATCATCCAAGAAAGCATTTTATTGTTTGAATATTGATATTTAATGTACTAATTCATAAATCATCACCCTTTTCATCATCATCTATAGGACATAGTGAATTACATATTACTGGAATTTTAATTATTACGTTTCCACACATATTTCATCCATATTCATGGTGTTTTATGTTCATTGGTTGAGTTTGGAGTTTGAAAGGTCAAAGGTGTTTGGGTCATGTGAAAGTTGTATGATTGGTTGTTACAGCCGAGAGAAAGAAAGAGTTCATCTACTTCTCCAAATATATCATCTATTTTATAATAGTGATATTAAACAACTGTCACTTCGGTAAGTTCGTTTACCGCAGTTGCTAAAGTTATCTAGTGAAATAATTGTTTAAACATTTAAATTCATTATATTCAAACATCTTAATAATATTTCCATATAATGCATGATTCAAAGCTGTGTGAGTGTGTATTTTAATATATTCATTTCTGTAATAATTATTGTTACAGATCACCATAATTCTGTATGATTTGAAAAAAAAATAGCCCAGCAGCTGAGTTGTGACGTCATTACTGTGACAGCAATGAAGTAGGAAATCACACGACAAAACTTAATTAATAATCCTTCAAAAGAAAATCTCTATAACGAGGAAATTCCCCATACAAAGACTCAAACATTACGGTAAGCAGTATGATCGCATTCATTTTCAGAATAAACATAATAAACGTGTGAAAATAAAATCTCGAACAGAAGAAAATGTTTCGCTCAGAATTGACAGGAATGAGAGAGAGAGAGAGAGAGAGAGAGAGAGAGAGAGGTGTAAAGAATAAAAGCGTTTTAAATATATAGTATATTTCAGGTTATGATGAATTGATGGGATCTTCTAGTTTTAATGAAGAATTTGTCTCTGTCGACAATGCAACAACCGTTTCATCAAACATGACAACCGCGCCTTCCAACATGACAACCGCGCCTTCCAACATGACAACCGTGCCATCCAACATGACAACCGTGCCATCCAACATGACAACCGTTCCATCCAACATGACAACCGTGCCATCCATCATTGCAACCGCGCCTTTCAACATGACAACCGTGCCATCCATCATTGCAACCGTGCCATCCAACATGACAACCGTGCCATCCAACATGACAACCGTGCCATCCAACATGACAACCGTGCCTTTCAACATGACAACCGTTCCATCGAACATAAAAACTGTTCCATCGAACATGACAACCGTTCCATCGAACATGACAACCGTGCCATCGAATATGACAACCGGTCATTCAACCATGACCACACGAATGAACCCCACAGTCACTCCCTCGCCGTCGAAATCAAAGTTCAGCACCGGCACATTCTTCGGAGGCATAGGCGTGGGGATTGTCTTTGTTTTCATTATAATGGCGGGAATCTACGGTGTTAGATAAAAAAAGGCGGGCGGTTGAAGAAAAAGTGCAAAGTAAAACTATAGAATGAGAAAGATACAAGGGAGAGATACAAGAGAGAGAGAGAGAGAGAGAGAGAGAGAGAGAGAGAGAGAGAGAGAGATGACGATTTTGCTTCATCTTTTTCTGGTTGCGGATTGCGTTTGTTAGTTATTTTGTTTTAGTGTTAGTGTGTCTGCTTGTGATGTACATATTTAGGTAAATTCTATTTTGAAACCGATGTGTGTTCTTTGACTGGAAATGCCTTGCGTCATATTGTATACGATAGTGTTTTACATTAAATTTGTATATCTATCTGTCTTCAAGGTCTCTTTTTCTATATCTTCTGAACATCGTGCAATTTTTTTTATACAAAGTAAATTTATATTTATTTACTTCTTTTGAAAATAGTTTACTTCTTTCAAACTACAGTTTCCAGGCTATTTGGCCTCATACACCGAAAACACATAAACACATTATGTATAAAAGGAATATAAGTCATGTGAATTGTATCTATGGAATATAGACAAACTAGATACGCAAGCGACGATTTTATTGATGAAATAGACAGACTGATCACGTAAAGAGAGTGTCTACGGGATGATTATTATGTACTAGTCACGTAAGTTTGTTGTATAGACAATTTGATCACATTAGAATATAAAGTCCATAAGGGATATTATACAGGACCACATTTGGAACTATTCTGACTGGTCGTAATATGCTGGGTGGGACGTTTAACAGTCAAAAAATTAGGCCGATACAAACATTAGTCAACCATGACTGTTGGGAAACAGCAAATTTAATAATATTTGATATTTGTAATGAAAGCTATGATATGCATTTAATGGAATTCTTGCAGTTAACACTCAGATCGTTTTAGTGAGAGGGCAGAAAAACACTGTGATCGAGTGTATGGACTGATCACTAAATAAAAATCAAAATCTATTTCCACGTGATCTTTATCATACACTTCATGAAGAATGTCAAAATGGTAAAATCAGTTTGGTTTCCCTTAAAAATAAAGAACAAATATACTGTGGAATCATTTTTATTCGTGGGGGTCAATGTTCATGGATAGCCAAAATGTTCCTTAACAATAACCCTTCCCTCCCCCTATTATTGACAGTGAGCCTCACTCTCAGAACTGGAACTGTAGTAAAATAATAGGTCGGAGAAAAATTCCCTGCAATATGCACATCTGCACATTATGTCCTAAATACCTACAAAGGTTTACGAAATTCCGTTTAGTGGTTTCAGAAGAGTTGCACTGTTCATTACTATATTCAATATAAGGCCATAATTCTAAGTTGAAAAGGGCCAATTTACAGAAAATCAATGGAATCGGAATTTCCTGATAATATGCACATTTACACATCGTGTCCTATAAATACCTACATAGTTTCAAAAAATTCCGTGCAGCCGTATAAGAGGAGTTACGTTTACAACTGTTCATTTTTAGATTCAATATTTGGCCAAAATTCTAAGATCAAAAGGACCGAAATTTACAGAAAAATAATGAAATCGGAATTTACTGGTAATATGTACAACTACATATTGTGTCCCAAGTACATACAAAGTTTTACGAAATTCCCTGCAGCGGTTTAAGAGGAGTTACAAAAAGTGGACTGACGGACGGACTGACTGACTGACTGACGGACTGACTGACGTACTGACTGACTGACTGACGGACTGACTGACGGGTCAAAAACGTTATACCTCTCACAACTTGTTGCGTGGGGTATAATAAAGGCTCCAGTAATAGTTTTCATACCTTAGCCATGATGTTGTAATTGTACCTACGGTAAAAGCTCTATTTGATATAAATTTTGTTCTCATTTGTTTTTGTTTTTGTTTTATTTTTGGCTACAAATATCTTGGAACAAAAAAAAAATCAAAGAAATTGAAAAACAAAACACAAATCAACAGATACCAAAAAATATGAAAAAAATACATCTACTAGAAACCTACATCAGCGGTCTTTTTACGACCTGACAGTACGGTAAAGGTGTGACTTTTGACTAGATTTTTTTTATTACTAGGTGCAGTATTTCTCAAGCAATTTTATACCTGGCATTTGTCTAATTAGGGAATAAAAGTTGTAATTTACGGTTACCATATGATGTAAACGTGTGTATTGCCTGTTTTGAAATTTCATTGTTCTATGGCAATTTACTTTCCCCTTTACCCAAACTGTCCTCTGAAAAAAGCAGTGTTGCTTTTTTTCATTCTGATACGGATTAAACCGCTGATTGTTATGATACTAGTAAAGTCATATTTATGTAGATTTAAATCTTGCATTCAACTACCGACTCAGTCAATATTTCGAAAAGTTTACTACATGTATAACACTAGTTCAGGATGCTTCAGGAAAGTTTCGACGGAAACGCAAAAGGTTGTCGGAATTTGCAATGAAAAACAACATGTTTTAAAAATTTGAGATTGTGCAAAAAAGAAGTAAGCACTTGCTTACAGTGCTTCAATGTAAATACGCCACTGAATTTTTAACAAAACATATTTTTCTTACAAACTCCTTGATTTCACACGTCGAACATATAACATGAAATATCTTAGCGACTCCATTTGTGTTAGTTATCGGGCTACATTCTGGGCTATGTCAATAGATGAATGATAAAAATTACGACAACGTTTGATATCCAATTGCACACTACATGTTATAATGTTGTACGGCGAACTTGAGTAGACATACACCTATGTTTCTATATTTGGAAGGCGTATGTTGAATGGTTCGGAATCAGTGACGGATCCAAAATTTGTTGTTTTGTCCAAAACGCCGAGGATCTGGGGAAACACCTGAGACCATCAATGAGCAAATTACCCATAGTCCTCTGCGTTTGGTTTGGTACAAACGAACTCTGGCGGAAGTTTGTCCCTGTGGATCCAGGATGGAAGCTCCCAGGTTTTGAGGGTTTTTAAAACACTTTTTTGAGTTATGCAAGGTACATGTATACTTGAAATATTATAAAATCGTTGAAAAACAACAAAAATTGATTTTCTATAGTTCTTCTAATTCAAAACAATGATCACAAAATCTGCCAATGCGAATTGTTTTTTACCTTGAGGAAATTATTTTACTGTGGTCGCTCCCCCCCCCCCCCCCCCCCCTTCCTGAATAAGTACGGTGAAGCGGGAAGTGAATTTTGTACTTTCTGTACTTTACAAAGTCTAAAAACTGATTTTGAATCATGTGATCTTTCGTCATATTCAGTTAATTGATATCAAAGCCGTTATACATCAGCCACGTTTAGATCCATACCCCGGGTCCCGCCAAACTGGTCGTCTGTATAGGGGTGCCTCCTTGATCTTGATCTACCCGCCCCTACCTATCGCTCGAACAACCTTGACCCCGAGACACGGAAATCATAGGAGACGGTGTGAAGAAGGTATTCGTGAAGTGAAGTGAGACGGACAGACATCATACCCTAACCGCCTACTACCATTGTAAACGATACCTATAATTTATACGATACTATAGAATACTATAGGATACTCTAGCTACATGATACTGATAGGATAAAATACAATACTATAGGATAATAAACGATACCATCAATAATGCCGACACGCCTGATTCTGTCTTTCTTCTTCATCTATGGAGTAATGGTTCTCCAAACGAAAGGTATGTACAATTTACCTTTTTCACATTTTTTTTACTTTCCTTATCTATATAAGATATTCGTGGATAATTGCTTTTTGACAAATTAATAAAAGTAGTAGGCATGCTAAGAAGTTGTAGTAGTTGATATTTTACATCCATCGATTGATGGTTTGTAACAAATGAAACAAATCTTCTTTCAAAATTTTTATTTATATTGTTTCTTGCGTATTATCTCAACTTCTATCCTGCGGCATTTAAATGTTAGACTGTTTACCCGTATGCATGTACATAAGGACAAGCAAGATTAGGCCGCATACTTCTGTACTCACTAATACACTGATGGCCAATCTCACATCACAAACTACCCCTAATCAAGAGCAACGGTCATCATCAGTGACAACAGAATCATCAGTCTACACGGCTCGTCAGTCTATGAATTTACCATCTGTCAGTAATGGGTGGCTTTCAATTTAGGGTGTCTGGAATCTGCACTTGAATTATATGTTAATTAATCCAGATCCGCCATGGTTAATGATAATCAATATTCTTGTTGTGTTTTGTTTATGCCTATACACATTTGAACACGTATGTTGGAGTGTACTTGGTCTACCATCCTTCTGCATCTACACGTTGTCCGAAGATAAATTCTCTGACATCTTGATAAAGAAGTATATCCTAAATAAAGTAAAGCAACAATCCAATTGAAATCGTAGAAGTGAAGTTTTACAACTCTAGTTTTAATCATATAAGTGAGAGTAAAGTAACAGAAAAAGAAAATCACACGGCAGGACTTACTATCCGACTCAAACCTTATTTTATAGGTGTATGATTGCATTCATTTTCAGAATAAACATGATAAACATATTGAAATCGAACCTAGAACAGAAGAAAATGTTTCGAAACGTCTTTTAAACATCTATAGTATATTTCAGGCAATGATGAAGTGATGAGATCTTCTAATGAAGAATTTGTCTCTGTCAACAATACAACAACTGGTCCATCGAACATGACAACCGTGCCATCCAACATGACAACCGTTCCATCGAACATGACAACCGTGCCATCGAA
>WFKH01011925.1:5854613-5869378 GCA_016163765.1 Magallana hongkongensis | reverse complement strand
GAGGCAGCCTATTGTTAACCTTTAAAAAAATTTATCGAAGCCCTGGTTTTAAATTTTTAGTGAATAGGGTTACTCCCCCCCCCCCCCATTTCAATTCATGTTGTTGTAACTATGTTTCTTATTTCATTTAGCTGTGGATTTGGGTGCTTTTGGTTGTATGTGACACCTGTCGATATAACTTAATCTGGATAAAAGAACATAATTATCAAAGTATGACTTTCCAATTAAATCATTTTTTTGAAATAAATATAACCTCTTGTTTACTGCATTGTTTAATTTGTAGCTGCATCTTATTCATTATAACTTTAAATGCCTTTTGAAATATTTGTCGTTGTGTGTTGAATGTGCTTTAATTATAAATCTAGCCACGCTTCTCATACTAACATTGTGCACTCATTCTTGCTTTAGTAGTAGTATATATATGCACCCTTTGATCCTTAAAGTGGCACGGTGACTCAAAATAGATGTTTTACTTTTTGATTATGACAACGGAAATAAGAAGAGTTATTCGAAATTTCATCATACGGAAGGTTTCACGCATCATAAGTCATCGCTTATCAATTTACAAGTCATTAAAACTCATCCGGAAATTGCACATGTAAACAAACCGAGTTGTGTTGGACATTGGTTTAGTGTCACGTGATTGCGATTTCTGTCTAAAAATAGTTACAGTGGGATTGACACACAGAAAAAAGAATTTGAATTTGAAGCTATTCGATGTCTGTGGTAAGAAATATGCATTAATAGAGAATGCATCTTAATAAATATATAGTTCTTGAAGACATCGTGTTTCAATTAGAGGCTTCTGGCTCATGATGTATGCCACGCTGCAGTATTTACATTCCCCTGCGCTTGCGTGGCTATGAAGCGGAAGAAAAACTCAATATTTTCGTGTTGGCCCAACGCTTAATTCTTTTTTTCTCTTTTTAATTTGATTTATTTACTTTTGAACACCGTAATTTTTCAAAAGTTCATCTTTTTATATGATATATAAAATATGTGGAAATCGTGTAAAAATTCGATATTTGCTAAATCATGGGTTTGTGCGTCACCATGTCTCTTTAAGCACCCTCTTCTTAATACAACTGCGTTGTGAGCGGTATATAGTGCATCACTGCATGGGTCATTAACCAGTCACTACACTGTTCTCCTTTAAAATCGGGGGCGGATTCATTGCATTTTGCTGGAAGTAATCACGGTTCAGAATACCAACTGACATTATACACAGAGTTCTAATCTATATATTCATTTATTGATGGAGGTTTCCTGAATTCATGACAAATCAGCTGTTACAGACACCGTTATAAAAGCAGTATCTATGTTTCGAAAATCATATTGCGACAGGTAGTTGAAGCTATATTTAGTAACAGGTACTTTCCGTCCAGACACAGGTGAAGGCCAAATAATGATAAAAGGCGCTATACCTATTTTAAAATAACAATAACCACCCCCTTTTTTCAGCTTGTCAATATTTCTACCCACCCACCCCCCTGCACTTTTAATTTGCTTCCGACGCCAGTGTGTATAATAATTGAAACTGAAAATAAGGAATTCTAATTGAATTGATTCCATCAGAGACATAAATAAATAATATTTTGAGAATTCCGCCCTCTTTTTTTTTTTTACATGTTTGTCAAAATGTTTTTCGATGAAGCTGCCCCCCCCCCCCCCCCCCCCACATGTATCCTACAAGATAGTCTAATTGATACATGCATGCTTCCATTGAATAATTTTGTTTAGTCAGACAAGCGTTTTGGAAAGCTATTACTTCTGATATGCATAGTTTACAATACAGTGGAACAATATGGCACGTAAGCGTCATTTTAGCAGTTTAACCGGGGACGTATATATATACTAACACGTTAGTATATACGTCCCTGTTTAGACCTATCAAGGTCACCAAATCATGTCTCATCAACATGTACAGTATTATGTTAGTGTTATATAAAAACACGCTTAAAAGAAAGTTATGACTTTGCAACTACGGCTGCATGAAATAAAAAGGATGCGCAAAGTTATTCGCACCAAGACTGTAGTTCAGTTTTCTTCTCTCTCTTTCTCTCTCCGCCTATGAACACGCCTATCAAAAAAAAGCACGTGACCTTCGTTGTATTTTATGATTGGTTCAAAAATATACAAAGTTCCGCCCTGGTTACATCAGCCGCTTGCAGAAAAACATGCAGTCGCTAGACAATCTGCCGGCATCAAAGGCTAGCCGCCGTCACAACACCCACGCATAGTCGCCAGACGCTCTGCCAGCATCAAAGGCTAGCCGCCGTCACCACACCCACGCATAAGTTGCCAGACGATCTGCCGGCATCAAAGGCTAGCCGCCGTCACAACACCCACGCAGAGATTGATAGGTCAATTACAGAAAGAGAGAAAGAGAGAGAGTTTTTACTGGTACGCTAACACGGGATACAACTTGAATGTATTTATTCTGCAATGTCGCCTTCTTATATGTATCCATTTCCTGGGCATTCATATATAAATGTCAGCAATAAAAGGTTTTACGGTGTTTTTTTTTTTGTTTTTTTTTTTTGGAAGGGGGTGGCGCGCTGTTTAAGAATTTAAAGTATCTAATGGGTCATTATGTTTAAATAGTTTGAATGTAATCAATGTATTCTTATGACTTTTAAGTACAGGATAAGTTTAATGATGTAAGACATGCTGTAAATTTTGTATTTACTGCCAACCGGTAAATTCAAAATTTACAACATGACAATGAATTGATTTGGATAGTTATTAGATCTAAATAATTATGCACATCCTACAACCTACATCTTGCATGGATCCAGTAAATTTCCCTAGAATAAATACAGGTTGTCCAAGCAGAGATTAATTTGTTTGAGGAGGAGGAGGGGGGGGGGGTTCTAGGCCAATTTATGGTAATTTTACTATAATAAAAAGTTTCAATTTCACAACTAATTGGTCTGGTTCCTCTCGATCATTGCAAGAGTAATGTAATTTTCAAAATTTTAAACTTAATTGTCTTCTATCTAAAAATTTCTCAAAACTATTATAATATATAGCCGTTGTTAAAAAAAAAGAAGAAATAAAAATGCTATAACAAAATATTATTTTATCACTTTTGGGTACTAACAGGTATACTGTACTGGTCAGTATATATATTACTTATCACAGTGTGATTGTGAATTGTATTCCTAAACAATCTTATTTCGGATATAAAACTTATACTGTAAACTTGATCGTGTGATATTATAACCCTTGAGTACACAGGGGCCCTCCTTGATTTTTAATATTAATATGACGTCATTTATGTTATGATGATGTAACGAGTCTTTAAAATTTGACATATCGACATTACCGTCATTCTTCGCCGATAGAGAGAAGACAGTGTTGTTGAAGTTTAGACCCTAACTTATACAGGTGATATTTTATCTTTAGGCCTTCTGCATATGAATATTTTAATTCAATAAGAATTTAATTAATAATAAAGAAAACTATCTATATAAAGGGCATACATTATATAGGCCTATATAAATTGGTCTAACAGTATAATAGACCAATCTCGCGAGATAACGTGCACGTTGACAAAAAATATCTGAAATATGATGCAAGATGCAACATTATTATGACAACATGCGAATTTTTTATGTGAACATGGAAGTTAATTATGTTAACATGCAAGGTATTTCTGTCAACATGCGAGTTATTTACGTCAACATGCCAGTTATAACTATGTTAACATGCAATATATTTATGTTGACAAGAGAGTTAGTTATATCGTCATTCGAGATGATTATGTTTACATGCAAGTTTATTTATAACAACATGTGAGATAACTTGTATGTTGACATAAATATCTTGCATATTAACATAATTAACTCGCATGTCAACATAAATAAGTCGCATTTTGACATGAATATCCTGAATTTTAAAATAATTAACTCGCATGTTGACATAAATTTGTTGCATGTTTACTTAAGAAATAAACAGCAATTTAAAAAGTTCACCGGGATATGAAGTTGGTTGGTCATGTGATCAAATCCTGTGAAGCCCGAAGGTTTGATCACATGACCAACCAACTTCATATCCCGGTGAACTTTTTAACATTGCTGTTTATTACTTATATTTACGTTTGAGATAGACAAATCGTTCAGAACTGCTAAAATTACCGAGATTTTATGTTTACAATAATCCAAGCGACAAGCAATAAACGCGTGCTATGATCATTGTGACGTCACGGAAACGTTCACACAGAATTGAACGTTTCCGCTATTCTATAGCTTCATATAAGGAAGCATATTTGCAAATGTAAATATAATATAATACTTGTTAACATAAATAAGTTGCATTTCGTCATAACTATGTTGCACCTTGCATCTGTGATGTCAGATACCGGCGTTAGTAAGAGAGTCAACATAATTATCTTGCATGTTGACATAATTATCTTGCATGTACGGGACAGAAATATGCCATCATAGTAGACTATGTATTGTAAATCGCAGATTAAGTTGAGGCGCAAAACGCCAGGGTGAGGGGGAATCGGAGAGGGGGTAACCTTTGAGAACTAGACACGACGCAATTTTATGATATCAAGATTGAAATAATGATTCTATATGGAAAATATAAAGATAGCTAAGACTTTATTTTTTTTATTTTTTTTTGCATGTCAAGATTTTTTTTATTAGTATGCCTCCCTTTCAAAAACGATGCTATGTGCATGAATGTATGTATTTAATATTACAGTCTACACTTTAATTTAAAATCGATTGTCCAGGTTCCGTTCCCTCAATAATCTCTCTACTATAGAAGCAGTTAACAATAATTAATAAATTAATTTTGACAAATAAAAAAAATTAACAAATTAGTGACATGCTGTTATCTGTATATTATACAGATTAGGTTCGTTTGAAAAAATTGAAATGGACACTAACATGGAATCTGATATGGACACAGACATGGACATTGAATCCGATATGGACAAAGACATTGGTAAAAATCGAAATTTTACTCTAGGTTCATGATCCTATAAAATGATGCTTTTAAATGAAACAATTATATGAACATTTATTCATATTAATTCTAATTACTTAAATAAACAAAATCAATATTTATGCTTTGTAGTGTATGTAAATGATATTTGTATGTACATACAGATCTAGCGTTTTCCGACAGTGGTGAAACATCAGACCCATCTGGGAATGAATCAGGTACGTGCTGTTGCGATTGGTGATATTTAATACAAGCTGATTATATTTCTCCGTATGAAACTTGTAGTTGTATCTTGACATTCCCTTTTTTTCCCGTAAAAAAGGCTCGGATATGGACGAAGACGTAGCTGGGGGGAATGCAGCAAAAAGTAAATTATTTGTACAAAGAAATTTCGAATTTTATTCATCAATAAAAGTTGGCCCTAAAAGTAAAAGTATATTTCATAATACATTTTTAGTTATGATACCTTACTTATAGGAAAGCGCGGGAGACCGGTAGGATCTTTGCGACAAAGACCTGAATCCCCTTCCGAAGATTTTCGAGGTATATTAAATATTTTCATAATTTTTAACACATAAAGTAGCTATGGTTCAAAATATTTACATGCATGTTTAACACATGTTGTTAATATTATAGCAATTTTTGAATTTTAAAAAAAAATGTCCATAATCATAATTATTAATATAGTATAATTTTATAATCTTTTGAATAGTGAGAGAGACAAGAAAGAGGAAATTGCTATCCATAGAGAACCTTATGGCAGTAGTCTGCTGTGCTGCCATGTGTCTGGGAGGTATCTCCCAGGAACTCATGGTGGCCAGCAGAGAAAACGTGCAATCACTTTCTCACACCGAAAGGAAGCAGTGGCTTCTTGACTATTTTTGGAGCCACTCACGGTAATTTATTGTAATGATTTAGAAAAAAATATCAGATTTCTTGATTTGTTGATATTTTAATTTTACAGTGTCCTCATATAGCCAATTTACACGCATTATTCACCCGTCTTCTTTGATTATTTCTAGACATTCCATCATAATTTTAAAATAAAAATATTTTTAGTTGTTTGGTGAACATATTTATGAATATCTAAGTGAATTTTTAACAAATTTCAATTATTATTATTATTATTAGTTATGATGAAGAATCAGAGAAATGGAACTTCTTATACGTAATTGGAACTGTCGGCGTATGCTGTAGCGCTTTCAAACAAATCCTTGGCATTCCATCTTCGACATTCTATGCAGTCCGGAAGATGTTTTTGAGTACGTATATTAACGTGTTTTTTTTTATGAAATGCATGGTTTCAGATTAAATTGATCTTCATTAATTGTTGGTTTGTTGGTTTTTTTTTTATCGTTGAATTATTAGATATATATTGGGGAGGGGGGATTCGTCACAAACTCATGCAAAGTGAGGACATACATGGTCCCAAATACAGAGCTTCCGATGTTATAATTATATATATACATGTATCTATTAAAACCTCCAAATATCAGTCATAAAATACGTTAACATTTTTTATCATGATTAAATACAAATCAATTTTGTATAAATACATTGTGTTTCATGTTAACACACATAGTGGTTCAAAATTTAACATCCAGTGAAATATCAATGATTATGAAAAATTTGACCCAAACTGTTGCCCCTACCCTCGGTGATTACGATTTGAACAAAGTTGAATTTACACAACTTGAGGATGCTTTCAAGTGAGATAAAAACGATATTTCATGCTAGATTGAAGGTTACCAAATCTGCATTACGGTATATATCGAATCTCTCATGATTTTTGTGATGGAATATGATTAAATTAATGAGCTATTCCAAAATTTCGACCCATCAATAAACTGGCTAGAACTGGGTCATGTAGATTTCAGCCTTATCAGTTTCCATCGATCGCGAAGTATGAATCACGATCGGTTTGCTTTAAAAGAAGACTAGTAGTCGATGAGAAAATACTCATTGATTGTTAATATATTACAACAGTTCTATAATTATTATTCATAAAATGAACGTTTCACTTTTGATTCACTTTTTATCCTACACTTTTAATTGGCTTTCGAATGTTCTATTAAAAGATAAGTTGATGTTTTAAAGGGACCTAGACACGATTTGAGATCTAATTTTCAACTTTTATCTTTCAAATGGTTAACTTGTGCATTTTGAATGATTGACAAAATATTTAATGTTAGAAGTCAAGTTACAAATTATAAGCAAAAACAAGAAGTAAGAATAATTGATATGTAAACACAGTTGGAGACTTAAGATTTGTCTACAAATAATGCAAAGTACAATACCTGTAATTTCTTGACAAAATATCTAGTACCAAACAAGATAAATTGTTTAGTGTATTTATAAATCATAAATATAAAAAAGCAATATTTGATTTCAAATTTTGACAAATATCTAAAATACCCTTAATCATTCTAGACAGTAAACATGGAAAAATAAATTTTGAACTTAAAACTTTAAGACCGCGGAACATTAACTGGCATGATTGGAAATATACAGCTTACGTCAATTTCATCTGTTACATACAGTCATAACATTTGAAATGGGCGGGGTCAAATTGACGCGGACGTCTGAGAAAACATTGGATTGAAACTGTACTGTTTTAATAGGAAGTATTTCAATCCACCTCAGCGTTTCTAACTTGCTGTATAAGTTAAAGCGATTGAAAAGCATTTCATTAAGTATCAACAAAGCTATTGATAAACATTTTATTTCATCAATAAGTATATAATCAGCAAATATGAGAAGATCCCAATTCGCGAGAGACTATTGTGGAATCATTTAAATTCGTGGGGGCCAATTTTCGTGGATTGTTTAAATTTTACAGGTTCATGGGGACGGAATTCCGTGTTTTATCTTGTACCTAAAAAAGAAAATATGACTAAATTATCCTAATTTGGTAATTCGTGGAGGATGTTAAGTTGTGGATGAAAGGTACCCACAAATTCCACGAAAATTGAGCCACCACGAAATCTAATGATTCCACAGTATATGCAATGCAAAGCATTGTCCGATGACTTCAGAGAATCAGTCGTCACAAGTCTGAAATCAAGTGGGGTCATTGTTGAAACGAAGTTTATTCCCAGAGGAGAATAATTCAAATTCCCATTTAATACATTAAAATTATACCCAGATAAACATTTCTTTTTCTCGCTATAAGTTAATCTATACGAATAGATATGTGCGTTCATTGTTTATCTATCTGCTGCTATACACTAACACAAAAAAAAAAAATTCAGAGGTACGAAAATATTTCTGAAAATTCCGATTTTCTTACTGATATCAAGACCGCAGAACATTATACAATGTAGTTCATTTTTAATGTTAACTTCATTAAGCTTTAACTATAATAAATATAGTATAATTATAAGTGAAATATAAATATTCTTAAAGCACAATTTACAAGAAAATTTATTGGATATCTTTAGCAAGATGACCGAAAGTTTTAAGAAAATTTCCAACACTGTGCAGCTATCTGAAGTTTTACAAAAATTATATCGGAATTACCAATACTTTCATATATTCGGTTCTTTGTTATATTTTTTACGAAACATTAAATTTTATTAATATTTCAAAGGTATAGCTATATTCCTTTTCTATAACCTGCAATCGTATAGTCTCTCCCGAATTGGGATCTTAATTCTCAGATTTGCTGATTATATACTTATTGATGAAATAAAATGTTCAACTCGTCGAATGCGATAACTCATCGAAAGTCAACTAATCGAAAGTAAAACTCACCGACGCGACATGTCACAGAATGACAACTCATGGATGGCGACAACTCATCGATATTACATGTATATATTCCGAATTAAAAAATCTGTTAACACTTCTCAGATTATTTTTTCATACTCAGTTATAACATGGCAGAGAGAGGTAGCGATTCACCTTATTCCGGGGAACGAATCAGAGATGGTAACTACATGTATTTAAATTATCTTGAGGGTAAATGTTTATGTGAATAAAAATAAAAATCTTAATAATTATGGTGTTTTTTTCACTTTCGATGACTGTCGATGTGTTGTCGTATCCACGAGCTGTTGTATCCATGACTTGTCCTTTCTATGAGCTGTCCATTCTGTGAGTTGTCGCATCGATGATTTTTTTCGACGAGTTATCTTCCGATGAGTTGTCAAAATACACTTCCTATATCCAATGTTTTCTCAGACGTCCGCGTCAATTTGTCACCGCCCATTTAAAATGATTTGACTGTAACAGGTGAAATTGACGCAAGCTGTATATTTCCAAACTTACCAGTTAATGTTCCGCGGTCTTTATTCACATGTAAGGAATGCAAAGCGGATTATAAAAAAGCGTGCACTGCCTCAAACCAGGTTATATCGGATAATCTGGGCAAAAATTAAAAACATCCCTTATAATTTAATCAAAAGATTAAAAAATCAATTATTAAAGATAGAAATAATTTATTTTTGCATTAAATTTGCATTTACATAAAAACTGTAACACGCGCATGAATATAGGGTTGTCAAGGGGGCGTGGCTACATAGCTAACCAGGTTATATAAAATAAATTATTTTTCTCTGTGTGTTTAGCCAATCAAAATGCTTGATACAAATAAAATTAAATTATATAACATTATCCATTGGTCATTTTCAATATTAAAGTTGAATTAATACTTTGCAGAAAATCAAAAAACTGTTTCACAGCACAGACAAAAGAGGCGACAATCAAAGTCGATGCAGGCTATTGAGTGGTTAAAGCTCTATGCCCAGAATTATGGAGAAAAATTACCACATACTGGACAAATTCATCTCCCCCCTTGTTCAACAAAGTGTCACATTTATGATGTAATGGTGGATGAGTGTCAGGAACATTTCCATGAGCCTGTATCTCTAAGCCACTTTCTCTGCATTTGGAGAAGTGAGGCACCTCATATAGCAATACCCAAGGTTTGATAATGTTTAAATCTTGTGTTAAAGACGTACAAAGTATTTGATGTGTATTAAATTTTGTGTAAGCAATTATATATGTATATGCTTGTTCTTTTTATATAGAATGGCCGCTTTTCAAAATGTAACGTTTGTACAGAGATCAAAATACAACTGGGAGAGACTAGAGACCCCAACAAACGCATTGCTCTTCTTAAAAAGAGGGACAGGCATCTTAAAAAGCAAAAGTAAGTTTAACTAGAGCAAAGCTCGTTGCATAGCAACGAATAGGTCTTCCGTTGCAGCTGCGTGGCGAAAAAAAAAGATTGACAAGTTGTGAGTTTTTATAAGAAATAAACAGCAAGTTAAAAGTTACAAATTTCACAGTGATATGAACTTGGTAGGTCACGTGATCAAAGGGCTTCTCAGACGATTTGATCACGTACCAACCAACATGCTTGTTCATGATTGCTACATGTAGAAAGAAGATGGTGAATAAGGCGTAAAAATTTTCATATTGGCCTACTCAACGGTCCTGAACCCATGAATTTAGCAATTTATGTAGAGGGCTTCATAGACATCATAACCATGCATAGTAATTTTTTTTTCCAGAGAACAGTTGTTTTCAAAATTTTAATAAAAGTTTCATCTGTACAGTTTGGAAAGACAGAAATACTACAAACACCAAGAGAAAGCAAAGATGTTTCCCAATCGGTATCTGTCTTTGATAATTGATGGGATGGATCAGAGCAAGACGTCTCTCCCCCACTTCGTCCACGCCAGCAAATTTACATCAGCAATGTGGAAACTGAGAGTCCATTTGATAGGTGTCGTTGTGCATGGTATCGAGATATACGGATTTTTTGACTTATTTCAATACAGGTAAGTGACAAATATAAAACACGGTTAATTTTCTGCTACTGCAAATGTCGACCTATCCTTCATTTTAATGTTTTATTATAAATTTCAGTCACTCTACAAATCTCACGATATCCATACTTCTGAGTGTTATGTACTCAATGAAAGATTCCCTTCCGGACACTCTTTACCTTTAAATGGACAACTGTGCCAGAGAAAATAAGAACAGGTATTTGCAGAACCCATGAAGACAATCAAAACCAATATCTGTCTCAAATCTTTTGAAATAAAAATTATGTCCCCTTTTTTATGCAAATTTGATCTATACATATTTATATACATATATTGGCAGATACCTATTGGGATTCATGTGCTACCTGGTGGAAATTGGGCTATTCAGAAAAATTAAGATTTCATTTCTGATGGTTGGCCATACACATGAATATGTCGATCAAGTTTTCTCTAAGTAAGGTTTTAATCAAGATGTTTATGGGAAGATCGTTCTTGATTCATTATCTGCTTCCTTGTATTTTTTGCTTTTACGTGAGGTTTTTTTTTCAATTTGATTTAGATTCAGTCATTGGCTTAACCGCCACGCGGCAATGACCCTTGATAAGCTTATGAATGGGTTTGAGGCATGCTTCACGCCAAGACCACACAGTGTTAAAACAAATAGGTAAAAAAAACCCATTATGTCTGTTCATACATTCAATCTATATGTCTAGGTTGTGAGGAACTTGCCAAATTTTATAGTTTCATACCTTGCTTATCAATACTTATATATATGGAATAGAGTGTACAACATCACGGAATGGATAACACCATACCTGAACTCAATGAAAAACCATTCAAAACCGCATGTGTTCAAGATTTTAAGAAACGACACTAGTCAGAAGGCACAGTTGTTTTGGAAAAGATGGTCAGCTGACAAGGTATATCGAACGGGCAGTGATAACTTCTACCTTTTTATTTCTCTGATAGCAACTGTAACACCTTTTTTCATTTAAAATGTTCACTGCCAGGTATATGAACCGTGTTTGTTATCAACATAAATTTTTTCATCAGGTTGATAAAAATAAATATTTTCAATTAAGTAAATATATCATCTTCATTTCATACAGGAGTGGACTGAATGTAACAACTATTTATTAAAAGAAAGTGTGACTGGAAACCCCCCCATAGTAGAGCCCAATTTTTCAGAGGTTGAAGAGAATAGGGAAAGATTGGAAACCGATGTTCGGGGAAGCTATATGTTTTTCGCAAAAGAGGAGGACAAACAGTGGTGGGAGACGTTCTTTAATGAGGACCTGGATGCATTAGAAGGTATACATTATTAATAATGCACTTGAACTACCATATAGAATGATCATTTTACAGTGGGTTTAATGAATGGTATTACATATGATTTTTTTTTCAGAGGATGAATCATGGCTGGTAGATGATTTACTAGATGCAAAACGCAGAAGTAAGGCTTTTACAGTTATAACCTAACCAGCAATGTCTTTGGTCTTATTTTTTTGTCATGCGTCGTTTAAATTTAATCTTTTACAAGCAATTCGTTAACTTTTCTTTTTTTGGTCATAAAATCAAAGTTTTACCCTATTCCTTGTATTATTATATCCAGGGGACGTCATCCATTATCAGGCCCAATAGGCTTGTTTTCCTTGTCGATTAATTAAGGTCTTCCGTTTCCAACGGAAGACCTTACTATTATTGTGCTGGTTAAGATTATTATTAGATCGAATTTGGTGAGGTTTTTCCGATAGCGTCGCGTTCAAGTCTGTCAGCTACGTCATGCATAAACAATACCCGCTCCTTAACCACAAACTTTCTTATGGTGGACGCAGCTTATCGCTGGTTGGCTGTTGGTGCAGACTAAATTATGCACGGACAAAATAACAACTTATCAGAGAATGAAAAATTCACAGGGTTGCCCGTGACTGTCGGAATTGGGGTATTTGTCGTATACTTGTGACATGACATACATACTGTACGGTGCATATAGCTCTATCTCTAGGAAGAAAATTATGGTTTGAATTACATGTACATAGCCATATATAATGTACAGTGCATACTTACGAAAAACTTGCAATTCACGGCGCATGAATTAGCTAGTTTTGAACAGATGAAATTAAAATTATAAATCACATTCTGTGCAAAAAAATCCATTTTAAAAATTCATTCAGTTTACGACTGTTCATATAAGTACATGTACTTGCCCCAAACTTTCTCTTAATAAACAATCTTTGGCAAACCGACCTCGTTAAGCAGATCAGGAGTCGTTATTTTTATATGTAAACAAAATACGCCACAGTATAGGGCTGGTGATGGCGTTTAAAAGAATTTCATTCAAGTGAAGAAATAACATCTGCGGTAAAAATGTATGAGGATATTTTGGTATAGATTTACACAGAATGTGGTAGGGTAAGGGAGAATAAACGAATCGGATTCTAAGTACATGTACATTTATACTCCCTTGCGCTTTTCACTTCCGTCTCAAGTTCTTTCATATCATCGTTCAATTCGTTTATTGACTGTCGATCGTTTGCCGATCAAAAGGTGCAGAAATCGAAATATCGAAATATTCATCTATATGAGAGAGAGAGAGAGAGAGAGAGAGAGAGAGAGAGAGAGAGAGAGTTTGCAAAGAATTTAAACACAAGGGAAGAGTGGACGTTTTTGGAAAATGAAGTGTCCTGTGAAATCCATAAGCTGTGCCATTGCGTAAGCGTGCATAGATACATGTCAAGTTTTAACACCGGCGGTTTGTTTTGTTTATGTATGACGTAACAGACAGAATTGATCCTGATGCTATCGGATAAACCTCACCAAATTCGATTTGATAATATTCTTATTAGGGTCTTCCGTTTCCGACGGAAGACCCTCTTGTTTTTCTACTGTTTCTTTCTATTATTAAGGTCTTTCGTTTACAAAATGTTCATTGTACAGCTGTTTATCTATACAGTACCATACCTAAGTCATATGTTACGTAATTAGGGGTTTCAAAGGGACGAGAAGTCCAAAACTTTGATCATTAATATCTCATTAATATCTCGAAAAGGAGAAATATTTTGAAAAGCATTGTAGAACAAAAGTTGCTCAAAATAATGTTCTCAACAATATGATACATAAAATCTGTGGTGGTTGTCCCGGTAAGGAGTTAAAGGGTCGGCCCCTGAAACATATTTGTTCAGATATCTTTAGAACGGTCAACAATTCGTGAACACTTGTTGATCAAAATATGTTTATATTTGCAAGACCCTTTGTTTGATATCAAGAAAAAGGGCCTGACCCTTCAAATTAGGGGCAAGGAGGGCTACAAAGTATTTTAATAATAACTTTTTTGAGCGATAATTTGTTATTAATCATTAAAGCAAAAAATAAGAGCTTATTAAGCTAAATTTAAAACTGAAACCCGTTATAAAATCGGACGATGCATTACAGAGATATTGGAGTTTGAATATTGATTTTTCCGGAAATTTTAATTCCACATTCTTGGTTAAGAAAATAGTGTTATGTTCAAAGTTAAATTAACTCGTACCTAAAATAATTCGATAAATGTTAAATCGTACGACGAAAGGAATTCTACATGTCGGCCACGAGTTTCAAGTGTGCAATCGGGTGTAACGAAATCGAAGGGTTTATATACCAGGTACCTGTTCGATGGTGCCTATTTACGAGCGGTGTTCAGCTTTAAATAAGATGCATATATTTATTCTATTTCTTTTAAAGGAACGGAAACATTAAATACACAAGATGATGATGTTTTTAACTTCGAACTTGAAGAAGACGCCGATATACCTCCAGTAAGTTATTTTCAATAACTTATGTTTACACTTGCAAATGTAGGCTGCATGCAAGACGACGTCACTTCAATGTTTTAGTAACTTGTTTCAAATCAATTTTAATTTATATAATCCTATTTAAGCGTATGAAATGATAACTTTTCATAAAAAATATATGTGTGATATAGGTTATCATTGGAAAACATGTGCCAACTAGGGCTGAACCGATATATCGAGATCTCGATATGTACCGATTTTT
>WFKH01011925.1:5748101-5759629 GCA_016163765.1 Magallana hongkongensis | reverse complement strand
GTAGTCAACACATTCATATACAGATATCGATAGTCAACACATTCATAAACAAATAATCAAAGTCAATATATTCATATTCAGATATCGGTAGTCATTACATTCACACACATATATCGGTAGTCAACACATTCACACACAGATATCGGTAGTCAACATATTCACACATAGATATCGATAGTCAACACATTCCCACACAGATATCGGTAGTCATTACATTCACACATAGATATCGGTAGTCATTACATTTACACACAGATATCGGTAGTCAACACATTCACACAGATATCGGTAGTCAACACATTCACACACAAGCATCGATAATTAACACATTTATACATATATATCAGTAGCCAACACTTTTACACTGATATCAATAGTCAATGCATTAATACACAAATATTAATAGCCAACACATTCATACCCAGGCATCAATGATTAACACGTTTATACATAAGCATCAGTTGTTAATCATACACAGGTATCAAAAGTAAACGCATTAACATACCGATATCAATAATTTCTTAACTGTTTGACGACATGAAGCAAATTGACGTGGCCGATTTACCTGTAATTGTTTTGTTGACCATCGTGTTTTCATTTTATTTACTGCAGTACTAGTATTTAAGCTTGAGTGTTGACTTCAAATACATATTAATGAATTGTAAAAATTATTAAGACCATTTCTGAAGCTGCTTTTCTTCGATATTACAACGCTTTGCAGTGCAAATTTATTTGATGCTGTTGCCCCTCATTTTTAAATCAAAATCAATAAGGTTTCTTCTACATCTTTGAAAACGACAAATGTTTAAAAACAGGCATTCATAAGCAATATGTGAAAACAGACAAAATGAAAAACAAACAAAATGGTAACCTGTCAGAGGTTAATTTTAAAAAAGAAACCAGGTACGTTAACAACCTTTAGAAAGAAATAGGTAATTAGACAGGGGTATAAAGTGTAACGCTAGATATTACTAAGTTATTAATCGGTTTGTCAGCAATCATTGGATATTAATACCCGCCACTATTGTTATCGTCAGGTAACTATCCAGTCACCAGGCCAACCTGTGGCGTTTCTACGTACACCGTCAACGCCGTTAACCACGTGTCATCAGCCACGTACAGCAGTACCACCCCTACCACCCACGCCGCCTGTCAATCAATGTGTACAGCCGATCCATTTTGTCATGGATTTGCCTTTAACTCCTCAATAGGGAAATGCGAACTTTCAGATAGCACTGTACCAAAGCATGTTCCCTGTACAGAATGTTCATTTTCAGCCAGAGATTGTGTTGGTAAGGACACATACTAGTCGTTCAGTCCTTTAAGCAAATCTTATTTCGAAAAAAAACCCCCAAAAGATAATGTAATTTTGGACATTGCGGACTTTTCCCTGTTTTGTTGAATGAATACAACAGAAATGTTTTGATTATAGCTACACGTACATGACAGCACACAATTCTCTCATTTTACCGTAGATGAAACTTCGAAATACTTCACCCAATGTTCTACCAACTTTTCCAGCGTTGGAGTGAATCTGACCGTGTCCGTGGAATCATCCAACCATGACGGTTTCGACCTTGCCACTTGCCGGGATCTGTGTGCGAATGACCCGCTCTGTCTGTCGTTTCACCACAGTCAAGGTGACCTTCAGTGTCGTCTGTCCACGTCGGACGGATCTACCTCTGGATGTGACGCGTGTCAATTCTACACCAAACACTGCTTACCAGGTAAACAAATGCAGTGTATTAATCAGACCTTTAATTTCGATAAAATACCATTAATTGTTTTTTTTCTATAAACTTAATCCTCATTACCTGAAGGTTTCTGAAACAACTGTAATAATAGGAGTAGAAATCCTTGCAATCTGTGGGATATTTCTTATCAATTGCAAGTTGGCAAAACTAATTACGCTAACCTATATTTATAGGTGTTTTTTTTTTTTAAATAAATCTTGCATTCGTTGGAAAATGATTCTTTTCATACATATATCATACTAATTCTATGCATTGTATACTGCAAAGGGAATTTATTTACGTCAGTTAACAGTCTAATACCCAGACCTCGTGCATAAATTACAAATCATTAGTTAAGTTATATAAGTAGAATGTACGCGTTTGAGAAGGAGCAGGATTATCTAAGAGACCAAACCACCTTCTCAATTGCGTAAATTCTACTTTATACAGTCTAACTTACTTAAAATATAACCGTCTATTTCATTGTCTGATTAAAAGCAATGTGCCTATCACACATTATTTCTCTTTTGTCTACGGCTCTTCAAGCTGACAATGAAAAGAGAGTGTTGCAAAACAGCGGGAACATCCCTAACGTGAAAAGGACCTTTAAATATCCGTATCACTTGAAGAGTCATATCTAAATATTGACACATTACGTAGACGACTATATTTACATAGCGGGTATGTTCTGTATGTAGGCAAAATACAGTGATATACAAATTTTACGCGTATTTCTATCGAACACGGCAACCACCAAATACAGTAAGGAAGATGGCCATGTATTCTGTATTTTGGTGTTAACATATATTGATTTCAATTGTTCAGCGTGTTTTAAGTATCACTCTATGGAGTAACATGGAAATGTCTGATTCGGGCTCTTCAAAACCGTCAGAGTTGTAATTATAGTCATCGCATGTTTCTATAGTATATACATGTAGATAAACGCCAAGTCCAGATAAAAAGGTTGAACAAATTTATCCGTATATATTTTCATTAACCTATTGCTTCATTACCGAATCATACTTTTTTAATGATTTCTTTTTTTTTTGGCTTTTAACAACCTGTACATGTATTTCTGAAATCGGGGTACCCGCTTATTTCATAAAAAAGGGGAAAAAATCAACTTTCTACATATATGCGTACATTGGTTTAAAATCCTTTGAATGTTTATAATTCAAGTTTATAACGGGGACTTCACACGGACACTGCAAGAAATCTTGAAAAAAAAATAAGCACGCATGCAAAAAATTACATTGACAAGCGTTTAAATAACTTTATTCAGACATTCTTAAATTTTCTATATGCATTACCTTTTCATGCGATTAAAAGAAATATGAAAAAAAAAATTCCAACAGTTACTGTTTCGGGATTCGAACCCAATCAAAAAAGTCGGACATGGTTACATCCTATTCTCTCTGCGTTACCACTCGACTAACCTAGACGTGACTTTTACGTAGGGAATTTAAAAAGCGTTCTTACATTTCAAAGGTATTAATGATTTTTTCTCAAAAGTTAGATTTTTTAAAAATATGACTCTATGAAACAAAAACCGGAAATGGCAGTTTTCAAGAAATTGTCTTACTCTAAACGTTAAGATTAAATTAATTTTGTTTCAAGGAGGCAGTTTTTTTTACAACAATGAAGATTCCCCTTTTATAAAGCGTGAAATCTGCCACATTTGTCTGTGTAACCATTTTCAATTCTATATAATGTTCTTATAAAAGTTAATATCAACTTTCCAGATCAAATTCTACCCTGCTTTATATACAACGTTGCAAGCAAAAAAAGAATTACATCAAATTCTGTAACTTCAATTTTTCAATTTATCTGCAACTCCTTTAGGGAAAATTAGCATAGGAACTGCAACACCTTCTTTGTCGTTGCTGTTAACTTAAAGAAATTCTAACAATTAAAAACCTTTCTTAATATTTGGCGACTGTTGATTAATTGAACATGTGAGATATGTTCTAATATATTTTAAAATATTATATAAAACATTTATATAAAAAAATGTGTGTTGTGTTTGTCTGATATGTACATGTGCCATTTTAGCTAATGTTTTCTTTATAACAGGGTGCGACGCTGTGTCGTATGTGAGGTACGAATTTGGTTATATTACGGCCTCCGTGCGCCTGGGTCTGGTTGGTCACCTGACATCTTTTGATACGTGCCAACAGTTGTGCAATAACGATGTATTTTGTTTGGGATTTACGTACAAGGCGGATTCGTCCCGATGTGTTTTGTCGGGCTCCGGTACACACGTCTGGTATCCAGAATGCCCATCCTGTTCATTTTCCAAGAAGTTATGTTTAGTTTTAGGTACTTTCTACCTTCAGTTTATGTTATAATACACTTAGTACATAGTGGTGCGCTTTATTGCTAATATTTTTTTCATTATGACCTTTAGATGAATTAAGTTTAAAGTGCCACGGTGAAAAAATATATAAACAATGATCACACGGGAGGTTTTACATGCCACATGTAATCTAACCGAGTAATTTTGGTCATTGATTTGAGTGTCATGTGGTTACTGTCTAAAAATAGTTGCAGTGGGATTGATGCACTGAAAAGAGAATTGAAATTTTAGGTTATTCGTTGTTTGTAGTAAGAAATATGCATTCGTCATTGAGAGGCCACTTGCTCATGATATATACGTTGCAGTATTTGCATTCCCCTGTGCTTGTGCGGATGTGAAGCGGAGGTTAGCTGCAATATTTTTGTTTTGGCTAACCGAAAAACTATATATTGTTTTCAAATTTTGATACATTTACTTTTCAACACCGGTATTTTTCCCGGTATTTTTCAGAAGGTCTCCTCATCATAGTTATGATATATAAAATATGTAATTTGGTAAATCATGGGTGTGTATGTCTGACTCATCATGTCTCTTTAAGTATGCATTCTCGGGGGGAGGGGGGGATTTGTTTCTAGAAAAAATTACATAAGTTTAACCATTGGCTATTCTATTTTTATAGAACCTCCCACAGCTGTCGAGGAGATTATAGTCAGCAACGGGACCATGGACTGTGTTTGTGTGTGCAGAGACACCAATCAGACGGTCAATGAAATAATGCAACAGAGGAAAAGCGAGCTGACTGTTGATACCGAGGCTCTGTCGTCGACACTTCGGAAGTTCTCTAGTGCCCCGGACTCACGACCAACGTCGACTGCGATTGGTGCGGTGGGTGCTGCAATGATCGGGGTGTTGGCAGCGTTTATTGTTTTACCCGACTTGTTTACGGCACTCTATTCTATTCTGACAAATTTCAAAGGTGTTAACTCGTAACATTAACTTGATCTTTCTTATTTTGTTAAATTTTCACGATTTCTGCTTAAATTAACTACAAATGTATTGCATTTTACATACACTTGTTGTATTACATGTAAGACAGAATACGTAACTTATGTTTAATTCTATTGTAAAATAATGACGTCAAACGTTCACATTATTGATGAAAAAATACCCAATAGTAAATCAATATCCTACTACAAGAGATTGCATTTTCTTTATACTTTTTTGGTTGGAAAATGTTGTTTTTTAGATTATACAGATTTGATTTACTGTTAGTTTTCTAAATTTTGTTTACTATGTATTTGTAAAACATATCAATCTGTACAAACTGTACAATCTGTACAAACATATCAATCTGTACAAACTGTACAATCTGTTCAAACTGTACAATCTGTACAAACTGTACAATCTGTACAAACATATCAATATGTACAAACTGTACAATCTGTACAAACTGTACAATCTGTACAAACTGTACAACCTGTACAAACATATCAATATGTACAAACTGTACAATCTGTACAATCTGTACAAACTGTACAACCTGTACAAACATATCAATATGTACAAACTGTACAATCTGTACAACCTGTACAAACTGTACAACCTGTACAAACATATCAATATGTACAAACTGTACAATCTGTACAAACTGTACAACCTGTACAAACTGTACAACCTGTACAAACATATCAATCTGTACAAACTGTACAATCTGTACAAACTGTACAATCTGTACAAACTGTACAAACTGTACAACCTGTACAAACATATCAATATGTACAAACTGTACAATCTGTTCAAACTGTACAATCTGTACAAACTGTACAATCTGTACAAACTGTACAATCTGTACAAACATATCAATATGTACAAACTGTACAATCTGTACAAACTGTACAACCTGTACAAACATATCAATATGTACAAACTGTACAATCTGTACAATCTGTACAAACTGTACAACCTGTACAAACATATCAATATGTACAAACTGTACAATCTGTACAACCTGTACAAACTGTACAACCTGTACAAACATATCAATATGTACAAACTGTACAATCTGTACAAACTGTACAACCTGTACAAACATATCAATATGTACAAACTGTACAAACTGTACAACCTGTACAAACTGTACAACCTGTACAAACATATCAATATGTACAAACTGTACAATCTGTACAAACTGTACAATCTGTACAAACATATCAGAATAAAAGGGACAATAACAAACCAAATATATATCACATCTAACATCACATCTCATACTAAATAAACGGTCTTTGCACCAATTAAACAAAGCGTTACAACCACAAATGTCTACTCCCATGAAATTTTGTATCCCTGGATATACCATAAACCTATCAAATGACCTTGAAAGTTGTTTAATAAACAGGGAAAATAAAGCTACATTTCGTTCATGACCTTTGAAACTATCTGCCAGGGTAACCCTTTTTTTATATCTACTTCAAAGACATTTTAATCGTTTTACCGTACCTGGCGTTTGTAACACGTCTTGGTTTGACTGCGATGCTTGGTACAATGTATCACCACCAATGGAGCATGGCAGAAGTACAGACTGGGTCTCCTTTTGAGCCTCAACTAAAAATTGTTCAAACTCCTGTCTTTCCCCACTATTCTGAAGTATATTTGGCAACATTTTATCAGGACCAACATTTTTGCAACATTTAGCATCCCTTCTTAATCATAAGAAAACCTTACTCGCCAACACTCTGCCAAGTTGGGAATTATAAGTCAAATTTTCACACAGACATCACCAACATCTAATCCTATCATTGCATATTCTACATCACTTGTAGATCAAGTCCTTAATTTTGCAATTTTCCACTTAAAATACATTGATTTTTATCTTTATTTCCTGTACCCGGTAGATCTTTATTATGATTTCTCTCCTGTTTGGAATAAACTGGAGAAGAACTGCAGTGTAAAGCTGAAACCTGGCATATTCTTTGTTTTAAGAACTGTTACAATTGAGGATTATTTATATTGTTCACTTTGTATACCTTGCAAAAGCATTTTAAACTGTCCGATTTGTTCCAATAAACATATTTTCTAAGACATGGTTGAACAATCCAGGTGTCATTATGTTTTTTTTTAATGAAATTTCATCATAAACCTACTCTAAAGGGTAAAACCTGCTCATAATTATTAGGTTTCTAGCGTTCCATTGACATAAAATATTCTAGGGATCTTTTCCATACGTTCGAAAAGAGTCTTTATCAAGCTGAAAGTAACTTCTAAATCAATTATACATGTCATGTGCACTTGGAGTGAAGCCTGCTTCAGTGTGAATAAACTGTGGATCTTCAACTTGCCGCATCACAATTCTTTCAGTTTTTCTAGAAAATGAGCAATGAAGATGGTAGGATGATCCACCAGAATAAATTCCCCATATCTAATCTTTATAGAATAAGCAAGGAAAGATTCCGATTCTTCATCTTTTTCTTCAGTCTTATTTAGGTCAACACAATGAACTGGGAGGTCATTATTTTCATAACATTCTTAAACTTAGTGTGTTGCTGATGATGTTGTCCTCAAGCCCTCCATTCCATTCAAATCAAGCCAGGTTCCTTTTGTTGCTCGATGATTCATAACTTCAAAAGAAATTCTTTATAAAACTTGGACTTTATGAAGTATCTTCTCTGCTTGAAGTGGGACACACTGACATTGCACATGTCTTCATCATGCACGTGTCTAAGAATGTTTGGTTTAAATTCCTGAATCTGAAGTGTAAATAGAATACAGATATACTATTATCTGATATCTTATTTTTGATATTATCAAATTTTGTATCAAATAATCTATGCCTCTAAGGACGGATCAATTAATTTTTTTAATACCATTATATTTCTTATTATTCACGGGTTATTTTGAAATGATAGCTTTATAGTGCCATCATGTTCCGATATTATTATACTTGTATTTGTATTATTATACATCATTATAATAATTCTATATACCGCGTTATTTGATTGGTTCTAGACAGTAACGTGCCAGGGCAATAAAACTTCATATTTCCCTCGCTAAGGCTTACTATGAAAATATCAACGGATTTAAACGTTCATAAAACGATACATCTATTTTTACAAAATATTTATGTAAAGTTATTTTATCATGATATAAATTTGATATTAAATAAAAAAGCATAGTAAATGCCACTTTGTATGACACTTAGTGTGGTCCCCTGAATGGACAGTCACGTGATATGTGTTGATGATTCTCCCGAATGGAGGTCATAAACAAATTTAAATATATTACAAGGGCATACCCTTATTTTGATCGAAAATTTAAATGGTAATTAAATTATACCTGTGTAGTAGATTCTGAAAAGTGCTGCTGCTTTGTATAGAGTTCATCTTTTATTATAATAAATATCAAAGAAATGAGCTCCGGTTGAAATTTATATGACCTTCGCTTAATATTTTACGCATTTATTAATTCATTTTATAGATTTTATCGAAGCAGCAGCACTTTTTAATTAATAAAACATTCTCTTAATTTATATCCAAAAGATCGTAATAATCTGTTAAGTGTATGCCCTTGTAAAAGCGGATTTAGATAGGCTTCCCGATATCAAACACATCGAACTTGTACAATAAACACTCTAGAAAAGAAATAATACACGCTCTAAAAAATAAATACATGCTGGATTAAAACAAGCATAATAAATAGGATTTAAGGTTATAATAATTGTATAAATAAGGTCAAGGTCACAGCAATGGAGTAGGCCACACTTTTCAGCTCTCCCCTAAACCAGGCTGATAATGTGATACATACCATTCCAATTAATTATAAATGGATTGTGTGATGAGTATTAGGGTGACTGGTATGTGCTGTATAGTCCTGAATTAAAATTTAGTGATAAATTGGTGAGATTCTTGGAAAAACAATGAATCCTGAGCATTCAGGTATGTGAATACTTTTCACCAACCTAACTATTAATGTAAACAAAGAGATACCAGTGTGATCTATCAGTGTCTATATCTGTGCTAATCCTCAATAACTTGTTACCAAACCAGCTGCAACTTACTTATCTAATGATGTCAAACAATAAACCCGCCACAAAAAACATCAATAAAGCTGCAGTCAAATCATCTGTAACAAACAGACCCACTGATAATGCTAAACTTGGTGAGGGAGCCGCAAGACCAGCGACTACACCAAACAAACCTCCATTAAAGAGGGGAAGGGTTGAGAGCTCAACCTCCAACTCCACCATCAATGATTCAGCAACATCATTTGATGACCCCCAACTCAACCAACTAAGTTCCTTGCTTGATGACCTCACCAAGGATCAACGGGGCACCAAACAGGTTATCGATTTGATAATGCAGAAACCCTTCATCAAAAACTGTATAAGTGAACTCTTCATGCCCCAAATTAAATCACTTCAAAATGAGACAAAATTATTAAAAGACCGGATCGACGAGATGGAACAGTATTCCCGTAGAACTTGCCTAAAATTCTCAGGAATTCCTGAAGAAGGAACCAGTGAAAATACTGACAAACTAGCAATGAATGTCATCAACCTGATATTATCCAAGGAATCATCCAAAATTGGATTGGACCGAATAGAAAGAACCCATCGAGTCGGCCCGCGCAAGAGGAATGGGAAACCAAGAGATATCATTGTACGGTTCCTTAGTTACAGAGATCGCGCCACAGTTTTTTATCACAAGCGCAATCTTTAAACTACAACAATAACCCGAGTACTTCATCGAAAGTCTTTATTAACGAGGCACTGACTAAACATAGATCGAACATCTTGTTTGAAGCTCGCAAGCTTGCTCGTAGCAGACTTGTCGATAGTGTGTGGACGTATGATGGTCGCATCATTGTAAAAATGGACGAAAATCGTGTAACACTTACCACAGAGGACGACCTCGAAAAGCTAAAAACGCGTTTGGAGCATCATTATGATGAACGTAACCTGACCACTTCTACCCCTGTCACTGAAAGGGACTAAGTCGTTGTTCGTGATTAACTTTGGCTACTAGAGTTGTTACTCTGTAGCCACCCACGTGCCTAAGTCCATTTTCAGACTGGTCAACTTTATTATTTAATTCGCAAAAATCCAAGAAACGCTATGTACTTTCACCTGACCCACACATGTGTATTCTTGATCAATGTCGTTAAGAAGCATTATAATCTTTGTCTTTTGTGTGCTTTAAAAATAAGGGATTCATCTAATTTCAGTGAACATGTTTAACTTATCACATTAGTTATAGGGGAAATAGCTCTATTTATGTTCTGTACAATCTATTTCCTCCTTATTTATTTACCTTGCATTGCATTTTCCTCATGTAACCAAATCGACATTTCTACTGTTCGGAAATGCCTTGTAAATAAGTTTTCTGTTTATTTGTCACCTCGACAATACCCATGTGTACATAAGTTATTTATTTCATTTTCATTTATTTTCTACTGTAGTGGAAAATCATATTACCCATTATTGTTTTTTTATAAATCACAACTATTAGCCTATAGAAGTGATAAAATATCGCCTATACTATGTTACTTGATTATCTTTGTTCACCCGAGAGTACATTACTATAAATGTAGGCCATTTCGGTCATTAGCTTACACTCTGTACAATACGAAAGTAAAAGTAGATTTGTTTACATTTTTTGGGATGAAGGCTGTGCATAAAGGTTTGTTTTACATTTTTGATACTTATGACTAATATTTTCATGTACAGTATTTACTATGAAATACAGCCGACTCATCCAATTCCTATAGGTACGTTATTGTCTTACGCTTTATTGGTACTTACTGTTTTACTATTAATTGGTGGGATAGAATTCAATCCTGGTCCCGTTCAAGGTTCATTAATGTCAAATGTCAAAATAGTACATAATAATGTTTGTAGTCTTAAGTCGAAGGTAGATATTATTTTTAACGAACTTTGTGATTTTGATGTAATAGGAATATCTGAGAGTCATCTGGATAAAACCATTTCTGATGAGGAAATTGAATTTGAGGGATTTCATAAGCCTGTCAGATTAGACCGTAACAGATTTGGAGGTGGAGTTATAATTTATGTTAAGAACAACTTGCAGTTCTTTATACGCAACGACCTGAGTAATCCAAATATTGAAATAATATGGTTAGAAATTCATTGTGTTAATAACAAATTTTTAACTGGGGTCATGCATGTATAGACCTCCAAATTCCAGGGCTGATGTAATTGATAACCTAGCTATATCACTTGAAAATGCCATAGACACTGGCTTACCCATATTTTTGATGGGTGATTTTAACATTGATATGTTAGCTGATGGCAACCATGTATTTAAGCATATGCTCCAAAATTTTTCCCTTACAAATGTTATAACCCAACCAACTAATTATACCACCACAAGGGGTACATGTATAGATCTTATTATTACTAACGCTGTAGAAAGAATAGAGAACATAGATGTATTAACGCCATTTTGTAGTACACACAGTCCAGTAACCCTTGAAATTCACTTTAA